>LR812525.1:23531970-24014778 GCA_903798195.1 Danio kyathit | reverse complement strand
AAGGCAGTTTCTTAAAGTTAAATTGCTATTGGCAGATCATATATAACCTTAACAACTCATTTTTGCAGCAATATTTGAGATGCAAATTAAACATTATGGTACTGTGGATAATATAAAGAGAAAATAATATGGAGGAACAGAGCACGAGTAAACTCCGAAGATATCTTTGTTATGCCAAGCGTAACGTTATATTTATTCACCATGACTAATAAAGAAAAAACCTCTTACTCAGTGTTCATTGTGTACATATTTTGCGCAGATTTATTATTGAACTGAAGTGTTTGGAAGTTCCCAAACCGAAACTGCAACCCGTCGTTTGAAACGCAGCATTCACACGAGGAAAAAAGTTGCTGCAAATAGTCGCAATTATCACGAAGACACAAATATTAATGTGTGCTCTGAGATCAAAATGTCAGTGTTTGCAAGAGAAACCGTTACATACCTCCATCATGCCTGCACAACCTTCGCCCTCTGATGATCATTTCCGCAAACAACGTGCATCTGTAATGATTACGTCACAGCACCCACCCCCGAATCAAGAGGGCGCACAGAGTTGCTGTGAAATTTGTAGTGCTGTTTAATAGAGTAGATTTCCCCCCTAAACACATTTTTAAACAAAATAGTTTAATAACTAATTTATTTTATATTGTAATATATAATAATATATCAAATATTGTATCACTGGTTATTTAGCTTAAAGAGCAATTTAAAGGCTTAACTAGGTTGACTAGGCAAGTCATTGGAGAACAGTGGTTGGTTCTGTACAGGGGCGATTTTAGGATTTTCATTTTAGGGGGGCTCAGCTCCTTCTGAGGTGAAAATATAGTAATAATAATTATATATATATATATATATATATATATATATATATATATATATATATATATATATATATATATATATATATATATATATATATATATTAGGGGTGTGACAAGACGCTTATTCCACGAGATGAGACACGAGATTGGGTTCACGAGACGAGACACGAGATTTTAAGAAATCTTCAATGATGAAATATATGAATGGAAAATATTTTATTCAACTGAAAAAAAAATCACAAAATGGAAAAGTATTTAGGTGCTTTTTTTTAAATCAACTTGTAATGAATGTTATTTTACTTCCATTTTAATAAATTCTATGCAGTAAAGGACATGCAAACACTGCTAAATATTTGCAAATACATGAATGGAAAATAGATTTTTATTCAACTGAATAAAAATCACAAAATGTAAAACAATTCAGGTGCTTTTTTAAAACAGCTTGTAATGAATGTTATTTTACATTTATTTTAATGAAATGTGCCATAAAGGACATGCAAACACTGCTAAATATCTTGCTATAAACTCTACTGACTGGCTTCTCCTCTGTACACTTTCACATGAGAATCGAACTCCTTTACACAAATGTAACTCTTTTTAAATGTATGTAATCATGTCATTTTTGGTTTTTCATTTTTATATAATCAAAAAATATTTTTGAATACAAGACAACACTCTAAGTGGTTCTATCACTGTGTTTAATCCTTTTTGTGCAAGACTGTATGGTATAGTTAATGCCACAGGCACTGTAATGTATTTTATATTGGTAGTTCATTTTGAAATAAAAATAGCAGAAATTTATTAAGTTACATTTTTCGCTGGAGGAAACAGCTGTGCTGTTGAGGTGAGCACCGAGGAAACAGTAGATAGGGAAACCAGATTGCTCCTGACATTGGGGTACAAGGGATACAAGTGTTTCAGTAGCAAAGAACTGCAGATAAGCAGATTTTATAACAATTTATCGATAAACACACACCTTGTTCTCTCGCTCTGCACAGCTGTGGTTTGCTGATTAAATAAAAAACAAAAGACAAGGAGAAACCAAATTCTGCCGCTGTTTTCATATTAAATTAAAAGGGGGCTGAGGCAATAATTTAGTGTACAGTTTATGAGCTAATCGCAAAAGTTATAGGGGGGCTGAGTAGAAATATAAGGGGGCTACAGCCACCCTAAAATAGGCCTAGCAACGCCCATGGTTCTGTATCCAGAAAAATATCATTAACCTATCATTAAATTTAAAGAAATAATACTTTCACCAAAAAATATTTGGAAATGCTGTGAAAAATGTCTAGCTCTGTTAAACAGCACTTGAAAAATATTTGAAAAATATTCAATAATTTTGAATAATTGAATAATTTTGTCCTCAATTGCATATACGATTTCACAGCTTATGAAGATATTCCATTTATAGCTATATATAAATGAAGCATAACTGTTATTTATTTTATGAACTACTAATAACATTTCACCAAAATTTTAAAGAAAAATGTTATTTTGTTGCACAAAATATAAAAAAAAATGTGTCATGATTACAATAATTTTAGACAACTCAAAACCAATACCAGCAGTGAAGAAATCAATATTTGGTGTAATAACCTTGATGTTAACTTGTTAATTTGTTATTCCAACCAATTGTCATTTTTGGCTGATTGGCTGATAGCTGTGAGATATTAAAGTAATATCAGCACTCGTACAGCCTCTTCACCCTTGTGTATTAGTATTACTCTCATACCTGCCAAAACTCCCGTTTTTCAGACCCATCTCCCGCCACCCTCCTGTTTTTTTATTTCTCCAGGAAATCTCCTGTAATTTCACCCCCACCCATTCACCATTTCACCATTCTGTAACACCCACCCCCGGGTCGTCGACTTTGGTATAGTATCCGATCGCAGCGGACCCCCGAAACCCGGTGTATAGTACAGTTACTAACCTGGTTCTCAACTGTGTTATTCAGACACCTCACCCCCGACACCAGGTAAGTGACATTCTAAGTTGATCTCTCTCTATTGTATGTAGTGCTGTATTTATACCATAGTAATCCGGTAGTGTTTGCTTTGCTTTGGCTTTTTCTGGGTTAATTATTGCAATCTCCCGATTGCAACAGAGAAATACTGGGAAATGTCTCTAGACTGATGGCATTTCATGCCGTTCAAACGTATAATCTTAAAATGTCAGCAAAATCACCTGTTTTTGTCATCACTTTAGACATTACGCTAGAGAATCATTTAAATACTAGCTTTTTTAAATACTTTTTTGTCTGAATGATTATAGTGCAGGAACCAACAATTCTTTGTTTATGTTTACTGTGACTTGTGGATTTTGTGTAGTAACATTAATAACAGTATGCTCATAGTCAAGTACACACAGGCCCAATTTTTACCTTGTCTTTATTGTTAAATATATAGCTAAAGTTAGAGCAGTTTGATAGATTACAGTTCATCAAAAATAAAACAAAACTTTGATCTAATTTACACATTTACATCTACATTCATTCATTTAGCAGACACTTTTGTCCAGAGCAAATGAAAAAGGCACTATCGACTCATCATAAAGAGATAATACTCACAAGAAATGCTAATAAAACCAATATACTAATATAGAAAAATAAGAGTAAAGGTATGGAGGGGAAAAATATTTCATTTTAATTAATTTAATTTTATTTCATTTCTTTTTTTTAGAGATGCAACAGATTTTCTTTACCTTTTTTTTACTATGACATTTTTAAAGTGCCTCAAACTATTTACCGTAATCACATTTGAAGAAACAATCCCATGGACTATATTTGTAATAAACACCCACGTGTTTTATGGATTTTTTTTTCTAGTGCATGGCAGTTTCCTTCTCTTGGACAGATAGAGAGCAGACTGTATCACACTGCCTGGTCTCATCATCCAGAAATTGATGCTCACTGCTATGCAAAAGATATCAGTTGATATATATTTCTTTTGAAGGAACAGCAGAACATCCAGGATATATGGAACAGAAATGCACACCAGAATGACAGTGATGATTATAAAGGCCCTCTTTTTCTGACGGTGCATCCCTTCATTGTGCGCTTCACCAGGACCTGGTTTCAACAGGATCTTAAGCATCCCTAAGCTGCAAGCTGCGATCACTAAAATGCTGATTGATAAGGCCACAACATAGATTTCCATATAGAGGTGTGGATAGGTGGAAACAGCATTGCCTCCATAAATCATGACAGCCAACCAGACCAGACCAGAAATCATGTATCTGTGCTTCACGTAGGATGGGTTACGGAACATAACCGGACAAGCCACGGCTATGTAGCGTTCAATACAAATCCAGCTATTCATAACAGGACGTCCAACTAGATAACTTGGATAAAAAAACATAAAAAACAGCACCGCAAGTTGATAATGAAGAACATAAGCTGCCATTGAAGCAACATAAAGCATAATCACAAAAACCTCTACTGCTGCAAGGTTCATCGTGAAGATTTCAGAGGTTTCCAGACGTCTCTTTATTTTAAAGTTAATCAGGCCCAGCCAGAGGACTCTGATTTGGAAGGGGAGGAAGACGATGAGGTCCAGCACAGCTAGCAAAAGCTGAATTAAAAATGCTTGATGAAAGCTTAAACATGTGACATCAAAAAAGGAGGTTTGGTTTTCAGGGATGGTGCTGTTCATGTTTCTCTTGTACCTGATGTACCTAAACGTGTAACTGAAGGACATCATGAACAAAATATAATAGATTAATACACATTAAAAGAAAATTAGTTTTATAAAAATGTAATAATTTAAATTAAAATCTGTGGTTGCCAGAAC
This sequence comes from Danio kyathit, assembly GCA_903798195.1. Taxonomy (NCBI): domain Eukaryota; kingdom Metazoa; phylum Chordata; class Actinopteri; order Cypriniformes; family Danionidae; genus Danio; species Danio kyathit. Next base: position 24,010,169 of record LR812525.1, on the reverse strand, counting down.
TACACTGTTAAAAACACAGTAGGAACAATTTAGGTTTTAGTATAGGAATAGGAGCAGTATGTAGTTTTGATTCCTAGGGCTCTATTTTAATGATCTAGATGCAAAGTCTAAAGCGCATAGCGCAAAAGCATTAAGGGTGTGTCCGAATCCACTTTTGCTATTTTAAGGACAGAAAAATATGCTCTGCGCACCGGCGCATGGTCTAACAGGGTTGTGCTTATTCTCTTAATGAGTTATGGGTGTGTTTTGAGCATAACGTGGATTAAACCAGAATCTCATCTCCCATTCCCTTTAAGAGTCAGTTGCGTCACGCCATGGCACATTTACATGGCGGACTTTGTAAGTGGAAAAACTGAACGCTTCACTAGCAAGAAAACAGTTAAAAAGAGCATTCACAGTGCGAGGATAAAGAGCGAGTCTCCTCCATTCAGCCTTTTTACTTTCTCTTTACTTTACTTTTACCCTTTACTTTACTCCTTTAATTTCATGAATTAGGAAACGGTGTTGTACGCACTCTACTGAAGACATCCATTAGCCTACATAATTAATTTAGTTTGTTAAGCGCAAAGATTTGTTTATAAACTATTTCTAAATTCAGTTCTAATTTCCAGCAAACAAATAAATGAACAATAATAACGAACTGTGGTTGAACAACTGAGCTATATTCAAACACAAGTCCTATTCAAATGTTTATACATGCGTCTCCAAAACCCTTCAGGTGTACAAATCTACAAATGTACAAAACTTGTTTTTATTAAAACTAATACAAATATGCATATGGTAAATAATACTACTACTCATAAAAGTAACATTATACAAATGCAAATTGTCATGAATAAACTGAAAAAAGCCCCCCAACATGAAAAAGGCATAGAGGCAAAGGTTTTAGAAAATAATAATTTTTGTAACATTTTAATCCTTTATTTAGTGCCTTAACCCACCTTTTTAGACCAGCACACCCATGAGTCCACAAAGTGGCGCAAATGGATTTGCTATTTAAACAACATGGTGCAAAATGTGAAAATTAGGGTTGCACTGGTCTGAAAATAGCACGAAATCGCACCAAACACGTCTTGCGCCTTATTGTGCCAGGTGTGTGAAAGGGCCCATAGTGTTTGAACTAGGTACTGCAGTCTAAATTCAAAATAACGGAGATGTTTTTTTTCACCCAACCTCTTCTTGGAGCACTCTATGCAATTGCAGGCTGCTAGATTGATGACACAGACAGGAGTGAGCATGTCTGACGATCAAGCCCAGCAATGTTAAGCTGCTCGTCTAAAGTTTGTTTGCATTTGTAATATTTGCATTATTTGCTAATTAAAAACCATCTCATGTGAGGTTTTATTTCTCTGTACTTGTGTCTCATTTCAGAGTCTGCTACTGTCCTCCGGAGGTCACAATTTTGGCTGCACCTGCGTACATTAAGGCAGCCAGGTGTGGCCAAATATAATAGGGTAAACTGGGAGTGGATGGAGTTACACAGGCCAAAACAAACACTGGTTCCACTTACAAGGGCTCATCCCTATGCTCTGTCTGATCCCTTCAAAGGATGAGCCCTTCCGAATTGAGTGCAGTGTGTGACACCAAACAACTTCTCTGCTCAAAGGATGATGGCCTTTAATGTCCATCAGTTGTATATTTCAAAATTCTTCATTACAAAAGGCCCTTGAAAGAGACCAGTTTTGAGTATTTTGGTTTTGAGATATCCCATTTGGAACACATGAAGACATTTCGACAATGCGCCTTTTCAAATTAGAATAACTGACTTAAGCATTGCTTTTCAGATAAACAAGTAAGTTAATTTAGCATGTTTCTGAAATATCTGCAAAACGCAACCCAGGCTCATTCTGAAAATGTACCACTACATACATTTCAGGAGATCGCGAAATACGTCCCAAGAGGATTTTTTTTTTTTTTTTTTTTTTTGCAGATTTAGTTTTTGTGAATCCAGCAGAGGCCGCTGTGTATGCTTTTTAAGATCTCAAAAACAATTCTTCGCTATTCCTACCTGCTGTTCTCGTGTAAATCCACCAGAGGCCGCTGTCGACTGAATGGCTGAATGACTGACTAATTGACTGTTCGACTGACCCACTCTCCCCCAACCAATAGTGTTTTCAACAGCACAGATTGACCCACCCACCCACTTCCCTAAACCCAACTGACAGTTTTAAAAAACAATCCAGAAAAAGAAAAGCCAGATTTTACCGCATTCTCACCCTGTTATTTACTTGTTTATTTTATTTTTTTGACTTTTGTTTTTGTCTTACCAGCTTTCTGGAACTGTTCTTTGCCAGACTCAACTACTGTCGTTGTGGTCAACTCCTCTCTGCGTCTCAAGTCCATTGACATACATGTTGAGCTACTGGACAAACTGGTAACAGTGGGAAAGCCGTCCATACGGAGGTAAGCAGTCAGCTGGTAAGCACGAAAAGGAATGACGTCATACCACCTCGTAGCATTAATTTTATAGACGAAATGCAGCCATACGTCTGGCTACATAATTCGCGATCTCCAGAAATGTATATAGGGCTACTTTTTCAGAATAAGCCTATGTTGGCAAAACATATTATGGTATTTTTATGCTTTAGAAGGGTCAAAAAAAGTACATGCAGCACCTTTAAGGATTGAATTTAATTTTTTGGGTAAAAAATAGTGTTTGTGCTATACTAAGCTCTAAAATTTGTTTTTCACCTTACAAACACCTGAAAGCTATCATCAATTAAAGTTAATCTAAGCTAGCTTTTCCACTAGATATCAATCACTAATATTTTCAAAATTGACAGTATCATTTACATAAATACAAAACTTCATCATCAAACATTTAAACATAAGATGTAACGTTAAACCCTAATTAACTTTTTTTCATTTAGAATCCTAGGATGACTCATTTTTAGTTACAAAAATCATAATACAAGGGAATAGAATTTCCATAAAAATACATTTAAATAGTAATTTACAATAATTATTTACAACAAAGAAAATACCTTTTAATGTTAAAAACGCATTATTCTCTATGGTGTTAAATGTAAGCAAGAAATGCCACTGACCTTATGTTGGAGAGATAACTATTAGAGTGGTTCAGCATGAACCTGCAGCTTCTCTTGCGTTAGTTTACAGTAATCATGTAACATATGTTTGCATGTGTATGTATAGGTGTGAATTATGAAAGGAAAATATTCAAATATGGAACAAAGAGAAGCATCTGTGTTTATTCAAGTTTGTGTTCATAGATTTAAAAACATAATATATGAAGTGGAGATAGCTAACAATAACACATTCAAATCAGGCTTTTACACTTTGAAATAAGGGTTGGAATGATGAATACTTCAGCTTTTTTATTATTTAATTGTGTGTAAATTCACAACCAACATCATGTCTTTTTAGCTTTATGCACTGGCTAATTCATCTAAACATTCTGATGTAAGATCGTTCAACTAATTTGAGATTATACAATTTATATGTCTTATAAAAGGATACAAAATAGATTTAGATATAAAATAGCATCTCTTTAATATATCAGTAAAATAATCTGTTAATATACATTCACTACACTCAAATGATGCTGTTTGCTTAAATAACTTGCAGTAGCATGTTACTGTGCTTCTTTGGTTAAATGTACCATGCTCTACATGCAGTAAAAGCACTACCTGACAAAAGTCTTGTCGTGGATCCCAGTTGTAAGAGCAACAAATAACAACTTGACTTCTAGTTGATCATTTGGAAAAGTGGCAGAAGGTAGATTTTTTTAGATGAATCATCTGTTGAACTGCATCCCAATCATCACAAATACTGCAGAAGACCTATTGGAACCCACATGACTGGTGAAGGAAAAAGTCATTTGGGGTTATATTCAGTATGGGGGGATGAGAGATCTGCATAGTGGATGGCAACATCAACAGCCTGAGGTATCAAGACATTTGTGCTGCCCATTACATTACAAAACACAGGAGAGGGCAAATTCTTCAGCAGGATAGTGCTCCTTCTCATACTTCAGCCTCCACATCATAGTTGAATTGGCCAACCCAGTCACCAGATATTATTGAGCATGTCTGGGGTAAGATGAAGGAGGAGGCGTTGAAGATGAATCCAAAGAGTCTTGATGAACTCTGGGAGTCCTACAAGAAGCTTTCTTTGCCATTCCAGATGACTTCATCAATAAGTTATTTGAGTCACTGCAGAGATGTATGGATGCAGTCCTCCAAGCTCATGGGAGTCATACACAATATTAACTCTTTTTCCACTGCACCATGACTTTATATTCTATACTGAACATTATTTCTGTTAAGTGACAAGACTTTTGTCTAAGCAAAGTCAGACCTTACCGTCCTAATTAAATAATTAAAAATCAAGGCATGATCATATTTTATTTGGGTAAAATAAGCGTAATCTATTGGCCTTTGCCTTTCATATAAGCCACTTCAGACACCAAATGATCAACTAGAAGTCAAGTTATTATTTGTTGTTCCTAAACCTTGGACAGCCAACAACACTTTTGTCAGATAGTGTATTAAAATAACAATTTAGTCCTTACACAATAAGAAAATCTTGCTCTTTAAAAAACAGTGACTATCTAAAAGGCTATGGCTTCAATTTTTCACCTGGTTTTATTTAGTAGCTTACTGATGCATGAAAATTTACCATGCTTGGACAGATAGAGAACAGGGTGTATCACACTACATGCCTGCAAAGGCCACATATTGATGGCCAGCAGCACACAGACAGCCTCCAAAGTTATATCACTTTGAATGCTGTAAATGAACAAATCCATACCGTATGGAACAGATATGCAAACCAGAATGCTGGTGATGATTATAAACGCCCTCTTTTTCTGACCGTGCATCCCTTCCTTCTGTGCTTCACCAGGACTTGGTCTCAGCAGGATCTTAAGCACTCCTAAACTGCAAACTGCGATCACTAAAATGCTGATTAACAGACTCACAATGTAAACCTCAGGTTTTTGCTGTGGATAGATAGAAACTGTAAGTCCTCCATAAGCCAAAACCAGCATCCAGACGAGTCCAGCACCAATATATCTGTGCTTCACGAAGGCTGGGTTGAGATAGATCACCGGATAAGCCACAGCAATGTAGTGTTCCACACAAATCAAGCTATTCATAACAGGACGTCCAACCATGTAGCTTCCAGAAAAGAACATAACAAAGAGGATGGCGCTGTGACTGTTAAAAGCATCAGCGATGATATATATGGGAGACAGTAGGGTTGCAATAAGTGCTATTGCTGTTATATTCATTGTGAAGATTTCTGATGTTCCCAGGTGCCCTCTTCTTCTGATGTTAGTCATTCCCAGCCAGAGGACCCAGATTTGGATGGGCAAGTTGACAATAAGGTCTAGTACAATTACAACAATTGAAATATAATTTCTTGCTTCTGAGCATTTGACAACAGGAAAAGACGTTTGGTTCTCAGAGGCAGAGCTGTTCATGTTCCCTTTAGGATGTCAGGGGTCTGAAGAACATGAAAAACAATAAATTGTTTATAATTAAACAAATAAATAGTTTATAAATTACACTGACCTGTTGTTGGACAAATAACCATCAGTCTGGTTCAAATGTTCTGCAGAGTTTCTCCCAATCGTATTTACACACATACTGTATGTTTGCATTTGCATGTCCAAATGTGATTCATGAGAGGAATATATGCAAATATAAAAAGTATCAGTATTTGTATGGGACACCGCTAAAGTGATTATCCTTAAGTTGCAAAACTACCCAAGCTGCAAACCTTTTCTTTTGTTTAAACGAGATATGCATCTATTTTAAGAGGAAATGTACTTCCAGTATTTTCCGGAAATTGCAGTATTTGGAATGCTCATGTCAACATACTGTCATAATCAGGGGTTAAAGTAAAAAAAAATTGGGGTGGGGGGATGGGGGTAAGGGTTTGGAGAGAAACTGCACAGAAGGACTTACTTCAAATACTGACGATGATAACAAAAATAAAGTAACAAAGTGTTTAAAGTGCTTAAATAACAAGTGCTCAAAGTGCTAAAGAACTGAACTGCTAAACTGAAGATTAAAAGTGAAATCAAGGCCATTATCACTTTTTTTTCTGGGTTGTAAGCAGTGGCGGCTGGTGTTAAAAAATGTGGGGAGGGCGCAAACACCAGAAAAAAAAAAAACTTTTGGTAAAGTAAGAGTGTAAAAGCCATTTTTCAGGTGATGCATCAAAAAACTAAAATATGACTAAAGCATACAATAAATGCATCACAAATCAGTTCATTTTAGTTCAATTTGGGTTTATTATCAGTAATGAAGTAATCAAGATAATCAGTAAACACACACACACACACACACACACACACACACAAACACACAAACAAATGTTGCCTAATCACTGGCCAATAGCACTACTTGAAAATAAATTATGCTCTCTTTTTTTTTCTGGCATGAAAATTTCTCAATAACTTTTTTGGTTAAAGTCAGTCATCTCAGTCACCAGTCTCTTCTCTATTGACAGCATGGGCAATGCATTCAGCCTCTCTTGCGTCATGCTGTTTGAAACAGCACACGGAAATAGTAAAAGGGATGACTTACTGTACATCACAACTTGGCAAACTCCGTTTGTCATAACAAGTGCTGGAAAAGCCCCGAATATTTGCACGCTCGCCATCACTTGACTACTGGTGAATTTGCAAAGACGGTCGATCTGGTCCAAACTCCTTGATCTTTTTTTTCTTCATCCAAGCGCCTTGTGAACGGATATCTTTGCAAAGATCCAACGGAATTTTCCTTCATCTGGAGAAATTGCATTCTAAGCTCTTTGGTGAGAATGGTCCAATCACATAAGGCCAATCATATAAAAACAAATATGATTCGTTCTAACAACAAAAATGGGAGTGTTCGGGGCGCAGAGCGCTGCGCCCCAAAGACAATTTAAAACCGGCCAATTAGAGCTTATCGTCATATCACGTGCATTGAAAATGTTCGTGTACCTACATAGACACCCATTAGTCCGGCGCCCCGCACACATATGAAAAAATATTGTTCATACATTTTTTTTCAATAAATGTTAGTATGACTACAATAAATGTTAGAATGTTATAATTAAATCAATTTATTTTGTTAATATTTGTGATAATAAACATCAACATATTAAAGGGCTCTAACTTGAAGGGGGGGGACGGCGCCCCAGCGCCCTCTATTGACCAGCCGCCACTGGTTGTAAGCAAAGTCCTGCAAACTTCTTCTTTTTAAGATATTTAGACCAGAAGATGGAGCTGGTCCAGTTGAGGAGGCTGAGGGTCTGCTGTTTGTCCAATCATGTTTTTTTCTTCCGTCAAATAAAAATATCAGGCTACCTTAAATCGATCGCTCCACAGGAAATATGCATTTAATTAATGCTCTGCTGTTATTATTATTTCACAAAACCTCTGTCAACATTTTTAATAAAAGTCATTAGATTAAAAATTATGTCTTATGATTATGACTTATTTCCTCCGTCTCACTCACGGTTCATATGTGCGCGTGCTGCATGTGATGAAAGAAAATGACAATGAACCTCAAGGCTCATATGTTGACTTTTTGTATAACAATTTTGCTGTTTACATATAATATTGCATTAGTTTGCATACATGTTTTATAAGCTGTAAAATGAAAGCCTCGGTTTGTTGTTTGAGTTATTATTATACAAAAATCAAGAAAATCTTTGGATTTGTTTGTCCATAGATTATGTAGTCTATTTTAAAAACTGATATAACAACTATTAATAACTATAATTTTTCAAATGGCAAAAAGGTTGGTTTGTTGGTTGTACACTAAATCATCAACAGCATGTTTGTTAAGTTTCATGCAGCACAGAGGCGATCAGCATCAGCGCTGGTTTGGCAACTCATCTGTGTCAATCTGTCACCAGAAATAGCCTTCTTTCATTTTGCTTCTTTGGCAACTGTCCCGCAAGTTACCAAATATTTGTTGCACATTTAGGGGCCGATCACAAAGAGCATGCCTTTCCTTTCCAAAAACGTGAGGCGTACCGCACTGTGTTTTATGTTGACAAGAAAAAAAGAAGCGCTATGCTCTTTTGTATGTCACTAGAAAACGACTAAATCAGCTGACCCGTATTGTGCACGAGTCATGTTGCTGTTGATGTTATAATTGTAATTTTTAATAATATTGTGATATTCAAGGTCTGTAAAGTCATACAGCTCTAGATAACTTGAAACAGCGACCACAAGTCTCTCCGCCATCATTAAAAGTTCACCGATTGAAGAATGAAAAAGAGGCGACTGACGTAACATGCTTTTTCCGCTCGAGTACACAGCGCGCAATGGCAAAACGTGTGGCGCCCAGGGCGCATAAGCAGCGCGTAAAACACTTGTGGCCATTAGTAAACCATTCAACAGATGCGCAAAAAGCGCGTTCGCTATGATCGACCCCTTATGCAGCCACACTTTAAAAATATATAAAATAAGATTTTTTAATCGTTTAACTGATACAATTAATCGGTTACAAACGCACCCTTTCGGTTAACGATTATTCGACTATTTTGAGCATCTCCAATTAAACCGCATGCGCAGGCTCTAAAATATATTTTTTTCCCTCACGGCCGCACACCGGAGATCCGGCACGGTGCCGGAATACTTTAAGCCCTATATTAAAGGCCACCTAGGTTACCACTTTTTCCAGATTTAATGTAAGTCTTTTGTGTCTCCAGAATGTGTCTGTAAAGTTTCATCTCAAAACACCCATTAGATTTTTTATTATACCTTTCTTAACTTTCTATTTTGTAGCATTTAGCATCAGCTAGCGGTTTTTGTGTACTGCGCCTTTAAGGCTAGTCCTTCACGCCCACCGTTTCCACGTGCCTGGCAGCAGCTACCTCGGCTGTGTCAGACAACAGACAACAGACAAACACGAAGGAATAAGATCTCACTTAATGTTTGTGAGAAATACTACAGTAAGAATCTTACCAATAAGTATTTGATGCATGTTGTGGAGTTGCAAGGATGAGTCACACACAATGTCGTTACAAAGTTCACGCACACACACAAATACAAACACACACACACACACACACACACACACACATTAGCTTTGCACTGTTTTTGTGCTGTATGGATATCAGTTATGTTAATGTTCAAAATAAACCTGATTTAACGTCCACAAACCGAGATTGAAGCGTCTTTTATAATTGTTCTGACATGCGGCTGTGTTGATGAAGTAAATCGCTGTAATTTATTACAAGCATGCACTGTTTTAAAACATTTTAAACTTGTAAAACTCACTCTTGATCACATTTAATAATGATGGATGATCCTAGCAAACTGAACAGATCCTTTATTCCTGGTTGCTTTGCGCACATCCTGTCTTATTGGTATGATTATACACGTTACTACGGAGACATGTTAATACGCAGCTGTCAATCAATTCGGTGGGCGGGGGGACCGCACTCCTACGTCAAGTTGCGGTCGATCTCAAAACCGCTCCAATTGGTCCACCGTTTTTATGTTGTTAAATTGAAAAAAAGGACTGGGTGTGTTTATATCACCCCAATATGACGGTCTATACACTATACCTACACATATGTCTGTCCAAACAGCTTGAAAAGGAGATTTTTCACCATAGGTGCCCTTTAAACAATGTTATTGTAATATCAGACAGGTCTTTGTTTGGGCATCATATATTATGGAGTTTGTGGTGCACCAGGCGGAGCTCAAATTTGCAAATTAGGCATTGGAGGAGGATGCTCAGATGGGGTGGTTAAAGAATACATCATCTAACGCCTGTTGCTAGAGCAGCTCTTAAGATTAGAGTGAGGTTTACTGGCACAGAACTCACCTGCTGGCCTCCATTATACTCATTCCCCTAAACCTCACTCCCATCTGGGTCATGGCACCAACGTGACCCTTCTGGCTTAACACCCACCCACCCGCACTGATTGGGGCTTAAAATTGTGATTCCAGCATGGGAGGCAGAGAGGCTAAAGCTTAACGCCTCTAACTATTCAGATATTTGAGCCATGCCTCTGATGAAACTCACCCTGGAGGACTAAAACTGCGCCTTACTTGCTTTATCTGGTCGCTAACTGCATCAGAATTCACATACCTCCCAAATACAGAATATATTAAATATAAACCAGTATGTGAGAAACGTCTGCTTCAGAAGAGACAGAGTGATGAAGCCAAATATGACATAGGGATGGTTAGGAGGCCATGACAGACAGAGACCAGTGGGCAAATTGCCAGGGTTATCCTACACTTTTCAAACAATATCCTGGGATTTTTAATGACCACAGAAAGTCAGGACCTTAATTTAACATCTCATCCAAAAGACGATGCTCATTGAACAGTATAGTGTCCCCTTCACGATACTGGAGCATTAGAACCCACACAGACCGCAGAGTACCCCCTGCTGACCTCACTACCACCTCTTTATATGGCCACTTCTTTTTCCAGTCTCTTTCAGACATATTAGTGTGAGAAATTTGAGATCTGAAAAAGCATAAACCGTGACCCGTGACAAAAACTGCAAAAAAATGTAGCTCCTGGGACATATTTGGTGCTCTCCAGAAATGTATACAGCGGTATGTTTTCAGAATGAGCCTGGGTTAGTAGTGGTGCAGGAATGATGTCAGAACCCAAAAAAATAATTCACAGTGGGTTGAGACATTCACACAGGATTTATAATGTGGATTTTCAATTAATGAGTAAAATAAGGTAAAAATACTGTATAACCAGACCTGAAACGTTTTAGCCTCATTTTTTTATTTTATTTTTTTACATCCAATGGGTACCTTAACATCAAAAACATGAAAAATGCTAATCCATTTGTGGTCGTTATTATGTTAGTTATGTACCTATGCAGGTCCAAAACACGTACACATTAATACACACAGGAATACACAAATATTTTTATATATGAAAAAAATGCTACAAAAATTATTATTTACTACATAGATATAAAAACCACTACCTCCATGCCTTCTTCATGTCGGGGGGCTTTTTTTCAGTTTATTCATGACAATTTGCATTTTTATTTTAATGTTATTATTAGCAGTATTATTTATTATATGCATATTTATATTTGTTTTAATAAAAACTAGTTTAGATTTGTCTGCTTGTTGGGTTTTGGAGATGTATGCATCCCCATATGGGGTATAAGAATAAGACGTGTGTTTGGATATAACTCAGTTTTTTGACCACACTTTGTTATTATTGTTCATTTATGTTCAGTTTGCTGGAAATGAAAACTAAATCTAGAAATAGTTTTGAAAATTTTTTGCGCCTAACAAGCGGAATAAATTATGTAGGCTAATGGATGTCTTCAGTGGAGTGCGTAAAACACCGTTTCCTTATCCATGAAAATAAAGGAGTAAAGTAAAGAGTAAAAGTAAAGTAAAGAGAAAGTAAAGAGGCTGAATGGAAAAGGCTTGGTTTGTTTAACTGTTTTCTCGCTAGTGAAGCTTCTTATCCACTTACAAAGTCCGCCATGTAAATAGCAAATGCGCCATGGAGCGAGCAACTGACTTTTAAAGAGAATGAGAGATGAGACTCTGATTGGTGTTATGCTCAAAACACACCCATAACATAAGAGAATAACCCTGTTAGACCATGCGCCGCTGTGCAGAGCATATTTTTCCATCCTTAAAATAGCAAAAGTGGATTCGGAGACGCCTTTAATGCTTTTGCGCCATACGCTTTAGACTTTGCACCTAGATTGTTAAAATAGAGCCCTTAATGTCCATTTGACACCCACTCATTTATGCCCTTTTGACCACCAAAATAACAACATAAAAAAGATTATAATATAAGAAAACTTTTATTCATTTGAAAGCTTCAATTACAAACTACAAACTTTGTATGTGATTATGCATGTAAACTACCGTGATATTAAAAGTCAGATGCAGAAAAACTATCAGATGCAGAAAAGCTAGTCCATGCTTTCATGACTTCTAGGCTGGACTACTGTAATGCTCTGTTTGCTGGTTGCCCAGCATCCTCTATTAACAAACGTCAGCTAGTGCAAAATGCAGCTGCCAGGGTTCTTACCAGGTCTAGAAAATCTAGAAACCCTAGAAAATCTAGAAACCCCAATTTTATCCTCCTTACACTGGCTGCCTGTTAAGTTTCGTATTGACTATAAAATATTGCTTCTTACCTATAAAGCCTAAAATAATCTAGCTCCTGTTTATCTAACCAACCTCCTGTCTCGCTACAACCCAACCCGCTCTTTAAGATCTCAAAACTCAGGGCTTCTAGTAGTACCTAGAATAGCAAAATCGAGTAAAGGAGGTCGAGCCTTTTCATTTATGGCCCCTAAACTCTGGAATAGCCTTCTTGATAATGTCCGAGGCTCAGACATACTCTCGCACTTCAAAACTCGAATAAAGACCTATCTTTTTAGCAAAGCATACACTCAGTGCAGTACATAGCGGTATGACGCATGATGTGCCCAACACAGGATTTTGCTTCTTGTTTTTATACACTATGAACAGCAGCTACGCTAATTATTCTCCTTATTCTCTATTTGCACCTGGGGGTACTCATCCCGAGGCCCTCAGACTATGCAGTGCCACTGATGCGATCCAAGACCAGCGACGAGATGATCCCAAGGTTTTCATAATCCTGGACCAGGCCGTATCCTGAGCAGCTGCTGTGGTGGTCATGGAAGAGTGGAGAGCATGAGACTGATTCCTGTGATGCTCCAAGGACAGACGAGTCTTCACTGAGGTCCAGCTTCCTGCGCCTAGACTACAGCTCTGCACAAGACGTTTGGCCATAGGAGAAATGGTCGTGCCCAACTGAGCCAGGTTTCTCTCGAGGTTTTTTAAATCTTCACTTTCGCCAATTGGTGAAGTTTTTTCCTCGCCGCTGTTGCCACTGGCTTGCATGGTTCGGGATCTGTAGAGCTGCGCATCGATGGAATTGCTCTGCAGTGTTTGGACTCTCAGTAGTGAATATTAACCCACACTGACCTGAGCTAAACTGAACTGAGCTTAATCCCTGAAAACTGGACTCACACTGTTTCAATTCATTATATTCTTCTATGTGAAGCTGCTTTGACACAATCTACATTGTATAAGCGCTATACAAATAAAGATGAATTGAACTGAATTGAATGAAAATGACATTAAATTTACATCTAATATTGGCATCAAAAACATGTCAAAAATTAATTACAGGACAGTCCTTTAATCGATTTTTGACAGTCCTGTAATCGACTTGTTTTTTTTTACGTGTTTCATCCACTATGGCTCCAACTTTTCCTGTTTTAATGAAAAACTTTATCAATGCATGGAAGCTTGCCAAGTTTGGACAAATACAGTAAAGGCTGTATTAAACTACTTTGCTGAATTATCCACAAATTGATGCCCAGCGCCACACAGAAAGTATCATAACTGATCATTTTTTTAATAGCGAAAACTAATAAATCCATGCCATATGCAACAGATATGCAAACAAGAACACCAGTGATAATTACAAACGCCCTCTTTTTCTGACGGTGCATCCCTTCCTTCTGTGCTTCACCAGGAGTTGGTCTCAGCAGGACCTTAAGCACCCCTAAACTGCAAGCGGTGATCACAGACAGGCTGAGTGATAGAGAGGCAAGGTAGGCTTCAATGGGTGGTTCTGGAAAGCTTTTAAGAACGAATGCTCCATAGGTAAAAATCAGCATCCAGACAATACCAGCCGCAAAATATCTGTACTTCATGAAGGCCTTGTTTAGATAGATCACCGGATGAGCCACGGCTATGTAGCGTTCAACACAAAACAAACTATTCATAACGGGACGTCCAACCATGTAGCTTCCAGAAAAGAACATAAAAAGCACCACTGTGTATTGAAAGTGAAGAGCATAAGCAATAATTAATGAAATAAAAAAGAAGACATTGCACATTTCTGATAAAGCCAAGCTCACTGTAAAGATTTCTGAGGCTGGCAGACGTCTCCTTTTTCTAAGTTCACCAGTGCTCAGCCAGAGGACCCAGCTTTGGATGGGCAGGAGGACAAACATCTGAAATATTGTAACAGAAGTCCCAATTATATTTCCTGGGAAAGAGTCTGTGCATGTGAAAGCAGGGAAGGATGTTTTGTTTGTGGAGATTGTGTCATTCATCTTGCTCTTCAACAAACAAGCCCGAGTATCTAGAACACGAAGCACAATTATGAAATGAGATTCATTTGAAAACTGCATACAAACAAGAAATGACACATGGAAATGATTAGCAATACTAATTAAGAACTTGCTGCTAGATTGTATACTAACCCAGAGGTGAACAGATGACAGTGAAAGTGTCTAGTATTTTTATGCAGTGTAGTTGATCTCACCTGTTTTTCTATTACTTGTGTCAGCTGTGTGTCTAACGATGAAGGATACCTGGAAAATATGCAAACAAAAAATCCATCCATCTAGCTATCTATCTACAGCTGGTAAAAAAAAAAAATGTTGAACACAGTTCATCAATTTTTCCTAGTAAATATATTTTTAAAGGTGCCGTTGACATAAAATTGACCCAGATTTTAGGTAAAAACAATAAAAAAATATACATATATATATAGAAATTATGTTATTATTATTGTCATAACAATGGAATGACACGAAGGTAATCAGCTATACTGAAATGTATTAATACTTTTGGATAAATGGCTTTGTTGGGGTATTTACAGTTTTAACCCAAAGAATGACCAGTCTGTCAGATGAAGAAGAGCCGGAGTCAGAGATTTAAATAAATAAATAAAGTTTACTGAAGATAGTTTGCAGTTTCATCAGCAGAAGCCAGCTTCAACACTCGCAATGAGTTCCTAGGCCGCTCTGCTTACAATCACAAATCAACATCAATTATACTCTTTACACAATGTCATTTTCTGCGTCATACATATAGGTGTTCTAACCTGATTGGTTAAAACACAGATAGACTAGGAAAATTTCCACGTGGGTGCGTGCGTACAATTCTGAACAATAGCTTAAGCATAAACGTCAGACATTCAATAGACTGTTTAGAGCTGACTCCAGACCTGTTAAAAGTATCTACAATCAAATAGAGCAAACACACTTAAAGTACAATCTGTTTCTTATCCAAGGCTGAGTGTACTTCTCAGCCGTCTTTATCAAAACTGGTTAAAAACCGGTATAATCTACTTTCAGTTAAATTCTCACTACACCAAGTCTATCTTGACTAAAAAGTAAAATCACTTTAGAAAGATTAACCGTAAAAATAGCAAAATCACTTAAGACAATTTAGATAGAATTAACTCATAGAAATAACAATAGAAACAATAGAACAATATTGTTTCAAGTCCTCAGCAGTTCATTTCCACTCAAGGTCTCCGTGACCTCTGACCTAGTTTGGTGGCTCCTGAAAATAGTTTCAAAGAGACAGGCAATGCACTGAACATTCTTACATAAAGCAGTGTATTTAACTTATTCATTAGTTGAAATCATTTCAAAGTTAAATACTCATTCAAATAATCAAATAATCATATTTAATAAACATAACGAGACATAAGATGATGAGGAAAGGATAAACGTTGATCCATGCTTAGACGAACTGGTCGGTAGAAATCCGAATCCTTCAGCTTTTTTTAATGACAGCTTCAAGATGCCTCTTTTATGAAGAATGGAGTCGCATGCAATGCTCAGGTGTGACTTTTTTCCCCCCTAGATTTCAACAGAGACTAACCATCTCGATGGTTCTGTGGGTCTTATCTATAAACTCTGCCCTTTAGTTTTTATTTTCTATTGGATTTAGGTCAGGTGATTGGCTGGGCCATTCTGGCAGCTTTATTTTCTTTTTTTCGGAAAACAGCTGGGAGTTTGCTTGGCTGTGTTTGGGATGAAGGACTGGGACTGAAGTAGCTAATTTTCATTTACACTGACAAGGGGCAAGGTTGCTTTCTAAACACTGAGAGATTTTAACTGCTGTCTGGGCATTCCATGACTTTTTACACCTCCCTTTCTTCATGTCTTAAGTACATCTTCCATGTGTCATTTTATTTTATTACACATAACCTAAATTCTAAACAAATTTGTTTTCTTTTCTTTGTTTCTATCTATCTATCTATCTATCTATCTATTTATCTATCTATCTATCTATCTATCTATCTATCTATCTATCTATCTATCTATCTATCTATCTATCTATCTATCTATCTATCTATCTATCTATCTATCTATCTATCTATCTATCCATCCATCCATCCATCCATCCATCCATCCATCCATCCATCCATCCATCCAATCCATCCATCCATCCATCCATCCATCCATCCATCCTCTCTCCTGCAGGTTCAAGTGGTCTTTATTGAAATACAATTTTTCTCAGTGGCTTTGGTGCATTTCTCATTCTGTCCAATAAATTGCAAATGCTTTTGGACATGCATCAATTACTTTCATACAACTCTCTGCTGTTTTATAACATTATCATTTGCTTATGTCATATCAGTCAATATTAACTGAACTTGTGAATGGTGAATAGTCATTCCATATAAAACTAATAGTCCTCATTTCATTACTTGAGTCATTACATACAAAAATGTTGAACTAGTTGTCAAAATCTGTCAAGCTAATTTTATAAAACTTAAATCTTTTTTTTCCCTAAAAATGTCTTCTAAATTGAACAATTTCATGATGATTTACAGACCTGTGTGTGTTGTAGGTTCAGTTCCAGTATGAACTGCAGTATTGTTTACAGTTGTGCTCAGCTCTACCCAAAGGAAGTTTATGTTTGTTGTAAATAAGGGTGTATTTATTCTTTTGCACAATGCTGTGAATAAATTATAATTGAGAAGAGCAAATGCAGTAAAATGTGAAACATACATATTCAGTGTCTTGTACTCAGATACCTCACTAAATACAGTGATGTCTAACTTTACTGTAGTTTTCAAATGGCTGTGCAAATAGTATATAGTGCTGTCTTAAGCATTTTCAGGAAGTGTCACCAAAATCTGACTTTTTTGCATTGGAATAAATGTACAGAGTAAACTGTCATAATGAAACATGACAAAGTCATTTGACTATCTTGTTCATAAATAATGGTGTCAGGACTTTTCATCTTGATGACACTGACACTTTCATTGACATCAATACTTATCAACTAGGTTTTGCAGTTTGTACTAATTGTTTTGAGAAATGCGTTAACTGTTGTGCAAATGTAAATAGTGTTGTGAGAAATACACCAAAGCCACTGAGAAAAACTGTAAGTATATACAGAACACACACAAATAGGGAGTGCTGAATTATCAGGCAAGTTGTATTTTTGAGGATTAATTTTATTATTGTACATGTTCTCAATTAACCCAAAAAACTCATTAATATCAAAGCTGAATATTTTTGGAAGTAGTTTTTAGTTTGTTTTTAGTTTTAGCTATTTTAGGAGGATATCTGTGTGTGCAGCAGGTGACTATTACTGTGCATAATTATTAGGCAACTTAACAAAAAACAAATATATACCCATTTCAATTATTTATTTTCACCAGTGAAACCAATATAACATCTCAACATTCACAAATATACATTTCTGACATTCAAAAACAAAACAAAAACAAATCAGTGACCAATAGCCACCTTTCTTTGCAAGAACACTCAAAAGCCTGCCATCCATGGATTCTTTCAGTGTTTTGATCTGTTCACCATCAACATTGCGTGCAGCAGCAACCACAGCCTCCCAGACACTGTTCAGAGAGATGTACGGTTTTCCCTCCTTGTAAATCTCACATTTGATGATGGACCACAGGTTCTCTATGGGGTTCAGCTCAGGTGAACAAGGAGGCCATGTCATTAGTTTTTCTTCTTTTAGACCCTTTCTTGCCAGCCACGCTGTGGAGTACTTGGACGCGTGTGATGGAGCATTGCCCTGCATGAAAATCATGTTTTTCTTGAAGGATGCAGACTTCTTGCTGTACCACTGCTTGAAGGTGTCTTCCAGAAACTGGCAGTAGGACTGGGAGTTGAGCTTGACTCCATCCTCAACCCGAAAAGGCCCCACAAGCTCATCTTTGATGATACCAGCCCAAACCAGTACTCCACCTCCACCTTGCTGGCGTCTGAGTCGGACTGGAGCTCTCTGCCCTTTACAGATCCAGCCACGGGTCCACTCAGCCACTCTCATTCTCAAACCTTAGAAAAATCAGTCTTGAGATATTTCTTGGCCCAGTCTTGACGTTTCAGCTTGTGTGTCTTGTTCAGTGGTGGTCGTTTTTCAGCCTTTCTTACCTTGGCCATGTCTCTGAGTATTGCACACCTTGTGCTTTTGGGCACTCCAGTGATGTTGCAGCTCTGAAATATGGCCAAACTGGTGGCAAGTGGCATCTTGGCAGCTGCACGCTTGATTTTTCTCAGTTCATGGTTCAGTTCTCAGTTTATTTTGCGCCTTGGTTTTTCCACACGCTTCTTGCGACCCTGTTGACTATTTTGAATGAAACGCTTGATTGTTCGATGATCACGCTTCAGAAGCTTGGCAATTTTAAGAGTGCTGCATCCCTCTGCAAGATATCTCACTATTTTTGACTTTTCGGAGCCTGTCAAGTCCTTCTTTTGACCCATTTTGCCAAAGGAAAGGAAGATGCCTAATAATTATGCACACCTGATATAGGGTGTTGATGTCATTAGACCACACCCCTTCTCATTACAGAGATGCACATCACCTAATATGCTTAATTGGTAGTAGGCTTTCGAGCCTATACAGCTTGGAGTAAGAGAACAGGCATAAAGAGGATGATGTGGTCAAAATACTCATTTGCCTAATAATTCTGCACTCCCTTGTACAAACCATTTTGATATTATTTGGATATCAAATTAGCTAGTCTGATACGACATTAGTCAAGCAGGTGGACAGCTGAATCAAAAGTAATCTTTAAGAACACACATCTTTCCTAAAATGTTATAAATTTACAGTTTAATACTAAACTTTGTGACTAATATAAGATGCAGATGTTTATAATATACAAAATTTTAACTGGATGTGGATGAATAAGTAATGTATAACAAACGGTTGTATTATTTATCACAAGAATCAGCTGCAACATCACACATCTAATGATTTTTGACTTTTGAAAGGTACAGGTAAGGTTGAACTGCAGCGCTTGGCAAAAGTGTGCACCAGCTGAAGCCAAGGACTAAACAGTAAGTAATATATAGTAGTCGATCTCGTAGTAAAACAGCACATGAGACTGACCCATAGCCAAACACCAGTGTGATCAAGATGGCTGTGACGGCTCTAAAAGCCTTTCTCTTCAGCTGATACGCTCCTGCCTTCTCTCCGTCCCCTGGTTTGGGTCTCTTCAAAACCCACAAAATCATGACAGAGCAAAATGCGCAGATAACTAACATTGCCAGATAAATTCCAATGTAAAATGTTGGCACTCTAGGATAGGAATCCATATTAAACCATGCAAATATCAGAATTGTCAGCCAGACCAGTCCAACAAACGGCAGCTTGTGTTTTGGGGCTTTCATGTATTTTAGGTAGACCAGCGGATGGACCACAGCCAGATAACGCTCCACACAGAAATAGGTTTGAAAGAGGGGTCGACCCACAGTTAAAGTACTGCTCAGGTAAACAGAAATAAGAATAAAGATTTTCTTATTAAGCATTGTACCTATCAGAAAAGTAGGGATGCAGGAGTTGCCAATGACCTCAGCGACAGACTGATTCAAAATGACAAAGTCTGCGTTTTTAACACCCGCAGTTCTTCTTGCCAGCCACAAAACCCAGCCATTCAGAGGCAGCATTAAAACAGCATTGACAAGCGTGTAGAAAGTGATGAGGAAATATCCTGGATAGGAATCCGTGCACTCAAAAACACCTGAAGAGTCCATTTCAGACTGGAAGGTGCAATTCGATGAAAACTCAGAGTCATTTAGTGACATATTCCCTCTAATTTCCTTTTGTTTTCTGCAAAGAGCAAAGGTAAAACCGTTCCACCGAAAGAAAAATCTTTTTCTTTTATAAAGCAATACATGTTTAAAAAAAACATACTCACAGTCGCACAGATCCATTAAGGCTGTGATATATTTTCAAGATGTTGTCTATTTGTACTGTGTGGTTTGAAATGACAGTCCCTCCCTTTATCAGCAAAGAGATTTGTGATGATTGAAGTAGGGTGTGAAAATATTTATAACTACAAGATTATGTGGTTATATGTATAATATTTCAACATTTTATTTGCATTAATTTTGCAAAAGTGGTGATATTATAGACTGAACAAAAACTAATTACAGGAATAAAGGTATCTAGTGGCTAAACAGGTTTAGGAACCAATGCACAAACAGCTGAGAATTAGTTATGCTTAATATTAATGTTGGTATTTTTTTATATTTATAGTTGAATTTTATTTAAATATTTCCCAAATTATGTTTAACAGAGCAAGGACATTTTCACAGTATGTCTGATAATATTTTTTCTTCCAGAGAAAGTCTTCTTTGTTTTATTTCGGCTAGAATAAAAGAAATTTTTAAAAAACATTTTAAGGTAAAAATATAGCCCCTTTAAGCTATATTTTCTTTCGATAGTCTACAAAACAAACCATCGTTATACCCTAACATCTCATTATTCCAACTTTATTTTTATTTGATTATGTATTATAGTCAAAAATGCAAGACATACAGTTGTAGTCAGAATTATTATTTTTTGTAACAGAGAGATTTTTTCAACACATTTTTAAACATAATAGTTTTAATAACTCATTTCTAATAACTGATTTATTTTATCTTTGCCATGATGACCGTAAATAATATTTGACTAGATATTTTTCAAGACATTTCTATACAGCTTAAAGTGACATTTAAAGGCTTAACTAGGTTAATTAGGTTACTGTATGACGATGGTATATAAATATATAGCTTAAAAGAGCTAATATTTTGACCTTAAAAAGGTTTTTAAAAATTAAAAACTGCTTTTATTCTAACCGAAATAAAACAAATATGACTTTCTTGAGAAGAAAAAATATTATCAGACATACTGTGAAAATTTCCTTGCTTTGCTAAACATAACTTGGGAAATATTTAAAAAGGAAAAAAATCAAATAATTCTGACTTCAACTGTACACTCAAAATTGAGAATATATTTCAGTAATATAAACATGCAACTGTATGAAAATGGATTAAAAAGTTATATAAAAAGTTGCAGTCATTTTTATTGTTTAATCCAGTGGTGCAAACAAGCTTCATGGTAATTTTTGTTATTAACTTATTTATTAGATTTATTCATTGAATTTTGTCCTACCTTTTGAAAAATGTTGCAATTATGTGTTTTACTTTTGTACAAATTAGTAATTATATTTTACTGTGGTGATATTTTACTATATTGACAGTGATTTTAACATAAGATTAAAAAGAAACTAAATAAAGAATTGAAAAAAGAAAGGACAAATCATAATATCTACTGATATATATTTTAATGGCAGAAACAAAACTTCTAAATAAACACACAAAAGATTAATAGCATTTTTTTCTTTTCAACAAAGACACATGTAAGTAAAGAAGACAAGAGAAAGAGAAAAAACTGTACAAATAGGATAAATGGTTTACAAGCAGTAGGTCTCACAATTAACAAAACAAAACAAAACAAAACAAAACAAAACAAAACAAAACAAAACAAAACAAAACAAAACAAAACAAAACAAAACAAAACAAAACAAAAGCTGAGATTAAATGTACATGTGATTACACTGTAAAAAAATGCTGGGTTCCGCACAGTTCTTTCATGTTGTCCCAACACAAATTGATTAAGTAAACTATTTGTTTTTACTAATTAAAATGAATTGAACATAAAAGAATTAACTTGTCCCAAAAAAAATTAAGAATTGTGGTGATTCAGCTCATTTTAAATAAGCAGAAAAAAAAATCATGTTTTTAGTGTACAGTATATGAGGTTTTGTTGTGTAATTGTTATAGATATGAAAAGTACAGGGCATCCGGAAAGTATTCATACCGCTTCACTTTTCCACATTGTTTATGTTGCAGCCTTATTCCAAAATGAATTAAATTTATTTGTTTCCTCCAAAATCTACACACAATCCCCCAAAATGACAATGTGAAAAAAGAGTTTTTGAAATTGTTGCAAATTTATTAAAAATAAAAAACTTGAAAAATCACATGTACAGAAGTATTTACAGCCTTTGCAGTGAAGCTCTAAACTGAGCTCAGGTACATTCTGTTTCCACTGATCATTCTTGAGATGTTTCAGCATACACCTGTCTATATAAGGTCCCAGGCTTGACAGTGCATGTCAAAGCACAAACTAAGCATGAAGACAAAGGAATTGTCTGTAGACCTCCGAGACAGGATTGTCTTGAGGCACAAGGCTGGGGAAGGTTACAGAAAGATTTCTGCTGCTTTGAAAGTTTCAATGAGCACAGTGGCCTCCATCATCCGTAAGTAGAATATGTTTGGAACCACCAGGACTCTTCCTAGAGCTGGCCGGCCATCTAAGCTGAGTGATCGGGGGAGAAGGGCCTTAGTCAGGGAGGTGATCAATAACCCGATGGTCACTCTGTCTGAGGTCCAGCGTTCTTCTGTGGAGAGAGGAGAACCTTACAGAAGGACAACCATCTGTGCAGCAATCCACCAATCAGGCCTGTATGGTAGAGTGGCCAGACGGAAGCCACTCCAGCACCTGGAATTGGCCAAAAGGCATCTAAAGGACTCTCAGACCATAAGAAACTAAATTCTCTGGTCTGATGAGACCAAAATTGAACTCTTTGGAGTGAATGCCAGGCGTTACGTTTGGAGAAAACCAGGCACCACTCATCACCAGACTAATACCATCCCTACAGTGAAGCATAGTAATGGCAGCATCATGCTGTGGGGATGTTTTTCAGCAGCAGGAACTGGAAGACTAGTCAGGATAGAGAGAAAGATGAATGCAGCAATGTACAGAGACATCCTGAATGAAAGACAGGTGTGCCAAGCTTGTGGCATCATATTCAAAAAGACTTGAGGCTGTAATTGCTGCCAAAGGTGCATCAACAGAGTATTGAGCAAAGGCTGTGAATACTGATGTACATGTGATTTTTCAGTTTTTATTTTTAATAAATTTGCAACAAATTCACAAACTCTTTTCTCACATTGTCATTATGGGGTATTGTGTGTAGAATTTGGAGAAAATAAATGAATTAAATCTATTTTGGAATAAGGCTGTAACATAAAAAATGTGGAAAATGTGAATCGCTATCAATGCTTTCCGGATGCACTGTACATCTATGAACCATTTATATGTTTTGAGTTTAGAAAGGATGGGTTAAGATGAGGGGGTTAAAGTTGTTTTGGAAGAATAGGGGAAAAAACTATATTAGCTTTTAATGCAAGGCAATTTGCCTATTTTTGAGAGGTACAGGTAAGGCTGAACTGCAGCACTTGGCACAAGAGTGCACCAGCTGAAGTTTAGAACTAAACAATAAGTGCTGTATGGAAGTTGATCCCTCAGCACAATAGCACACGAGACTGTGCCATAGCCAAACACCAGTGTGATCAAGATGGCTGTGACGGCAATAAAAGCCTTTCTCTTCAGCTGATACGCTCCTGCTTTCTCTCCGTCCCCTGGTTTGGGTCTCTTCAAAACCCACAAAATCATGACGGAGCAAAATGAACACACAACTAACATGACTGAAAACACTCCTATGTAAAACCTTGGTATTCTAGGGTAGGAATTCATAATAAACCATCCCATAATTAGCAGCGTCAGCCAAATCAGTCCAACAAAAGGCAGCTTAAGTTTTGGGGCTTTTGTGTATTTTAGGTAGACCAGCGGATGGACCACAGCCAGATAACGCTCCACACAGAAATAGGTTTGAAAGAGGGGTCGACCCACAATTAAAGTCGTGCACAGGTAAACAGAAATAAGAACGACAACTTTCTCGTTAAAGATTGCGCCTAACACAAAAACAATGATGAAGATGTTGGCAATGACCTCAGCAACAGACTGATTTAAAATGACAAAGTCTGAAGATGCAGCAGCGGTTCTTCTTGCCAGCCACAGAATCCAGCAGTTCAGAGGCAGAATGAAAACTACATTCACAAGAGTGGAGAAGCCCGTTAGGAGAATACTAGAAATTGAATCTGTGCACTCAAAAGATGGATTCTCCGAACAGTTGCTTGCAGACTGGGAGGTGCAGTTAGATAGAAAATTAGTGCCGTTAAATGCCATGCTTGCTCAGATTTTCTTTTGTCTTCTGTAAAACAAGTAAAATAGTAATTTTAGGTTCACTTACACTCAAGGAAATTTGCTGAATCAACATGATTTAATCGTATAGCACCCATTGTGCATCTAAACAAATCAAGTAAACTGCTTTGAATGTGTTATAACACAATATAAACTTGTAAATTCAACATGGATTTAATAGGTCTATGTAACTTCTTTGCAGATAATTGAATTAAAATTATTGTATTGTGTTAGTCTGATTGAATTTATTCATATTTACACTGTAAAAAAAAAAAATTCCAGCAGCTGTGGTGAAATACGCAAGAAAACGTAAAATAATGGACGTTAAATTACAGATATTTATTGTAAATTAAAATTTAAGGAAATTTCTGTAATTTAACATCCATTATTTTATGGTAAATTTCTGTAATTTAACGCCCGCTATTTTACGTTTTTTTTCCGGCACCACAGCTGCTGGAAAAAAATGTAAAATATGGGACGTTAAATTACAGAAATTTACCAGAAAATAACGAATGTTAAATTACAGAAATTTACCGTAAGATAACAGACGTTAAATTACAGACATTTATCATAAAATAACAGACATTAAATTACAGAAATGTATCGTAAAATTACAGCCGTTAAATTACAGAAATTTATCGTAAATTAAAATTTAAGGAAATTTCTGTAATTTAACATCCGTTATTTTATGGTAAATTTCTGTAATTTAACGTCCGGTATTTTAAGTTTTTTTTTCTGGCACCCCAGCTGCTGGAAAAAAAATGTAAAATATCGGACGTTAAATTACAGAAATTTACCAGAAAATAACGAATGTTAAATTACAGAAATATAACGTAAGATAATGGATGTTAAATTACAGAAATTTACACTAAATTAACAGACATTAAGTTAAAGAAATTTACCTGAAAATAACAGATGTAAATTACAGATTTTTTCCGGAAAATAACAGACATCAAATTACAGAAATTTACCAGAAAATAACGGATGTTAAATTACAGAATTTATCTTAAAATAACAGACATTACATTACAGAAATTTGAAGTTCAGTAATCAAAAAGTACATAAAACATGCAAATAATTTAACATTTTTAATTTTTCATTTTACAGTAACAAAGGTTAAACTGTTTTCTTCATTTTGAGGTCTCCACTAAAGTAACAATGTGTAAAACATTTAGGCAAGAAAACCTTGGCTCTTAAGAAACCCGATAACGAAGCAACCAATACTTTAATTTTGTCTAACCAACAAAACTTTGCCTGACAACCAGAAAAATAAACATTAACATGGATGATCAGACATTTGCCTATTTGGTCTTAATTTCTAAAAATGAATTCGTCATAAATACCCTTTTGAATAGTGAAACATTGGCTTGACAAAACAAACTAAAAATAACATGAATGAACATGCATTTGTAACATTAAGCAAACATTTGTGATATTTGTTTTAGCTGTAAAAAAATAATTAACACTTACACTTTAATTTAGACTGTAATTTACACTGTAAAAATGATATGACAGAAAAGTCATGACAATAAATGTTTTATGTTACTTTAACTTAATTTGAAAAGTTTACAACTGAATTTATTAAGATATACAAAGTTTAACTTGTTGTTTAGTTAGTTTGATTGATGTAAGTTGAGATGTCTAGAAAAGTTAACTTAATTCAATTAAAACAATTTTTTAATTGACGATTTTTAATTAAAGATTTTTTACATTGTACTTTTAGCTATTTTATTTTAAAAATGATGCCTTCATGCTGTCCCAACACAAATCGATTTAGTTAACGTAATTGTTTACACAGCTTTAAGTGCAATTAACTTAAGGCAATTAAGTTGCCCCAACAAAAACGTCAAGAATTGTGTCGATTCAGCACATTTCAAATATATTAGTTTGAACAAGCAGCAAGAATAATTTGACTATATACAGTTGAAGTCAGAATTATTAGCCACCCTGAATTATTAGCCTCCTGTTTATTCCCCCCCCCCCCCCCAATTTCTGTTTAACAGAGAGATTTTTTTCAACACATTTTTAAACATAATAGTTTTAATAACTCATTTCTAATAACTGATTTATTTTATCTTTGCCTTGATGACAGTAAATAATATTTGACTAGACTATACAGATTAAAGTGACATTTAAAGGCTTAACAAGGTTAATTAGATTAACTAGGCAGGTTAGGGTAATTAGGCAAGTTACTGTATAATGATGGTTTGTTCTGTAGACTATCGAAAAAAAAAATTAGCTTAAAGGGGCTAATAATTTTGACCTTAAAATGGTTTCTAAAAAATTAAAAACTGCTTTTATTCTAGCCGAAATAAAACAAATAAGACTTTCTCCAGAGGAAAAAATATTATCAGACATACTGTTAAAATTTCCTTGCTCTGTTGAAAATCATTTGGGAAATATTTAAAAAAGAAAAAAGAAATCAAAGGGGGGCAAATAATTCTGACTTCAACTGTATATATGGCAGCTGCCCAAAACTTTGATATATTGAACACATTTGTAAAAGAACAAATAACCAATGTACTCACGCAAAGTGTTAATCACACACCCATGAATCCTCTGGTGTGTTTTACATTTTCCATTTTGCATTTATACCACCTATATTTCATGACATCGCCCCCCCTCTTTGTCAGCAGAGATTGATTGGTTGTGACTGTAGTATCCAAAAAAGGAGGGAAATGGTTCGTCACATAAAAACACATAAACAGGCAATGAAATGCTTTTATTTTCCTTGTATATGGTTTTAAAAATTTATATGGAACTTTTTTTTTCAATAGATAGAAATCAGCATATTTTTTCAAGTGAATACCCATGGTTCCTAACAATACACTGAGGTCTTATGAAGCAAAACTAATGGTCCGTGCAGGAAACTGTTCATTTGTTTACAACATTATCTTTAATCCACACCCTCAGCAAACTGTTATTATAATGAAAGATTATATTGCCAACAGGACAGTGTTTCATCATGGCTAAACAAATCTGAGATCCAATAACGATAATGCAGCAGTTTTTTTCTGTCCTATGTTTCAGCAAACTTCTGAAAGCTGTCAAACAAATATAAATATCAGGCATCTTGTTGCATTTTACCTTTAAAACATTTTTAATTGACCCTTTTTTAATGTAAAATTGTTTTGTATCACAAGTACAGAAGTAGCAGTTGTATGTCCTATAAATACAGCTGTCCTTTAAATACACAATGCTTTGGTAAGTTAATATTTTATGCAATCAACAGTAAAAAAATTAGGTTGTTGAGATTTTTTAGGTTGTCATATATTCAAATGTACTGAAAATTGAAGGCGCTGTGGGTTTGTGTCTCCTGTATATCTCCATATGTCCACCAAGCCTATAAATCATGTTGACAAAGCAGACAGCAGTAAATAATTTCATAGAAACATGTTTGCAACCACTGAAATTTCATTTGAATCTACTGAGGAGAAAAAACTCAAATAGTTTCATCTTAAACGGTTTACAATTTAATATCATTATGTGGTGAAAAGGATGCCAACTTTTATTCATTCATTCATTTTCTTTTCAGCTTAATCCCTTTATTAATCCGGGGTCGCCACAGCGGAATGAACCGCCAACTTATCCAGCATATGTTTTACGCAGCGGATGCCCTTCCAGCTGCAACCCATCACTGGGAAACACCCATACACTCTCATTCCCACACATACACTACGGACAATTTAGCTTACCCAATGGGGTATATGCACACAGACTTTTAATTTCAGCCAGCCAGTCCCAGGGCTTCCGGTTAATTGTCATTCCATACAAAATTGCCATGTTTAAGATCTGATTTTTTTAAAGAAACAGTGATCTTCACTGCCTGGCTGAGATACGAAATAAAGTGGGTATCAGACCAAACAAGAAGCACTGCAATAATTATATTTTTCACACACCATGATTTTAAAATATGGAAATTAATTTTACCCCATTATTTTTAATGGACTTTCAGTGCTAGCCTGCAGCTAATGATGGCGCCTGCGTTTAAATGGTCGTTCGTCTCTTTTTACGCTTTAACAACCAAATGGATGCTGAAGTCTATTTAACTGATTATATTTGAATTACATTACAACATCGATGCTGTAAAAGGAACTTTATGAAATTGAAAACAGTCACATAAAGCTTTCACCGGAAGATTATCATTGGCTGAAAAACACTAGCTGTGCATATAACCCATTCACCTGTACCGCATATCTTTGACTTTTGGGGGAAACCCGAGCACCTGGAGGAAACCCACGCGAACACGGGGAGAACATGCAAACTCCACACTGAAATGCCAACTGACCCAGCCAAGGCTCGAAACAGCGACCTTCTTGCTTCTTGAGGCAATCGTGCTATCCACTGCGCCACTGTAAGGCCCAGGATGCTAACAACAACAACAAAAAAACTTGCAATTATGTGGTACTCTTTCCAAAATACAATTTTTTTTACACCTAAAGGGTCGACTACAAATTATGTTATTTACTAAGCTTATGCTTATGCTTATAAGCTTATGATGTGCTTTTACACTGTCCCAATTTCTGCAGCTTCATAAATTTAAATGATTTGCATGTTACTATTGACAAATATGTTGAGTATTGAATTTAGTAAGGCGTCACGGTGGCTCAGTGGTTAGCACTGTCGCCTCACAGCAAGAAGGTTGCTGGTTCGAGTCCCGGCTGGGTCAGTTGGCATTTCTGTGTGGAGTTTGCATGTTCTCCCCGTGTTGGTGTGGGTTTCCTCTGGGTGCTCCGGTTTAAATTATAAATGGTTAGCAGATATGTGTAATTACAGATGATATGGAATTTATCTTTACCAAACTTTCAGTTATTTAGCAGACTTTATTATCAAATTTGACTTACAATGAGTAAGGGATCCCACGATTCATCGTAAAGAGACAGTACTCACATAAAGTGTTACTAATACAAAGCTTCTGGTTTTGTTAGAAAATACAAGCTAAAGTAGATGAGGACTAAGAAGAGTTATTTATTATTGTTTTGAACAAGAAAAGATGTGTTTTAGGTGCCTTTTGAACATTACCAGCGATCTAGCAGTCCGTATGTAATTGGATGGATTGTTCCACCAGAGAGGAACAGTAAACAAAAAGGTTCTGGAAAGTGAGTAAAAGTTTGGCCTTTCTAAATTTATGAAAATAATTTAACAAAGTACTGTACATATAGGGCATCACAGTGGCGCAGTGGGTAGCAGAATCTCCTCACAGCAAAAAGGTCACTGGTTTGAGCCCTGGCTGGGTCAGTTGGCATTACTGTGTGGAGTTTGCATGTTCTCCCCGTGTTCGCGTGGGTTTTCTCTGGGTACTCCGGTTTCCCCCACAGCCCAAAGACATGTGGTATAGGTGAATTGAATAAGCTAAGTTGGCCATAGTGTATGTGTGTGAATGCAAGAGTGTATGGGTGTTTCCCAGTGTTGGGCTGCGGCTGGACAACGCAATCTCACAGCAATTCGTAACTTTTTGATTTAGTGGCTAATTCGTATGAATTTGTAAGATCTAATTTGTACAAATTAGTACAATTTACTCATCACCCAATGACGGTTGGGGTTAGGGGTGTGGTTAGGTGACACGCCACCTTTTTAAAATCGTGCATTTTCGTACGACTGAACTCGTCAAATTCATACGAATTAGCCACTAAACTGACAAAACGTAAAATACTTACGTTTCCTCGTGAGATCAGGCTGGGCTGGAAGGGCATCACTGCGCAAAACACGTGCTGGATAAGTTGGCGGTTCATTCTGCTGTGGCAACCCTCTGATTAATAAAGGCACTAAGCCGAAAAGAAAATGAATGAATGACTGTACATATACAAGCTACAGCAAGCTACTGAAATTATTATTTTGACAGCGTGGCTGTAAAAATAATTTCTTTCCCCGCTATTTAAGATGCAGTAAGTATTTGGGACCATTTTATTCACTCGTATCTTTGAATTTCATTCAGTGAAACTTCTCATATTGTCATAAAGATCAGCATAACATTTAAAATCTTGCCTATTTGTGACTATGTATCAATACAAATTGAAGAAATCATTGTTCAAAGTCATGTTAAAGTGAGCATGAAATGGATGTTAAGATTGTCCTTATATTCCCATATTACAATGTACATCCAATTGAAACGGTCCTGAAATTAGATCAAATGTAGATCAGCGCATGATTTCGTCCTTTTGGGAAGCGATTGGATCATTGGAAGATGGGGGTTGCTAACAAAATTAAGGAAGACTCATGAATGGACAAAAGTAGGGCAGAAATAAGACATGCATTCATAAGGTGGTTGGGAGGATGGGGGGGGGGGGGTTGTGGTATTTGATAGAAGATTATGAGGACAAATTCGTTTTTACAAAATAATAATGTGCACAGATACATCATTTATAACAAACACCACTATACATTTTGATTTCACAATGACTTTAAAGATTTCTTCAAAATGAAAGAATTGCTAGAGGATGACTCTTCACCATTGACTACATTCAGCTGTTACACATATCAGCCTTTTATTACTCTTTGCTTGATCTTTGTTTAAATTGTTCTACCTACATGTTTCCACTTCAGTTCAAGGTACTTGCTAGCTGAAATGTTTTCATAATTTTCCTAAAAGACAAAACCCTGTCATACTGTAATTTGTCATATGTTTTAATGCAAAAATTTGTAAGCGTATATTGCACTGCATTCAAATGAACTGAAACTGAAGGCATTGTTGTTTTTGTGAACAGTCATAAATCTAGTGTTTCCACCAAGCCTACAGACCACATGTTGACAAAGGCGGCACGTCACTAACACCTGGGATTCACTAAAAACTCCACTGAATTAACACAAGGGCAACTCTACTAGTATTGGAGACTTTTTATTTGTATTTCTAATCATCAACAATCAAACATGATTTCATATAAATTCTGCAGAAAACACATATATTTTTTAAGACTTTCACATTATATCATTATTAAAACAACCCTATTGACCTTATTCTTCAATCCAGAAGTTCACTCATTTTTGCGATTGTTTTGAAACTTCAGATTCAGTAATTCAGTCGCTAACTAAAACAAAAAGGATGTCTGCAAAATTGTTGCAATCAATTTATATGGGTTGAATTTAAACAAACAAACTAAATTTAGTAATGTTCAACTTAATGTTTTGGTTTTAATTCAGCTCAAATAAATTGTTTATAACCAATTAATGTGAAAAAAATTGTAAATCCAAGGAATCATCTTTGAATAATTTTTTTCAGTGATATGGGAGAAATGACTAGGAATAATAAACATTAGAAAACAGTCAAACCGCTTGCTCTACAAACAAGTGTGTTCATGACTATACATAAAAAGCATAATAATATAATAGAAAAAAATCAGTTTGCTATATCAGGAGCATAACAAGCTGTTTTAATGTCTAAAAATCAATGGAAGTGAATGAGACCGAATGTCTCGAGCCAAATAGATTCCAATGGCTGCTCCTGTAAAGAATAAGGTCAATAAACAGATTTAAGGGATAGTTCACCCAAAAATGAAATCTCTGTCATCATTTACTCACTTCTTCAAAACTTCTTCAAAAAGTTTCTTTCTTCTACTGAACAGAGAAGAAGATATTTTAAAAAATGCTGGTTGCTGACTGACTTCCATAGTAATTTTTTCCCATACACTGTAAAAAAATACATCCACAAATCCTGTATTTTGTGATTCATGATTTAATTTTTTTACCATTTATTTATGCTTTTAAATTGCATTAGTGGATCTAAATCTTTCTTCCAACAACTTTTAACCTTTAAAAAATTTAAAAAGTGACTTTTGTTTAAGTTTAAGTGAAGTTTCACAAACTAGTTTCGAGAGGAGCACGTGATATGATTGATCGCAGCTGGTCTCCCATCTGTAATCCTTAATAAGCCAATCAAATCATTCCAAACTCACTATAAATAGCCCGACTAGCATTACTTCCTCATCTTCGTTTTTTGAAGAATCCTCTCATCCACCCTATCTCCACCTTTCCTCCTTTACCAGGGGGAGCTCTTGAGAACTACGTACCTGAACTTGTACCCCCTCACATGCTCATTGACCAGGCAGGAGCCCTGGACTCAATTATCTCCGAGCTCCAGGTTCTCTCCCGGGGCCAGCATGCCAAACCTGCTATTATTATCAAGCAATATCTAAGTGTGAACTCTTGAAACCTATTCAAGTTTCTCTCTTCTGTTGAACAGAGAAGAAGATATTTTGAAAAAGGCTGGTTGCTGGTATTGACTTCTATAGTCATTTTTTCGCATACACTGTAAAAAAAAAATCCATAAATCCTGTATTTTGTGATTCATGTTTTTATTTTTTCCTATTTATTTATGCTTTTGAATTACATTATTGGACCTTAATCTTTCTTGCAACAACTTTTACCCTTGAAAAAATTTAAAAAGTGACTTTTATTTAAAGGGCGACGCAGTGGCGCAGTAGGTAGTGCTGTCGCCTCACAGCAAGAAAGTCGCTGGTTCGAGCCTCGGCTGGGTCAGTTGGCGTTTCTGTGTGGAGTTTGCATGTTCTCCCCTCGTTCGCGTGGGTTTCCTCCGGGTGCTCCGGTTTCGCCCACAGTCCAAAGACATGTGGTTGGCTAAATTGTCCATAGAGATGGGTTGCAGCTGGAAGGGCATCTGCTGCGTAAAACATGTGCTGGATAAGTTGGCGGTTCATTCCGCTGTGGCGACCCCGGATTGATAAAGGGACTAAGCCGGAAAGAAATGAATGCATTAACTTTTATTAAAATTTTTAGTAGTTTAAAGTGATCTATTGTCTTGGTTAGTGTT
This sequence comes from Danio kyathit, assembly GCA_903798195.1. Classification (NCBI taxonomy): domain Eukaryota; kingdom Metazoa; phylum Chordata; class Actinopteri; order Cypriniformes; family Danionidae; genus Danio; species Danio kyathit. Next base: position 23,977,288 of record LR812525.1, on the reverse strand, counting down.
GTATATTACAAACTTATTTCTCTCTATATTATTTCTTATACATTATATTATTTCAAACTACTAAAATGTCAATAAAAGTCACTTTGTTAAACTGTAAAGTTAAATTTTCAACATCAAAAGTCGACAGAGCAGAGATCAACATCCTATAATGCCATTCACAAACTCAAATAAACAGAAAACAGTTGTGAATCACTAAATCCGCAAACTGTTAACTAACAGATATGTTTTACAGTGTACTATAGTAATGAATGGGAACCAGCAACCAGCATTCTTCAGAATATCTTTTTTTGTGTTTAACTGAAAATAACAAAATTATAAAAGGAAGAATAATTTTTATTTTTGGGTGAACATATCCGTTAAGCATTTTTGCATGGCAACTTGTCCACTTTTGACAGATAGAGGTAAGGCTGAACTACATCGCTTGGCAAAAGAGTCCACCAACTTAAAGCTAAATTTAAACAGTAAGTGTGGTATGAAAGCTGATTTTTCAACATGATAACACATGAGACTGACCCATAGCCACAGCAAAGTGTGATCAAGATGACTGTCACAGCTATGAAAGCCTTTCTCTTTAGCTGATACGCTCCTGCTTTCTCTCCATCCCCTGGTTTGGGCCTCTTCAAAACCCACAAGATCATGGCGGAGCAGAATGAACACACAGCTAACATTCCCAGATACAGCCCTATTGCAAGCCTAATAGGAATGTTAGGATAATTATAGACAAGATACCATCCAAATGTCAGAATTATCAGCCAGATCAGTCCAACAAATGACACTCTGAGCTTTGGGGCTTTCGTGTATTTTAGGTAGACCAATGGATGGACCACTGCCAGATAACGCTCCACACAGAAATAGGTTTGGAAGAGCGGTCGACCCACCAGGAAAGTGCTGCACAGGTAACTAGATATAAGAATAATGATAGTTTTATTGATCAGAGAGCCTGCCAGAAAAACAGTGAGGGAAATCAAACTGATGATTTCATCGATAGTTTGGTTCACATTCGCAAAGTCCGAAGACGTGACCCCAGCGGATCTTTGCAGCCATAAAATCCAGCAGTTCAGAGGCAGCAGCAGGACAGCTTTCAGCATTATGATAGTGGCGGTAATCAGGTTTCCTGGATAGGAGTCCATGCACTCAAAAAACTGAACACTAGAACAATTGCTTCCAGACTGGGTGGTAAAATTGGAAAAACACTCCGCTGCCATAATTAGTCAGACTTCACTTTTGTTTTCTGTGTGAAATAAAGATAAAATTAGCCAAAACATGCATTTTACAAAATGACATGACAAAATGTTATGAAAACAAATGTTTTGAGGTTACTTTAAAGCAGGGGTCGGGAACTTTTTTTTTTCGCAAAGAGCCATTTCTGATTTTATTGGCAAATGCATATTTTTAAAGAGCCTTTGGGGTGTATACAGTATGCAGTTGAAGTCAGAATTATTAGCCGCGCTCTGATTTCTTTTTCTTTTTTAAATATTTTCCAAATGATGTTTAACAGAGCAGGGAAATTTTCACAGTATGTCTGATAATATTTTTGTCTTCCAGAGAAAGTCTTATTTGTTTTATTTCGGCTAGAATAAAAAGCAGTTTTTTATTTTTTAAACACCATTTAAAGGTCAATATTATTAGCCCCTTTAAGCTATTTTTTTCCCGATAGTTTACAGACAAACCATCGTTATACAATGACTTGCCTAATCACCCTAAATTACCTAGTTAACTAATTAAGTTAAACCTTTAAATTGCCCTTTAAGCTGTATAGAAGTGTCTTGAAAAATATCTAGTGGAATTTTATTTACTGTCATCATGGAAAAGATCAAAGAAATCAGTTATTAGAAATTAGTTATTAAAACTATTATGTTTAGAAATGTGATGAAAAAAATCGTCTCTCTGTTAAACAGAAATTGGGGAGAAAATAAACAGGGGGACTAATATTTCAGGGGAGCTAATAATTCTGACCTTATACAGTATATACTACTGTTAAATAACAGGTTTAAACAAAACCTTTAGGTAACATTTTATAATAACTACACACTACGAATTATTTATTAAGCATTTGCAAATAGTTAGTTAAAGGGCATTAACTATTAAGCATTAACTCCATATTAATAGACATTAGTAAGCAGTTTATAATACAGCTACAAATGCTGTACTCTTGACATAAGCACATTTATAATGTGCTTAATGATTGTGTTTTAATACTTTATTACTTATTATATGTGCATTATTAAATTCAGTATTGCATTATTTACAAACCTTTTGTATTTAAGAGTAGTTGGTGGCTTTTAGAATCATTCAGAATGAGTTAGTAAACAATTAATAAACTATTTAAATCAACATTTATATATTTTATTATTCAGGCATATAGGTTACTATGTTAAAAAATTCTTTATTAACTGAACTTTATGCAGTTTTGTGACCTAATCTAAAGTGAGGACTATTTATGCTTTGTAAATCCCTTATAAATGACAATTAAAGGCTCAGTATCAAATGAAAAAAAAATGTCTGCCATCTTATCTAAAAAAATACGATTACTGTAAACTTTAAACATTACTGAATAACAGAAGTGTCAAAATACAATTAGCAAAAAAATACAATTAAATAAAATTGGATAAAACAACAACAATATATTAATTTAACAATATATTATGATACAACATTTCAAAGTTATTTAGTGAAGTTTAAACTGCACAGTAACTTTATTTTTCATAAGATTGCAAAGATTTATTTTTCATTTGATTCAGCTTCATTTGTGTATCTTCAAATGAATAGAAATTAATAAAGTCGTTTATATTTATTTTTCCTGTTTAGAATTTAACTGACCCTTTAATTGTCATTTATAAGGGATTTATAAAGCATTAATAGTCCTCACTTTAAATTAGGTCAAAAAACTGCATGAAGTTGAGTTAATAAAGAATTTATTAACATACAAATTAACGATTAGCATATGCCTGAACAATATACAAATGTTAATTTGAATAGTTTATTAATCATTTACTTACACATTCTGAATGATCTTAAAATAGCACCAACTACTCTTAAATAACTAGTTTGTAAATAATGCAATACTTAAGTAATGAAAAAATAATCATTAGCAAAGTATGAAAATACAATCATTAAGCACATTACAAATGTGCTTATAAGTCAAGAATACAGCATTTGTATCTGTATTTATAAATTGCTTACTAATGTCTATTAATGTAGAGTTAATACTTATCAGATAATGAATTAAATATTTGCTAATGCTCAATAAATGATGCTCAATAAATGATTCAAATAATGATTCATGATTCACATGTTGAGCAAGTTCATGAATGAATAAATGTTTCTTTTTAAATGTTTCTGAATTTAAAAAACCAAACATTTTACTACTATAAAAATGTACAGTTACTTTAAATAATTTAAAATATTGTATGCAGCAACGTTTTAGTTTTGGCCTGTATTTAGAAACAAAAATCATATTTTGCTATTATTGAGAAAGAAAATGGCAAACAATTTGAGTTTCTACGGTAACCAGAAAAGTAAGTTGTTTGCTCTTTATTGGTGTTGCGATTCAAGTTTATCCACAGCAATGCACGTGTGCATTGGTCAAACTTTCTTTTATTGTAAACTGAGCTTTTATTTATTTTGTATTTTAAAAAATACAATAAAAAAGGAAATTGTAATTGTATTTTCAATAGGAAACTGACTTCTAGTAACAAATTTTTAAACTGTAAATTATTATTGAAGGGAGAAAGCTGGAGAGTCACGTATTTGTGGTCAAAGAGCTACATGTGGCTCGCGAGCTATAAGTTCCCTACCACTGCTTTAAAGGGATAGTTCACTCAAATTGAATCTCTGTCATCATTTACTCTCATATAAAAAGCTATTTAAGTTTTATTCTTCACAAAAGAAGATATTTTGAAAAATGCTGGCATCCACTGAATTCTATAGTAAACATTTTACCTACTATGGAAGTCAATGGGTGCCAGAAACCAACATTCTTCAAAATATCTTCTTTTGTGTTCAAAAAACTCATAAAGATTTAAAACCACATGAGGGAGGGTAAATGATGAGGCAATTTTCATCTTTGGGTGAACTATGCCTTCAATTTATTTTAATAATTTAAGTATCAACATTTTTTTATTGATAAGTTTATCTTCATAAGTTTTGGTCAGTTTGATTGATGTAAGTTGAGATGACTAGATTTAGATGTTCAATGATGCAAACTTTGCACTATAAAAACATTTACTGGCTTACATTTTTCAAGTTACTTGAAATTAGCTTTACATGTATTTACAACTAACGTGTCAACTAAAAAAGTCATTGTAACATGGTTAGCTTATTTAGTTAATGTAACATCAAAGCATATGTTGTTCATTTAACTTATTAATCATAAAAACTTTGAGCAAATACAACCACAAAACATGTCACTTATAATTCACAGTTTGAGAATGAACACATAAATATAATAAGCATAAATAAATAAACCAAATGAAGATGATGTAAAGCACACACACATTACTGTTATGTAACAGTAGATATACTGTAGATATGTTTCAACATAAATTACAAATGCTTAATAGACATTGTTAATATTTTAAATATTTATTGCTGTCATGCTAAATATCATAAATCTGAAAATTTAAATATTCAATTTTTTCAAAAAGTAGAAAGTCCACCAACATACTTACTGATGCATGAATAGTTGCACATGTGTACAGCATGTTGTGTGTTGTAAGGATTTAGTGCTTTTTGTGATGATGACCACTCCCTCCATTCACAGTGAAGCTCATGTGGTGATTACAGCACACAGTGTGAATTTATTATAGATTTGGAAAAGTACAAATGCACATGTATTGCATTTTGATATATCTACAGCTTAAGTGTTTACACAATTTACCTAAATGTTTTTTGATAAAATTTTGCCAAATCTCTTTAATCAATGCATAAACACTTAAGCACAATGAAGGATAAAGTCTTGCATAAAAATCTACCAGAAAAAAAAAAGACAAAAACAAGCTGTTACAGTTTGTAACGGAATTAGTTTAGACCCAATGAGAAGCCAACAAGTTCAATGAATAACCCTCCATCAGGCGAATAACTATATACAGTATATGTTAACTTCATTGACATGAATTATAATTTTTTTAAAAAACATCATTAAAGCTAAAACAAATCTTGTAATAGCCCCCAGTAACACTCTGAGTATTTTAATTGTTGCCCTATATCAGTTGACAGAGTTTTCCACATTTCCATCAGCCAATGAAAAAGATTAAGACTCCAGCATCCACTGACTTACAATACAGAAACATTCATACTTAGAAACATAATGATTTAACTTTATTTCTACAGGATTCTATTCCTAAAGAAAATGAAAGATACTTTTCTTTGCAACTGAATGTTCTACGTATATATGCAACTTTGGTAAGGGTCATAGTCATAACTTGTATGTATGTGTTTGTTACGATAAACAAGCCATGAAATTATAGCTAAAACATAGGCAATGGGTTTTTTCTCCAAGGCTGCAGTTCATCACTAAAACAGAACAATCCAATCACACAGAGCAAACTTAAACTGAAATGAATTTTGACTAAAACCGAACAAAACATTAAACTCTGGAACTCTTACAGAAATTAACTAAATACAAAATAAGTGCATAATTATCTGGAAGCCAGGCTAAATGAATAAACACAGTTGCTGCTATCCTCAGACTTGTCAGATATTGGTTTACAGAATTACAGTAGAAGCGAAGAGCGATTATAAATCCACTCCTTCAAATTTAAACTAATTGAATGAATGTGATGGTTCAGAAATTAGCAAAAAAATTGTTACATTTTTAAAGGGTTACACTTTAAGCATGAATTCTTGCAAATTACTCTACAAAAACAATAGTTTTTTACAGAACCAGCTGATTAGAATGTTATCATTCAATTATAATAGGGGCTAAATTAGGGGCCTTCTGCGTCTACTGGTAGGCTCTGAAGGCTGTTATCATCCATTCACATAGTAAATCAGCTATAGATCACATACGGCTGCGGCCGGAAGTTAACGAAACTTATTAATATTGTTTATTAAAATTCCTATTAATTGTATTTTATTAACGTCTACCCCTACCCCAACCCTAAACCCACCCATCACTGTAATCTTCTCTATTTGTATAGCTGATTAACCATGTGGATAGATGATAACGGCCTTCTGAACTTACCAGTAGGCGCAGTAGGCCCCTACTGGCCCATATTTCTTAGCTGATAACCACTGATAATGCACATTTAATAGAGTGATAACATTCAAAGCGGGTGACAGAACACTGACATTTTCCATCAGTACCATTTAAAAATAAGGAACTCCATATATACTACAAAACATTTCTTTGTCTGTTTTTGAAATCAGAATGATCTAATTCAGGGATGTCAAACTAACAAAGTTGCAAACCTGCACTTACCTGGAGGTTTAAAACAAGCCTGAAGGACTCAATTACTTTGATGAGGTGTGTTTAATTAGGGTTAAATCCAGGAACTGAGTTTGACACCTGTGATCTAATTGATTGATTCATGACATTTGAACCATAAATCACAAAACCAGTCATATGTAAATGTTTTGAAATTGAGATTTCTACATTATATGAATAAATAAGCAATCTATAGATCTACATCTTGCTAAGGAGGACCATATTTGGCCGAGATACAGCAATTTGAAAGCTGCAGAATATTGAGAAAAGCACCTTTAAAGTTGTACAAATTAAGAGCAATGCACATTACTAATCAAAAATGTCATTTAAATATATTTAAAATCTGAAATTTACAAAATATCTTTATGACACATGATCTTAATAGGATTTTTGGCATTAAAAAAACTATAATATTAAGCCAAACAATGTATTTTTGCCTATTGCCAAAAACACACCCATGCAACATAAGACTGGATTTGTGGTCAGCGTCACATTTATTCTCATCTCTAAAAAAATATGGTATCACTTTAGAATAATTGTCCATTAATTCATGTATTTACTAACATGAACTAAGTATCAATAATCTTGTAAAGCATCTATTAATCATAGATCAACAGTGGTGGAAAGAGTACTGAAAATCATACTCAAGTAAAAGTACAATTACTTGCCTAAAAATGTAGTGCAAGTAGAGTAAAAGTATCTGCTGTAAATATTACTCAAAGTATGAGTAAAAAGTAGACCTTTTAAAAGTACTAGTGAGTATTACGCTTTAAAAAGCGGATGCATTTACATGTAATTTGTGGATGTGTGTAAATGTAACAATCTGTAGTGCATTTAGTCATTGCCCAGCAGGCACAAGACGTCATAAGACGTTAATATTTGGTTAGATTTAGGTTGTGATGTCAGATGACCAAAATTCAATGTCTAGTCAGCGTCTAAGGACAACGTGATATTGATGTCCAATAACGACGTCAAATGACGTTGATATTTGCTTGATTTTAGGCTGAGTTAAAAACTGACCAAAATCCAATGTCGAGCAAACATCTTAAACCAGCGTCATATTGAGGTGAAATACTGACATTTATTTGTCAGGTATGACAACCAAAATCCAACATCTGACAAACGTCATATTGGTAACGTCCACACAACGTCAAGCTGTAACATCATTGGACATTGATATTTGGTTGATTTTAGGTTGGCGGCTGGTTGATGGTTGATTTGATTTTACATTGGTTGGTTGGTTGATTTTACATTGACTCCGGCCTGACGTTGGGTTCTGACATCAACCCGATTTTCATTTCCAAACAAAATGCAACGTCCCTACGAGGTTGGGGTACAATGTCAATCTGACATCATGTTGACGTCTTGTGCCTGCTGGCTGTTTAAGGCCATTTTGGTCATCATACAGTAAACTGTCATTTTCTCATGAGTGACATGCAGTCTAAACAGTCTCTCAGTCATTGCGTGTTAAGATTTTGGACATCTTCTTGGATACTTTTAATGCTTCCAAACAGTTTGCTGCAATTATAAATCACCCATGTCTTGGGGTAGTTCATTATGAGGCGGTTTACCTTCTATGTGCGATTTGATTAGACAGGAATCACAGGACTGATTTTTCTAATCCCCATAGACAAGAAATAATAAATAATGACTGCAGGTTAAAGGAAAACAGTGGAGTAAAAGTACCAATACGGCAGTAAAAATGTACTCAAAGGAAAGTAAAAGTACACATTTTTAAAACTACATAGTAATAATTCCTGAGAAAAAGCTTGAGTCTTTGTAATTTGTTACTTTACACAACTGTAGATCAACATTAATTTTTAACATCTAAACTTTTACTTGTTAACATTGGTTAATGCACAGTGAGTTAACATGAACTAACGTTATTTAACTTAAATAACATTAACTAACGTTAACGAAGATGAATAAATACCATAGCAAATGTATTACTAATTGTTTGTTAACGTTACTAAAAACATAACTAATGAACCATTATTTTAAAGTGTTGCCAAAAATATTAAACATTTTTGTTGCAAGGCAGCATGTTGATTTTAGATAGGTAGAGATATGGCTGAATGGCACTGCTTGGCACAAGAGTCCACCAACTTAAACCAGCAATTAAGCAAAAAGTGTGGTGCGGAACTTGACCCCGCAAAACAAAAGCACATGAGACTGTCCCATAGCCAAACACCAGCGTGATCAAAATGACTGTGATGCTTACAAAAGCCTTTTTCTTCAGCTGATACGCTCCTTCTTTCTCCTTTTCATCCCCTGGTTTGGGTCTTTTCAAAACACTTAAAATCATAAGAGAGCAAGATGAACACACAACTAATACGACAAGATACATTGCCACGAAAAGACATATTGGCAGTGTAGGGTAGGAGTAAACTGTATACCATCCAGCCATCAGAATTATCAGCCAGCCCAGACCAACAAATGATGCTTTTACTTTAAGGGCTTTCGTGTATTTTAGGTAGACCAGCGGATGGACCACAGCCAGATAGCGCTCCACACAGAAAAAGGTTTGGAAGAGCGGTCGACCCACCAGGAATGTACTGCACAGGTAATTAGCGATTAGTATAACTATTTTCCTATTAGGCAAAGTACCTGACAGAAAAATGATGAGCGAAATGTTGCAAATGATTTCAGCGACAGATTGGTTCAAAATTACAAAGTCTGCCCTGGCAACACCTTTAATTCTCCTGATCAGCCACAAAATCCAGCAGTTCAGAGGCAGAAAAAAGATGACGTTCAGCATTATGACCAAAGCAATGAGAAGGTTTCCTGGATAGGAGTCCATGCACTCATAAAACGGATCGGCAGAGGAGTTGCTGTTGGACAACAAGTCAACGGTGCTGTTCAATGCCATATTTGCTCAGACTTTGCTGTTTTCTGCATGAAATTAGTTTAAATTAGTTCATATCAGTTTGCATATATTCTCATGCAGTGCTTGCAAGCTTGATGATCATTGTTGTTCAGAACTTTCAGAAAGAAGGAAATGAAGCCCATTACTTACAGTACACATGAGTAGATGTCCGTGTGTTTGTGCAGCTTGTAGAGTATTGTAAGTTTATATTCTGTATATAAACTGTTCTGACGGCCACTCCTCTCAATCATGGTGAGATGTTAGGTAACTGCAGTCATGTGTTTGCTGCACTTCATTCAAAACAAACGTGTGTGTGTGTGAGACTATATTTCAAAAATACTTTCATTATGTATGATTATCACATACATCAGTGGTTCCCAAAGTGGGGGTCGTGTGACAATGATGGGGTCGCTTGGTGATTTCCAAAAGTCAAATAAATCTCATTAAACTATTTGAAGGATCATATTTCAACCATAACCCACAGACGATAAAAATGGTAGTTTTTAATAGTAAAAACATGCAAATAAAAAGCCTTTAAATGATCTTTTTCATAGAATTGGTGTGTTTACGTTAGATTAACAACACAGCAGTAGTGTCAGCTGCAGCAGATTGATTTTATAGCACCAGGTTAAACTTTTTGACACCTTTATGGCAATCAAATACATGAAAAATAAATGCAGGCCACAACTGAACATTGAGGATAATCTCTGATTGGCGGTCTCCAAAATTTACCCAAAAACAGACTTGGCGTAACACATTGTGTTCACCAGTGTCTTTAGCTGAGGTTAATATTAAATTAAACAAATTAATAAATGACTATAAAAATGATATGGTGATTAGACTGTTGCACTTTTTTTGTGTTGTCAGCATGCTCGTGTTTATATAGGCCTTTTGTTGTGTGCGCAACATTTGTATATTTATAACCACCTCCAAGGAATTTGGGGGTCGAGAATCACTGTCATTGCCACAGCCATATCACCCTGCAGCCCAAGACCGGTTACTCACTGAAACTAAGCAGGGCTGAGCCTAGTCAGTACAGTATCTGGACGAGAGACCACATGAGAAAACTAGATTGCTGTTGGAAGTGGTGTTAGTTGGGCCAGCAGGGGGCACTCAACTGTGGTCTGTGTGAGTCCTAATGCTCGAGAATATGTGAAGGGATGGTCTTTCAGAGGGCGCCGTCTTTCGGATGAGACATTAAACCGAGATCTTGACTCTCTGTGGTCATTAAAAATCCCATGGCACTTCTTGTAAAGAGTAGGGGTTTAACCCCGGTGTCTTGGCCAAATTCCCTCCATTGGCCCTTACCTATCATGGCCTCCCAATCATCCCCATCCACCGAGTTGGCTCTATCGCTGTCTCTAAACTCCACCTATAGCCGGTGTGTGGTAAGCGCACCATTGTCCTGTGGCTGCCGTTGCATCATCCAAGTGGATGCTGCACACTGGTGTTGGTGTGGAGAGACCCCCCTCATGATTGTGAAGTGCTTTGGGTGTAAGGCCATGCACAATAAATGCGTATATAAATACACACATTGCATTACATTACATTACATTACATTACGTTGTTATTTTAGGGGTCGTGGGCTGAAAGGTTTGGGAACCCCTGACATACATAATCAGAACCTGTAAATAACCCTTTAAATTTGTTCACACAGTGGCTAAAATCCCTGAATTTTTGCTACCCAAAGAAATAATGTTGCAATATTGCAGCATTTCCTTACAGATAAAAATCACACATCCTGACAATATGTCAAAAATGTGATGAAAAAAAAATTGTATCTGCATTGGACGCCTACAACATGTAAAAGCTGAAAAAAATCCTCTATTTTCCCATACTTGGGTCTTTGAGGATTCAACTGTAAAGAAGAGCTTTGTTTTCGCACATAAATTGATGACAAGTTGACCTGAACCCTACCAAACATCTTGAGATGTGCTCGAGTGACTTTACCAAGTGGTTCTCTTCAGGATTATCTTTAGGATCATCTGTATCTTTGACACTGTGTGAATTTTTTATGACATTTTTGCACAAAACTTATGCACAAAGATTATTTCCATCAAGAGATGCACTGACTTTTGAGATCTTGTATTTGTAATGGGCTCACTATATAAATCGGCCAGTTGGTGCTCTATTCATATGTAAAAATAAAGGCTGTATAGGAAAAATAACCAATTTATTGATCAAATGTCTTCACACGTATTTTAGTTGTTGCTAAATCTTATTTAACCTAAGTACATTTTCAAGAGATGTGACTTTAGTTGCAGTCATTGTCTCATGAGAGCATCCATGCTCCAACTCTACTATTGGAAAAAGCGTAATGACCAGCTTTGATCATACCATGATGATAACCTATTAAAATTTAATTATTGAGTTGTGTTTAGGGAAGCACAGTTCGCTGGTTCGAGCCTCGGCTTGGACAGTTGGCGTTTCTGTGAGGAGTTTGCATGTTCCCTGTGTTTGCATGGGTTTCCCCCGGTGGCTCTGGGTTCCTCTGCAGTCAAAAGATATGAGCTATAGGTGAATATGGTACACTAAATTGGCCTTTGTGTATGAGTATGAATGTAAGTGTATATGGGTGTTTCCCAGCACTGGGTTGCGGCTGAAAGGGCATCCGCTGCGTAAAACATATGCTGGAATAGTTGGTGATTCCTTCTGCTGTGTTGATCACTAATGGATAAGGGACTAAGCCGAAGGAAAATGATTGAATGAATAAGTTAAGTTGCTATTTAGCGCAACTAAGTGGTTCTGGCGAAGGTGTAAGTTTGAATAATATCTACTGGAAAACCGTTCTTCTGTACATGTATCCATTTTCTTGAACGTAACTACTGCATTTCAAATAATGGGTTGCACATCCAGTTTGTATGGGGAACTTTCTTTCAAAAGAACTGAAACAAATTACATTAAAAAATGAGGCTGTTAAAAAAATAGACAGCGGAAACTAATTAATATTAGTTGTTTTGATAATATGTTGTGCTTGGTATTCTAATTTAATGTATTATTGTTTCAAGCATATCTTTAGCCAAAGCTCTCTATAAAAAAAGAGTTCACTGTGTTTTGTACCTCCAGATAATTTTCTCTTTGCATTTCTTACAATTGTCTCCAAATAATAATCAATATAATTTTGAATTAGAGAGATATATGTGGGGTTTATCATTCTATGCATTTCCTTTTCATATTTAATGGATTTAATGGTATTCAGTCTTTAAAATATATATTTTAACTCTTTTAATTATTATTATTATTTTAGGCAACAGTTTTACGGAAGTTATTATCCCATAATTAGCGCAAAGAATCACTGGGCATAGAAAAAAAGGTGGATAGGCAGGTTGTATATGTTTTTTTTTATTATTATTTAATGCTTGAAAAACATTAACAACAAACCTCACCAATCAAACAACAACAATGCAGGGGTTTTCAGTCATTTAGTCCAAGACAAGTGCCAAGTCCTTCATCAAAGTCCTTGTTCGTATTGCTTTTAAGTTTGTTGATCCCTCAATAGACTCAAAATACATTTTCATTTCAATTTTAAATTGAGAAAAATAAGGTTTACACTTACAAAACTTGCTTTAGTGAATATGAAATTTGGCCAACAAATAAATAAGGTTTATGAAATAAGTATTACTTTCCTTTTCACATTCATAGAGATAACATTCTTATATGTACATTCAAAATCTCTTACTTCACACAATCTTTTATAAAATCAAGAATATCACACCAAAATGTCATTTAATAAGAGCACTTCCAAATTAAATGAACAGAAGTTTCAGGATTTAGTATGCAAAAAGAAACAGTTGGTGTTATTATAATTCTTAAGCCTTTTAAGATTACACTTGTCTGGATAGCATCTTTGAATCAGTTTAAAGAAATTTTCTATTTTGTTTGTTATAAAAATATGTGGGGTAATGACCAAACTTTCTTTCATGAAATATTTTTTACAAAACCATTCCAATATGACATTACATAAGGCACAGTAGCAGAATCTTCCTCAAACAGGGCACTGTTGACCAATAAATGTTTTCCAAAGGTCCACTGAATGACAAGTAATTGGAAAGGAAGGTGGCGGGTTGTATATGAATACCAGCCTTTTTGTTTGTCTAATGTTGCACGCTGGCGTTTAATCGTCTTTGTTTGTTTGCAAGAGCCAGAACTGGTCGCGCAGCAGTGACGCAATCGGCCTTCGGAGAATGCAGCCTGTGAACTGGGACGCAGCTAAAGTGGGAAAGCGGAAAAGCCTCATTTAAAAACACCGGACATTGCTTTTGGTACTTTTAATTTTATGATTTAAACGGTCTTATTAATGTTACTTTGGTTTCGCGGACAGTCATTTTATGCGAATGCTTTAGCATCCACGGTTAGCTGACTTGATCGGAGTGGCACATGTTAGTGTTTGTTTATGGTAATGCGAAACGCAGCTAATGTATTTCAAAGCTGTATCCTAGATGTGCATTACTCTTGAAATCATAACTGCGCGCAGCTATAACAATGGCGTTATAGCGCATATATTTAACAATTAACATATTTTCATTGTCCACTATTAATTGTATCCTAGTCATCTTAGATCTGAAACTGGATTTTTGAGGTAATTAATTTTCCATGTCATTGCAAATATACACATCCGTTTTTAAAACGAAACACTGAAGTATCTGAAATTTCTTAGCTATCTTGTATGATCAATTATTAGATTTCACCACAGATATACTGTAATGAATGTGCAAACTGCAGAATGTCTGTTTATATGTTGGGAATGAAACCTTTATTATTAGTGTCATCTTTATAAAATTCAGTCAATTTTTACAGAGCATGCTGGTTAAAGTGAAACTCGGAGATGCTCAAAAGTTCTTTAAAATAACAGACCAGACTCTGGGGGAATTTTTATCTGCTGGTAAGAAATGCATTCTTCATATTAACCTTGAAACATTTGTGGTTTAATTGAATAACTGAGAATAATTTACCTTTTTTTTTTTTGTTTAGCCTTTTTAAAGTTTGGTGTTCAAGCTGTACCTGGAAATGTGAAGGTTATTGACGAATCCGGGACTGAGGTGGATGAAGATGTGTTTGAGGATGTAGTCAAAGATCCCTCAGTTGGCATTCTCACCATAAAACCCATTGCCGGTTAGTATTTTCCATATTATCACTTTATTTTCAATGATACTATTAGGACCATATAATGACCCCTTTATATGTATATGCAACCAGACTTGGATGCTGCGTCTCAACAACCATGCTCTGTGCCAACAAATCAGCCCCAGTCTTCATCCATAGACTCCACTGACTCACAGGAAACACTTATAACTGAAGACAGCTCTGTCAGTAAACGGATAAGTCTGGATGATGGTGATGCTAAAAGGGTGGGCATCAAGTTTTTACTAATTATACAATTTGGTTAAAAAGTAAATAGCTAAATATAACTAAATGACAATATTTTTATACTTCAGTGATTTCTGATAAGTTTTAAATAAAATGCAAAATGATTATATATTAGGGGTGTAATGGATCACGGTTGATCTGTGATTCGTATGGATCACAACCCACAATTCAGAACACACGTGACTTTAAACGTGCGTTTTTTACTTGTAAATTAATTTTAAATATGTAATGATCGCAAAGAGATCGCCTCTCGCATCATTCAAATCACATGTATGAAAGCATTTAGGCTTTGTAGTGGGTTATTCGGGATGTGGTGGGTTCTTAGAAGGTGTTTTCTGTCACTACTTGTTTAGCTTGCATTAATGCATTCAGTGTAAGCTGCACAATTAATCATTAAAAGATCGGGATCTCAACACCCACACAACATAAATTATAAATGATGCTGATTTGCATATATTTATTAATCCTTCTGCATTCAAATCTGTGTTTGAAAAATGCATAAATCAAGAAAAAGATTCAATTTTTAATCTTTTGAGTTAGTTATGAAGTTACCAACACAAATAACAGAAGTACTTGGATAACAGTTTATAGTTTAGATAAAACCACTGATGTTGATGGTAAAGATTAAAATCAATGTCATATGTGCTCAAAAATGAAAGTTGTAGGCAGCAATTACGTTTTTTAACCAATAGGTGACGACAACCAGTCATCAAAAATATGCCACTGAATGAAACATGAAGTTTTATGAGTGAATAACTGAATCACTTATTGAAAATGAGACTAAAATAAATATGGGTTGTACAAACTGGAATGTTAGATTTATATATTTAGTGTTATTAGCAACAGTACTTGCAGTGAATTTTTCACACTACTGAATATTTTACTATTTATTCAGCTGATTATTTCTACATGTTATTTCTGTTAAAATTAAAAGTGTCTTGCAGTACTGTTTTTGTAATAAATGGAAGGAAAATTATAATCTCCTCCCCTTTTTGGCTGATC
The DNA here is from genome assembly GCA_903798195.1 of Danio kyathit. NCBI lineage: Eukaryota > Metazoa > Chordata > Actinopteri > Cypriniformes > Danionidae > Danio > Danio kyathit. Next base: position 23,961,626 of record LR812525.1, on the reverse strand, counting down.
TGAAAAATGATCCGATCCGTGACTAAAAAACCATAATGTAATCCAAAGTGTGAGATTTGTGATCCGTTACACCACTATTATATACTATTATTTGTTATATTTTATTTATTATTTCTTTCATTCTAAATAATATTTTAATTCTAGTCATGCTATATTTATTTATTTAATTTGTTGTTGTTAGCTGGTGGAATCCGTTCTTCTCCAAAAACCTGGTGGGGAGCGTATAATAAACGAATATAATCGAACTAAGACTTTAGGAGACCCAACGAGGAGGAAAATGGTTAACATTCTGGCAGCTGATATGATGGAGAAGAATGGGTAATCTACATAATCATCAACTGGTGTATATATGATCTTTTACTTTAACTTTTTTTAAATCAGGGCTTAAGAAATGTGATTGATTTTTTAAGATCCAGTAGAGCACCACCAAAACAGGTGAGAGAAAAATATGCTAAAGGAATTGTCGCTCTATTCCCTTGCCTCAGTGACCCCTTCTCCAAAAACGGTTATGTAAGTGTCAAATCATTTTTTAGTTGCAATTCTATTCTGACTTTTTAAAACATTGAACACACCAAATCTTCTATTTGATCTCTTTTCATTATTCCTTCTGTATTTTTGTATTCCTAAGGAGCATTACTATGATAGTGAGACTGGCACTGGATATTTAGCATGGAGGATCAAAACAATACAAAGAGGTTTAGCTAAAGAACGACGAGCATCACTTGAAGGTACACTGTTAAGTTCAGAAATCTCTTTTTTTCAGTTGTTTTTGCTACTGACATTTTTTAATTGAAATTAAATAAGCCTCTTTTACCTTAAAGCTCTTAAAGGGGTGGTCCATTACAGTATTACATTTTAAACTTTAGCTGATGTGTCATGTAGCTGTGTGAACAAACAACATGCCTGAATGTAAGACGTTCAAAGTTCAATGCAAAGTGAGATATTTTCTTTTGCAAAGTTAGCTTAGCCAAGCCTACAGCGAACAAAGTTTGGGCACTACAAAAAATACATCCGGGTTAGTGAGATCACAATTGCTTCAGGTTACGTGCATTCACCCCGTGCATCGAAGGGGTGTGACCAGAGGCGCTGTAATGTAGCAGAGAAAACTAAAATGCCTAAATGCCTAAAATTTCCACAGAGCTTGTTCTGTTTCTGTATTTAGGCTTCCAAAGGACACAACACAAAGCGTGAACTGCTTACAGTTTAATTTTAATGTTCCAGAGAATTATAATAAATATATAGCTAGTATTTGACAAAGGGCAGCTTTCAGAATCTCTCCTGGTTCAGTGCTGGATTCAGCTAAAAAATCCTCAAAGTAGGAGCATCTCCAACCATAATAGAAGAAGCTGTGGATTGTGAGACACAACCTGTAAGTATTTTTATTTGTTAAAATTGATCTATTACATGCAAGGACGTAAACAAGGATGTAAACAAAGGGAAATGCTGTTTGGCATCGTTAACACGTTAGCTTCAAATTCATATTTATCCATCAAACCGCTTTAAACACCCACAATCTTCAGCAGCGCTGCAGGGTCTCTCTATGCAGCTGCTTTCCCTGCTCTCAAATAACAAATTCGCAAAAGATATGTGAACGTTTCATATTACTTACACATGCTTATTCCGAATGTATGTGATAGACACTTGTCAGATTTTATTTTAGAGAGCAGGCGTGAGGTTCAGCTGTGCCCTCTTCATTTTCTGTCTGATTCAGGCACAAACTGATACGGCTAACAGCTACTCTGACTGACAGTGTTTACACTGCGAGGCACAGCATGTGCTATTAGAGGCTTGACACTTTTCTTGGTGATGATCTGCAAATCATAGCACATTATGTTAGCTGACCAATCAGAGCCTCTTAAGCCTCTTTTTTTTTTTTTTTTTTTTACAAATGAAGCACGTTGCTTTGCATCTTAATAACACAATCTTTAGGCCTGGTTTATACTTCTGCGTCAAGTGATCGGCGTAACCCACGGTGCAAGCCTCGTGTGTAGCCATGCATTTATACTTGTGTGCGCTGTTTCTGTTTCTCTGCAATAACACTTCCGAAACGCTAGCTGGCAGTAGGTGTTTATGTTTCTCCGTGTCGAGTTTCTTCACTGGTGTTTTGTGTTTTCTGAACACTTCCTTAATGTACAAGTGGCTCAAATTTGCTCATTTTGAGGCGGGAACCGGCGGACGTGCAACAACTTTAATCATAAGGTAAACACAAAACAACAGTCTCCATCCAGAGCTCCTTCACGGGACTCCACACTTGTAAACACTCGCTGCATCGGGCGCATGGCTCTCACCTCCGCCCACACTCGTCATCGCTACCAAGCCGACCAATCACAGAGCTTGCGCTACGCGCTACATTTTTTGAGAGGTGCGCGTCAACGTCGCCGACGGCCGCGCCGAGGGGCTATGCGTCCACGCGTAGGCTGCGCCGTAGCATACGCGTGCGTTTGACGCAGAAGTATAAATCGGCCTTTAAAAATACACTCTGGACCACCCCTTTAAAAAGGCTTGTTTACAGCATCAAGCAAGTTTACATTCCTAATGATAATTAACAAAGATCAGCTGATTGAAACAGCCAGTTGTCTATAGTAATGTCTGTTTACAACTGTATTATCTCTTATTCACAGCCTCAGTCAAACAGCCCAGAATGATACCCTGTTCACAAACCAATCGCTCTTGTGGACCGGTAACTTTCAGTGAACCTGATCGTCAGATGGGGCTAAACCAACTGGATCTGTTTACAGCTCAAACCAGCACAGACCAACAGCTTACCCAGGGTTTAAATAATCAACAACTAGCGTCATTTGAAGGTATGCCATTAAATTCAGAAATCTAATGTGCAGTTTTATTTTATAATATATCTTTATTTACGTTAAAGCATCAACATTATAGAGCATTTAAGTGGTGTCAAAACTCTTAAAAGTATTGTTCTTATTCATCAGAACAAGCACTTTTGGCTTTATCAACTGTAAGACAGCAGGCAGAGTTTACTCCAGAGACGTTCTTAAATGAGGATGTAAGCAAGGACGATTTCTGGTCCAATGTACAGCGTGTTATCGTACAGGTATCACTTCATTTTATTTGATTGTTTAATAGTTTAGGTCTATCCAGGAGTGCAATAGCAGCAAGTGCAGGATATATATATATATATATATATAAGTTATGAGTAAATATATGGAAAACTATGGGCAATATTTACAGATGGATGTACTATGAACATAATATACAAGTTGTATTAACAATCGCCAGAGATTTACAAATAGATGAACATACTGTACAGGTTGTTATTAATAATCAGGAATATGCAAATTGATATTATCATAATATGCAGATTGTTATTTGCTATAAACAGGAATTACAAATCGATATGTAGATGGGTATATCATACATGTGGATTACATTAGGGGTGATAGGGGCAATAGGAGCGCCCCAAGGGCAGTAGTGGTGATTTTAAATATGGCTAGTCTCTTTATAAATAGATCACTAAATCATTGGTTCTCCTGATTTATTATTTATTTGGATATGTTGATTCATGCAGTAACAAAACATCATTGTGTGTTACTTAAAGATGCTGCACTGTCAAAGCTAATATGGAAATTGATGGCATTATAGAATAAAAAAAACTTGCCATATTATCACATTTTCTTGAGGTATATGTGATTGAATGTTTTAATAAAACTGTAAAATAGTAAAATATTTGAGCCTGGGCAGTTGTATCATGGTTCAAGATGTGCAATAAGGTCTTTAAATCCAATATCTACTTCAACTGACAGTGGTTGGTTATCAGTTGTTATGAGCTTATTATATCTCAGTTATAATTTCAGCTTGCTTGCTCGATGTTTAATGAAATGTGATCATACTAAAGTGCCGAATTTTTAGATCTTATCACAAACATTGTAATTAATGATTATTCACCCATTGCAACAAAATGCATGTACTTATTTTTAGTATATTAATATGAAACTGTTTTTCACGGTCTTCTCTAAAAAAAACTTATTATGTATTATTATGTATATATGTAATATACTTATAACTTTATGTAATGTCTTCCAGACCATGCTGGTTAAAGTGAAACTTGGGGATGCCCAAAAATTCGTAAAAATAACCAACCTGAGCATGACAGAATTTTTGTCTGCTGGTAAGAATTGCAAGCGTTTTCTTTATATTATTGATTTGTCTTATTTGTATATAATAATAATTATATTGTGACATTGCATGTGCCCTGATGATGTTCACAGTTAACAGTAACTCATCATTTACATCATAGCCTAGCTAATATGTTAAACATTGTAAAAAGTCACATCGTCTCTCAATAAATTGCATACCTGTTCTTTTAAGCCTTTTTAAAGTTTGGTGTTCAAGCTGTACCTGGGAATGTGAGGGTTATCGATGAATCAGGGACTGAGGTGGATGAAGATGTGTTTGAGGAGGTAGTCAAAGATCCCTCAGTTGGCGTTCTCACCATCAAACTCATTGCAGGTTTGTATTTGCCCATTTCGCCACATTTACGACAGTATCATCAGTATCATTAAAGGGCACCTATGATGAAAATCATCTTTTGGAAGCTGTTTGGACAGAACTGTGTGTAGGTATAGTGTGTCCACTGTCATATTGAGGTGATATAAACACAATAAGTCTCTTTTTTTAAAATTCCTGACGTTAAAATAGGATCTAAATCCCTCTTATTTTGAGGCCCACTGCAACGTGATGCGGGAGTGCGGTTTCCCGGCCCACCGAATTGATTGACAGCTGCGTATTAACATGTCTGTGTAGTAACGCATATAATCATATGAGCAAGACAGGATGTGCGCAAAGCAACCAGGATTAAAAGATCTGTTCAGCTCTCTGTGATCACCAATCATCATCAAATGTGATCAAGAATGAGTTTTACAAGTTTAAAACATTTTTAAAACAGTGCATGTTTGTAATGAATTACAGCAATTTTACCGTCTTTACTTTATCACCACAGCCGCATGTCAGGACAATTATAAAAGAAGACACTTCAATCCCGGTTTGTGGACAGTAAATCAGGTTTATTTTGTATATTAACATAACTGACATCCATACAGCAGTGGATATTAACATGTTTCCTGTCAAAAGTAGAAAAAAAGTAGAAAAAAGAATTAAAGGAATAAATTATTACAAAGATTATTATTTTCTACATAAATGTACAGTAAATGCCACTGCCTTCATGCCTCCTTCATCTCGGGGGGCTTTTTCAGTTGATTCATGACAATTTGCTTTTGTATAATGTTATTATTATTATTAGTATTATTTATTATGTGCATATTTATATTTGTTTTATTAAAAACATGCTTAGATTTGCTCACCTGTCAGGTTTTGAACCATATGGGGCAAAGCATGTGTGTTCGGATATAACTTGGTTTTTGACCACACTTCATTATTACTGTTCATTTATTCGTTTGCTGGAAATTAGAACTGAATTTAGAAATAGTTTTGAAACAAATCTTTGCGCTTAACAAACAAAATTAATTATGTAGGCTAATGGATGTCTGTGCGTACAACACGTTTCCTTATCCAGGAAAGAGTGTGAAAGTGAAAGTTAAGAATGAGGAGGCTCATTCTCGCGCTGCAGATGGTCTGTTTAACTGTTTTCTCGCTAGTGAAGTGCTCAGTTTTTCCACTTACAAAGTGCGCCATGTAAATAGCAACTGACTCCTAAAGGGAAAAGGAGATGAGACTCTGATTGGTTTATTCTCAAAGCACACCTATAAATCATTAAGAGAATAAGCCCAACCCTATTAGACTATGCGCCACGGCGCAAAGTGGATTTTTCCGTCCTTAAAATAGCAAAAGTGGATTCGGACATGCCCTTAATGCTTTTGCGCCCTGCGCTCTGGACTTTGCGCCTAAATCTTTAAAATAGGGCCTATTGTGTTCAGAGCAGAAAATACAATATTCTGAAAGGTATAATAAATAATCTGATGGCAGTTTTGAGCTGAAAATTTAGACACATTCTGGAGACACAAAACACTTATTTTAAATCTTGAAAAAGGGGTAAAATAGGTGCCCTTCAAGACTTTTCTTTTCTTTTCTTTTTTTACATGACCAGACTTGGAATCTGTACCTCCACGACCACAAGCATGCCCTGTGCCATCAAATCAGCCCCAGTCTTCAACCATTGACTCCACTGACTCACAGGAAACATTTACTTTTGAAGAAAGCTCCGTCAGTAAACGAATTAGGCTGGATGATGATGCTAAAACGGTGAGAATCAAGATTTTATGTACTTGCACATTTCCGGGAGAAATTAAATAAGACCTCATCAATCAATACGGTTTCTATAAAATATTATATATTTTAGTTATTATGTTTTAAAAGAATAGGGAATGTATTTTGTTGTTTCGAGAAATAATTGAATTCTTATTATGCCATATTTATATTTCTTATTCAGTTGGTGGAATCAGTTCTTCTCCAGAAACCTGGTGGGGAGCGTATAATAAACGAATATATTCGAACTAAGACTTTAGGGGACTTAACAAGGAGGAAGATGGTTAATATTCTGGCAGCTGACATGATGAAGAATGGGTATAATCTTGCATAATCTTCAACAATTTATGACAATATACAATTTTACTCTATTTCTGTGGTTTGTTTTCCTTAAATCTGTGCTACAGAAATTTAAGATCTTTTTTTTATTATGCAGTACAGCACCACCAAGGCAGGTGAGAGAGAAATATGCCAAAGGAATTGTGGCTCTATTCCCTTGCCTCAGTGACCCCTTCTCCAAAAATGGTTATGTAAGTGTCAAATTGTTGCAATTGTTGCAATTCTATTCTGACTTTTTAAAACATTGAATACACCAAATCTCCTATTTTATTAAGTATTATTATTAATTTATTATTCATCATTCCTTCTGTATTTTTGTATTCCTAAGGAGCATTACTATGATAGTGAGACTGGCACTGGATATTTAGCATGGAGGATCAAAACAATACAAAGAGGTTTAGCTAAAGAACGACGAGCATCACTTGAAGGTACAGAAATCTCCTGCTTTATTACAGTTTTGTTACTACTGAAACCTTAACTTTGACATTTCTGTTCTAAAATGATCGTTCACAACATTATTACCTTTATTCTACAGCATCAAGCAAACGTTCTGGAGAAATGGATGAACTGGGTAACCAAATTAGATTGAAACGCATGAAGCAGCTCCTGGCTCAAACCAGTACAGATCCTCAAATCACACAACTAGCATCATCTGAAGGTACTCAATAAAAATCATAAACTTCCTTCATTATTTACTTTGCAGTTTACCTAATATAGAGCAGGACATTTAGATTTTAAAGCATTAACTTGATAAATTCTTGTTGAAATGTATTTTTCTTTGTGCTTTATTAGAACAAGGTCTGTCTGCTGTATCCACTGTAATGCTGCAGTCAGAGTTTGCTCCAGACACCGTCTTGAGTGAGGAGGAATGCAATAAAGCAATTTTATTCATGAACAATTGTCCCGATGAGGATGGGATCTACAAGAAAATGATTTTGACATTTGAGTATCGGCGGAAAATGGTTCTTGACCAAACACGATCAAGTGATGTGTTGACAGTCTTCCCACGCTTCAAAGACATTAAAGGCTTGGTAAAGTGTTGAATTTATTTATTTACTTTTTAAATGCAAGGATTTTATCTTAAAGTCTGCATGAACCGCAAACCGCAACATTTTTTTTTTCGTATTGTGACACAGTTCCTAGAGAAACGGAATATTAAATGAGAAAACAGCAGGCGGGGCTTGTTTTTTCTACTGCGAGCTGATTGGATGTAGTAAAGTAGGCATTTCATTCAGAAAGAATGGGAAAAGGGTTTTGGGAGAGTTATTAGAACCTAACAGACACCTCCTTCTCACCAATTCTGATTGTTGTCAAAGCACTGTCAAAACAATACCTAATGCCGAGTTCAGACTGCACAACTTTCAAAGTAGTTGTGTCACAGATGTTTTCACACTGCATGACTATCTGGTGTAGCGTTTTGTCGCTGTTGTGTTTACACTGTAGGATGGATCGGCGACGGGGTTTCACACTGCATGACTTTACAATAGGAGAATCACTGATAACTTTGTCTCAGTCCACAAACTATGTCTCACAACCAAACACATCCGAGAAGTGACATGGAAACAACGTGAGGTCATTTAGTATATCTTTTGTTATTAACTACATAATGAGAAAGAAGCCTTTAGTGGGGCAGAAAATGTGCTTATTTTGCTTACCTGGCCTTTGAAGCAAATTAGCAATTTCTCTTAAACTTTTTTTCTTTTTCGAGCTGGTTGTGGTATTGCTCAGATGATGCATCAAACAGACACGGGTGCTCCTGCCAAATTTACACCAGTTTTTCCTCCACTTCTTGGGTCTAAATAGACCGAAAAGAAGCTCTATTAACTCCCCCCCCCCCCCCCCCCCCCCCCCCCCCCCCCCCCCCAACCTCCCGCTGACCTGTAGATACTTATAGTAGTGGATGCTGCTCTCTCATTGGCTGTAGGTGATCGGCGATATTATTTTCAATCAGAACACATTTTACACAGCATGATTTGAATCGGCGACAGGTCTAGATATTTAGCATGCCAAATATCTCACGGGTGTCGGCGACTCTTTCAGATCGCGTCTTTGATAGTTCACACGGTGTTACTCACGTGAACGAGCACTGGTTTGCCTGTGATTTCAGGCATTTGTCGGCGAGTCAAAATCGGGGGTTTAATCATGCAGTCTGAACTCCGCATAAGACAGACGTAATCTGAGAATTTACTGAAAACAAACAGGAAATAAATTTTCAGATTTCAATTTTAGATTACAAGGGCAAACTTTTTTTTTTCTTATTGACATGCACAGATGAATTGTTCACATCAAAACTAGCAATGTGAGCTATCAAAGTCATATGGTTAGTTTTGATTTCATGTGTACTTTAAAAACACATTTAATGCTTTCTTAGGTTTTTATCTTTAAGGATTTTGTCTGATACTTAAAAAAATATTGATTCAAATTATCATTGTTTTCTGCCCATTTTAGATTGAGCAGGACTTTGTTCGGATTTTTGGTGAGGGAGTATCAGGCAGGCTACTCGAGAAGTGGACAACTGCATTTAAGATGAAAGTGATCCAGCAGTGCAAGAAGCTTCCGAACACCAGTGATGTAGAAGAACTCCTCCTCGGAGCAGAATTTCCAGCTGAGGTCTCTGAAGAGACTGCTGATTTTTGTAAGACATTTAAGATTGGTTTAATACATGGTTTATTTGTTCAGCAATATTTACGATCTTAAAGGGATTTTACACCCAAAAATGAACATTTGCTGTTTATTTACTCACCCCTCATGCTATTTAAGATGTTGTTCACTTTTTTTTCTTTAGTCAAACTAAAAAAAGATAACTGTGGTACCTGATGATTTAAAAATACATTCACTTTTTTTATTACTGAGTTTTGATGTTTCATTAACATTAACATGTGTGTCTAAACAGTTTGGGACAGTGACCTCTCTTCGATATTACTCCTACTTCATCTGATCCCACCATCTGCCCAAGGCAGGAAGAAGCCTGGGAAGGTATCTGCCTCTCAAGCAGAAAGAAACCTAGTAGTCTTCAAAAAGGTTGGCTTTTATTATTATTATTATTATTATTATTATTATTATTATTATTATGTTGTTGTTGTTGTTGTTGTTCTATTTATTTTGTTATGGAAATTGAAAATGGAATGAAAATTAGTGAATGGGATGAAATGTATAAACAAGAAAAAGAAATAACTATCATTTTGAAAACCGACATGACCAGGATTTATATACAAGACGCAGAATTGGCCACTCAAGATGTACCCATTTATTGAAAGCGAACGAGAGAACAATTTGTAACTTGCGTAAGAACATTTTGACTGTAAAACACACTTTTTTAAAGAACAAAACATTCATTAGAGTATTTATTCATCCTTGTTAACGTTAGTTAGTTATTCATTGTTATTACATGTTAACTCGCAGTGCATTAACAAGCATGAATTTGCAATATAATATTGCATTAGTAAAGGTTGAACTATGATTATTAATAAATGCTTTACTAGTATTATTAATTATTAGTTTATGTTAGTAAATTCGTAATTAAACCTTATTGTAAAGTGTGACCAAAAAACTGTTATAACTCTATGTATTGTGTGTGTATTAGTGGTGTAACAGTGGTTCATTTTTGAAAACCTATTCAGCGACATCATTTTGATGGTTGTTTGTCGCCACCCATTGGTTACACAATGTAATTGCTACAAAATTCTAAAATGCTAACAAAGTTCTATTGAACAGTGATTTTATTCTTTACCATAAACTGTTCTCCCAGTACTTCTGTGTTATTTAACTGTTTGTAACTAAATGAAAAAGTGTAAAAATTGAATCTCTCTCTATCAAACGCAGATTTGAATGCAGCACTTCGAAGAATTAATAAATATATGCAAATTGTTATCATTTATCATTCATGTTGCACGGGTTTGAATTGAGATCACGACCTTTTAATGTTTAATTGTGCAGCTTTAAACTGAATGCATTAATGCAGGCTTAACAAACAGTGACAGAAAACATCTTTAACTAATAGCTTAAGAAAGGTTTAGGTCCCACCACAGCGTTCTCCGTCATCATTATATTTTACAAAGCCAAAATGCTTTTATACATGTGATTTGTATCACGTGAGAGGCAATCTCTCTAATTAGTTTTTTTCTTTAACTTTATTTGGTTTCTCAGACTGGAACAGACATCGAGGACCATCTTAAAGACATCGGTGCCAGTTCTCAGCCCTATCTCTTAGCTGTGGGAGCTCACAAGTCCTCAGTTGACCAGTTCTTCATTATTCTACACCAACATGTCGTTCCTTGCAAGTCCTCGTCTTCGCTTGGTGCCTTTGACGAACTCTTTAAGGCACATTTTGTTTTCGGCACCCCCTACAATGCTATGTTACACAATATGTACATTTTCATTCAGACAACCGTGTACAACATAGATGTGGGCAAAGTGAAGGAAAGTCCTCGCGTTGCTGAAGTCAGAGCCAGGCTGCTCAGCTAAGTGCCTTAAAGATGCAATAAGGGATTTTTTTAATGTTGCCAGATTGGATTGTGCATTTTTTTAGACACCGATGTTGCCAAGAGAGCACAGTAGTGAGCTGATACACTCATGATGGGGAACGAGAAAGAGCTTGGTGCACACTAAAAATAATACACAATAGAGGAAGAGGTCAGGGAAATATAATATATATAAGGCCATATTAACATTATCTGAATCAAAATGTCTCATTACTACACAATGCATGTGAGCTAACACAGTGACTGCCTTTTTTATCATAAATTCTGTGGAAGTTTTATTTTGGTTAAAATTTGGCTACATTAGAATATTGAAATGATACAACTAAGTTGAATTATAAAAGGAGTTTATGTTACATGTAAAGTATGTAACATCCTTGTTTGTATTGTGATTAAAATCCATTGCTTGCCTCTAATTTCAAATGGCTGCAGATATATTTTGAGGCCAGAGTTTTGTTTTTATTGGATCTTGCATTAAGGAATGGCCTTAATCAGAATTGGCCTATTTGCTTGTTAGAAAAATTCAGGTTGTTTTATATTGTATGTAAGGAGGAGGACGTGAAAAATACAAGCTACTTGTTATGCTCCTTAACTTTCCATTGGATCCTACTATTTTTTTTTCTTGGTTGCAAAGATCTAAAGAAAGAAAAAAGTAATCAACAGTGTTTTTCTGCATTCATATGTCAACCATGTTTTCCAGAAAGCAACTCCAAATTTGCTTTAATATCCACACATACAAAACATTGACATTTGTACCATAAAATCATTCTCCAAGTTTCATAGTTTAAAACATTTATTGAAAAATGTCTCATTTGGATACAAAGTGGCATGTGAGATTACAAGGGCACGGACATTTGCATATACACTGCCTGGACAGCAAGATTTAGATGTATAGCCTGTGTATTGTAATAAATTGCTGCACAATTGGCCTGGCCCACTAGCATTCAGTCTGGTTATTTGCATCTCTGTACAGGCTTCAGAAAGATTACATCTGGACCAATTGAACAGATTATTTTAATGGTGTCCTTGATGGATCTGGATGATTGTGTGCTTTATTTCAGATCATTTTTCTTCATATTGTTTTGTTAAAGATGGCTAATATGGAGAGATGAAATACACTAATAAAAATACAAAATATAACAGCAGCTTCATCACAAACTGTAAATCAGTTCTTTGTGAAGTATGGTTTAAATGGATGATTTTGCCAAAACTCTTACTTGTGTAATAGCGTTGATAATGTTCCCTATGCAATGATGTTTACTGACAAGCCTTAGTTCGTGGATTAGTTCATGGAGATAATATTTGCCTTAAATATGTAGAGGCAGGGTGTGTTTTTTTGTCTGGTATTTTTTTCAGGTTTTAGGAAATTTCTGCGCTTAACACATCTTGAGCAAAGTGACCAGAATTGTCAACTCTTAAGACTACAGAGGCAGAAGGTGTGAAGTAGTGTAGAAGTGGCCACAACATCTGTGTTTAAGTCAAATGTAGCAGTCAGTCTGCTTTAACGTGGTTTTGTTTGCTTCATCAATGGAGGAAGTGGAGATTCAGATTCAGCTTGCTCTGTCGGTCCCCACAGGACATTTACTAAAAGAAGATTTTGTAAGGTCAAGTCAGTTGCTGTAAATGATGAAAATGTACTCTTCTGTAGTGTGTTTCCTTAGCCTGACACTTTTTTAATAAACGTTTTAAATGTGACGTCTTTGAAGATGTCCATTCTCTTAAATTACTCTGTAAGTGTTAATTGTAAGCAGAGAAAAGTACTGGCACTTCAAAATAACATTTTAACCTGTTACAACACCAGCTCAGTTTACAAATGAAGCATTTATGTGCTGATACATATATGGGTGATGATGATATATTGTGCATCACTACAAAGAAAGTTACTGTTTAAAAAGAAAATACACTTAAAAAAAGAGACTTTTGCTGCTTGTTTAAACTACTTGTTTAAAATGAGCTGAAACATCACAATTCTTGAGTTTTTTGGGGCAACTTAATTGTTTTATGTTCAATGCACCTAAATTTGCAAAAACAATTAAGTTAATTTAATCAATTTGTGTTGGGACAACATGAAGGAATTGTGTGGAATCCAGAATTTTTTTACAGTGTACTACATATTTGTCATTTTCGAAGGGATAGTTCACCCAAAAAAGAAAATTACTTAGCATTTACTGTACTCACCCTCAAGTGCTTCCAAACACAAAGGAATATATTTTGATGAAAGCTGAATACCTCTAAGTGAAAAACAAATAGTATGGATGTCAATGATTACAGGTTTCCAACATTTTTCAAAATATTTTCTTTTGTGTTTAACAGAAGAACCAATCAAGAAAGTAAAAGGTGAGTAAAATATATTTTGAGTGAACTATCCAAGAAAAATGAAAAAAGTATAGCAGTACAAATAAAACAAGGCTGAATTTGGTCTGTCAGTGAAAATCTAATAGACGTCTAACAATCTAAAAATAGACCAGTCAATTCCTCCAGGATTTAGCTGGGACATTTAAAAAATATTGCTGCCTAAAATGACTTTTAAATAATCTAATTTAATAAGAATTTCTCAAAACTTAATGGCATTATTTGCTTCAATTCTTGTGTTTTGCAGGGGAAAAAATTAAGAATCATTAGACTAGCAAAATCTGACTAGTCATTAAATAGACATTACACACACAGTCATTCATTCCTGTTTATTTGATGACTAGTCTATTGTTAGATTTTCATTGACATCCCAAATTTAGCCTCATTTTAGCCAAGATGTCTGTGTTTGGATGTCTATTAGATGGCTTTTAAACAAATAAAAAAATGAGAGAGAAAGTGGTTTATATGCCCTAAATTTAAAACAAGCAGCTATTGGCAACCTGTACAAATTAATGAGCACCACACACACACACTAACAAGCTAAGATCCTTCATTGGTTTTTAGTTGGCATGCTATTTAGCATCGCTAAGTGGTTCTTTGGTTCATAATCATAGGGGAACCAATTTAAGTGCTATGTAGCATCAGTAATGGTTCTTTAGTTGTTCTTTGGAGTTTAGTTAAGTTGCGTTGACTTTATTGGTACCGGTAGGTAGATTCTTTTTGCAACAAAGTTGGGCATTTGATACAAACATTTAAATAACACATATACATACCCACATATACACATACAAAAGTACCTTATAAAATATTACAATATTGGGGTGGTTAAGGTGCTGCATAGCACAATCTTAAAGTGGTTCCCCTATGATTACGAGCCAAAGAACCATTTTTATTGCTATTTAATAAGCTCACACAGAATCTGTGCAGATGTTTTAGCCCATCGTTAAGTCTATTATGTGTGAATATATATTAATATTTATATATTAGTTTTTTTTTATTAAGTTCAGTTATAAGATGTTTATATGATATATTTACAATACAGTTTGTAAAGTAATATTTTCTGTCTTTTAGTATAGGCGTATAGTATAGTATATAGTAGAGTATAGTATAGAATAGTATAGTATAGAGAGAGACTTGCTTTGTTTACCAAAACAAATGGATCTAATTAGATTTGCATTAAAAACCTTTGCATTAACTTAGTTAAAACATTATTAATTTTTTAATTTCATGTTTTAAGTTTTAGTTACTATACTCACCAATTTTTATTTATTATTATTATTATTTAAACAAAACTCTTTTCAGAAATAGCAAAAATGTCAGCAAACTCTGTCTGGCCCTACTATTAAGCACCATTTTGTGTTGTTTAAAACCAGTCTCACTTTCACATTCTGGACCACAAGGTTTAATAGTTCTTAAATTATATTCTGTATGAAATGAAATAAAGTTCAGTGACCTGCCAATATTTATTTGCTTGCAAACTTTGCGAGACGTTTTTGCAGATTCTTGAAAAAGTTCAACACAAAACATTCTTTATGCACTTTTGAGAGATACAGATAAGGTTGAACTGCAGCGCTTGGCAGAACAGTCCACCAACTGAAGCCAAGGACTAAACAATAGGTGTGGTATGGAAGTTGATCCCTCAGCACAATAACACACGACACTGTGCCATAGCCAAACACCAGTGTGATCAAAATGGCTGTGACAGCTCTAAAAGCCTTTCTCTTCAGCTGATATGCTCCCGCTTTCTCTCCGTCCCCTGGTTTGGGCCTCTTCAAAACCCACAAAATCATCACAGAACAAAATGTACAGATAATTAACATTGCCAGATACAGTCCCATTGCAAGCCACGCAGGCATTTTAGGATAGAATTGCATAATAAAAAATCCCACAATCAGGGTAGTCAGCCAGACAAGCACAACAATCGGCAATTTAAGTTTAGGGGCTCTCGTGTATCTTAGGTAGACCAGCGGATGGACCACAGCCAGATAGCGCTCCACACAGAAAACGGTTTGAAAGAGCGGCCGACCCACTAGGTATGTACTGCACAGATAAATGGCAGTAAGAATGAGAACTTTCTTATTGAGCAAAGCACCTGAGACGAACACAACGACAGAGAGCTGATTAATGACCTCAGCAACAGACTGATTAAAAATGACAAAGTCTGCAGATCCAACACCAGCAGTTCTTCTCACCAGCCACAGAATCCAGCAGTTCACAGGCAATAAAAGAACGGTGTTCAGCATTAAGCCCATGGTGGTGAAGATATTTCCCGGATAAGAGTCCATGCACTCATAAAACGGATCATCAGTAAAGTTCCTTGCGGATTGTATGGTGCAGTTGGATAAACAGCCCATAGTTATGTTCTCTGCCAAATTTTCCAAAGATGTTCATAGGTTATCTGCCTGAATTCAATTCAAATCACATAATTTAAGAAATATGAACACATTACCATTCCTATAAAAACTAAAAAAGCCAAATAATGTTCAAAGACTATCATAAATTTATTGAGAATAAATGCATTTCCATACTCACACAAGCACATCTGTGCAGCCTGTAGTATGTTGTGAGGACTGTCTGTACATATATAGTTGTATTAGCCACTCCTCTCTACGCTCCCAGAAATAAAGGTATTTAAAAGGCTTGTTTTAATTTTAAAAGTTAGTTTTTTAGTTGTTTTGTCATTATTACTATATTTATAGTTTACATTTTAAGTTAAACAACATGAAGAAAAGAAATATTTTTCTGTCCACTGTCTAAAATTTAGTTTCTGATTTTCATTCATTCATTCATTTTCTTTTCAACTTAGTTCCTTTATTAATCAGGGGTCCCCACAGCGGAACGGCCAATTTAGCTTATTCAGTTCACCTATAGCACATGTCTTTGGACTTTGGGTGAAACTGAGCACTCAGAGGAAACCCTCGCGAACATGGGGAGAAAACTCCACACAGAAATGCCAGCTGAGGCTCGAACCAGTGACCTTCTTGCTGTGAGGCAATTGTGCTACCCAGTGTGCCACCGTGACGCATGTTTATGGTTATTGTATAGGTTTATTTTCCTCATTTTTAAAGAGTCAACTAAAATTTGGTTCAAAAGACCCAGCCCCCTACTGACAGATCTAGAATTTGACCCCTATATGAGCTCATTCGTCCCATTTTCACAGTATGCCATCATAAATTTTGAAAATAAACTATAGAAGAAGCCTTTAAGACAAATTTAATTATTTATTATTATTAAAATGGACAAATTCTGACTGAGGAATTGAGCTGGCCAGTTTGCTGTTTGCCTATAGGCTACAGTTTTAAATTTAAACACAAGTTTTAACAGACTCCTAATAGTTTTTTAAATGATGGATGATAATAAATTAGCATTTAAAAAATATGCATTTTTTACATTTCTTTGTTTAAATTTCTTATTTTAAAATTGTAATCTTGGGCAGCACAGTCGCCTCACAGCAAGAAGGTCGCTGGTTCAAGCCTCGGCTGGGTCAGTTGGCATTTCTTTGTGGAGTTTGCATGTTCTCCCCGTGTTGGTGTGGGTTTCATCTGTGTGCTCTGGTTTCCCCCAACAAGTCCAAAGACATGCGTTAGACATGCGAATAACATAATACACATTTGTAAATAAACACAAATTTTTGTAAACATAAAATAGTACGGTAAGCACTTGTAGGAAAATGTAGGAAATGTTTTGTTGCTTCAAAGAGTGTGGTAATGATAACCATCCAACAAGCTAATCCAGCAAAAAATAGTGCTTCACTAAAATGCAGTACTTGAACCTCATAATATAATAGAAAATGTAGTGAATAACTGCGAAAGGGTCCACTTTTTGAGAAAAAAGATCCACCCATTTTAATAGGCTGGTTACAGGCCTGACATTTCATACACAAAGGTAATTCAAAGTGCTTTACATAAGCAGGAATAAAAGGAACAAGTATAAGATAATAAAAACAGCAGAGAATAAAAATGAATTAAATCAGATTAAAATGTGTTAAAACAGGTTATAAAAGAATGAAAAAGAAAAGAAAGACATAATAGTGCGATCTGTCGGACGTAGCACAGTGCTTATTCAGTAAAGGCACAGCTAAACAAATGTGTTTTCAGTCTGGATTTGAATGTGCCTAATGTCGGAGCACATCTGATCATTTCTGGAAGCTGATTCCAGCAGGGATGGCATAATGTGATGTATTGTACTGTTTGCTTTGCACAGTTAATAACTCTACATCATATTAGGTTCCGAGATAAATGCATAATGCCACATGCAAATCCTTCAGCAACTCTAGCCTGTCAACCTTTCCCATAACAGATGTTGATGTTGTATGTGCTATTAAACAGAGACATATTCAAATCATTTGATTGTTTCTCTCTGCCATTACAATATACAGTCAGTGCTCTCTGCATTAAAGATGAATACATAGAACTTTGTTGAAGTACATCATCATGATGACAATGGCTTTAAAACAAATGTTAATGAGTACTTTGGATTCACTCTCAGATCTCTCCCTGTTTTACATTCATTCAGATTACAAGCTCTAATCACTGTCCAACTGTAACTGAAGGACGCTGGACAACGGAGTTGAGGATCCACACACTGTTTATTAATAAGAGTATTCAGGCAGGCTACGATCAACAGGTAGCAAACAGGAGCATAAAGGTAATCCAAGTCGTAGTCAAAAACATGCGAATGGTCAGTACAGGCAGCAATGAATCAATAACAAGAAAAGAAGGCAAAGATCAAAACAAAGAAAGACTTAAGTTACCAAGACTCAGCAAAGTGTTTGTGTGTGAGAGAGGTGAATATAAAGTCCAGGTAATCAGTCCATGATGAGTTACCAGCTGTGTGTGTGTGTAATCAGGGGGAATCAGGAACTGGTGTGTGTGAGGTGCATGATGGTATTTGTAGTCGAGTTCGATGACAGATATGTAGCTCTCCAGCGATCTGGAAGGATGAGATCGCTGGTGATCATGACACCAACAAATGTCTGTTTAGCTACAGTACATTTTTATATTACAGTATTTTTATATTACAGTATTTTGACACATTCATATCTGACTGATAACTAAATTCTTGATTATAACATTGAAACATTTTCTTCGATGCTGATTTGAAACAAAGTGCACTGCGAAAAGTGCACAAACAAATGAAATTGAATTTAACTAAATAGCATTATCACTGCTAGGAAATTTGGTTTGTTTTTTAAACTCATGACTAAGGGAAAAAACATTTCAAAATAAGTTAACAGATCTTAATGAAACCCATTTCCAATCCAAAGTCTCCCAAAAATCTCATGTCAATATTTAAAAATTTTTTAATTTTTTTTTATCAAATTCCTGCATTTTATTCATTCATTAATTTTCCTTCAGCTTAGTCCCTTTATTCATCAGGGGTCATCATAGTGGAATAATAATTAATAATTCCTTACATTTATATAGCGCTTCTCTGGACACTCAAAATGCTTTAGACATTTTTGGGGGGAATCTCTTCACCCACCTTCAGTGTGCAGCATTCACCTGGATGACACGATGGCAGCCATATTGTGCCAGACCGCACACCACACACCAGCTGATTGGTGGAGAGGAGACGGAGTGATGAAGCCAATTATGATATGGGGATGGTTAGGAGGCCCTGATGGACAGAAGCCAGTGGGCAAATTTGGCCAGGATGCTGGGGTTAAACCTCTACTTTTTTTGAAGGACATTCTGGGATTTTTAATGACCACAGAGAGTTAGGACTTCGTTTTAATGTCTCATTCGAAAGACTACACTTTGGTTTTGTAATCTGTATGAAACTAACGCGAGGTACGGTCTGTCCTGTCAAACGCACATCACATGACAGCAAGTGCCCACAAACTTGTAAACAAAGAGTCATTATGGAATCCCCTTCACTATACTGGGGCATTAGGACCCACACAGATCACAGGTTGAGCACTCCCTGCTGGTCTCACTAACCCCACTTCTGGCAGCAACCTAGCTTTCCCATGTGGTCTCCCATCTAGGTACTGACCGGGCGCAGCCCTGCTTATCTTGAGTGGGCAACCATGTGAGAGCTGCAAAGAGCTAGCTGCTGGCTACTTATCCAGCATATGTTTTACGCAGCGGATGCCCTTCCGGCTGCAACCCAGTCCTGGAAAACACCCATAAACTCTCACATTCACAAACATACTATGGCCAATTTAGTTTATTCAGTGTTCAAAGACATTGCATGTCTTTGGACTGTGGGGGAAACCATAGCACCCAGAGGGGAGAACATGCAAACTTTAGACAGAAATGCCAACTGACCCAGCCCGAACTTAAACCAGTGACCTTCTTGCTGTGAGGCAACAGTGCTAACCACTGAGCCACCATGCCTCCATCACACCTCGATTGATGGTAATATTTAGGGAGGTTTTTTATAAGATGTTTTAAAGAAACCATGGAAAACTGTTACTCAATTGACTTCCATAGGCTTTTCCCCCCTTAACATATATATATATATATATATATATATATATATATATATATATATATATATATATATATATATATATATATATGTATATATATATATATATATTACATGTCAATGATTACAGCTTTATAAATATTTCCAATATAACGTCTTTTGTGTTCAACTGAATAAAAAAAGTAAAAACAAGTGCTCTGGAACAAGTCAAGAGTGCTTAAATGTTGATATAATTTTCATTTTTGGGTGAACTCACTCTTTAAATTTTCCACATCAAAAGTTGTCAGATCTGAGGTCAAGGTCTCATAATTTTTTTTACAGTTTAAAATAAACCTGACTTTTACAATAATATGAGAAATTTCAATTGCTTTTACGCTAATCTCTCTCTTTAAAGGATTATTGTCGTTGTTTTTTAACACAGCACAGTTTGTTGTACTTGGACAAATACAGATAAGGTTGTATTGCACTGCTTGGTCTCAGAAACCACATGCTAATGCCTCCCCACAAACAGAAAGTGTCATAAGGAATGCGTGTTTTTAAAAGTGCGACCACCAACAAAAATGAATAAGACCCAAACAACAGGACTAGAATGCTTGTTATGACCCAGAAGGCCTTCTTTTTCTTTTTGCGCACGTCCTGGTTCTCTTTAATAGGAGCGGTTTTCAGCAGAGCCTTCAGGACTCCCAGACTGCAGGCCGTGATGCATAAGAGCATGACCGTGAGAAAGATGCTATAGTCTCGCATTGGGATTTGGGGAAAACTGAAAATGGCATGCGCTGCAAAAGACCAGGTAATTATCCAGGCTGCCATGGCACACATATATCTGAGCCTCAGAGTGCTGAACTTGTGGAAAAGCACAGGATAGACAACTGCAACAAAGCGCTCCAGACAAATTAGACAGTTCATCACAGGCCTTCCGATCAAGTATTTTCCCAGCATGAACACAGCCCCATACTCGATCCAAGGCACGTTGTATTTGAGTGAAATGATGCACATTAGAGAGCCAAAACATGAGAAGACCTCCATTATGCACAGGACAACCGTGAAGTAGTCAGATGCTGGAATGCCCTTCCCTTGATGCAACATTCTGAAGCACAAAAACAGGGTCCAGAAATGCAGAGGGATCAAGATAAGTAATTCTAGAAACACAGAGCTCAGCGCTATCACAATGCCTGGGTAGGAGTCAAAACATTCAAATACTCTGAACGTTCGGTTGACGGAGATAGTGGTGTTCATGTTTCTCTCCAAACTGGTTTTGCAGGAGTCTAAAGTAGATATAAAGACAAATTATGCAACAACAAAAAAATAAGTAATTTCCAATTTTCCAAATCAACTGGCAGAAAGACAACTTTAAAAAAAATTGTTGTGCTTTATTTTACTGTACATGGACTTAGTGGCCAAAAGTAACAGAAGATTCCTCAGCCTAATCTCACGAGGAAACTTAACTACTTAACGTTTTGAGGGTTTAGTGGCTAACTCGCATGAATTCGTACGAAAATGTACAATTTTAAAAAGGAGGCTTGGCACCCAACCCCGCCCCTAAACCCAACCATGATTGAAGGATGAGCAAATCATACTAAGGGCTCTATTTTAATGGTCTAGACGCAAAGTCTAAAGCACATGGCGCAAAAGCATTAAGGGCGTGTCAGAATCCACTTTTGCTAAGGACAGAAAAATACACTATGTGCCCTGGCGCATGCTCTAACAGGATTGAGCTAATTCTTTTAATGAGTTATGGGTGTGTTTTGAGCATAATGTGTATTAAACCAATCAAAGTCTCATCTCCCATTCCCTTTAAAAGTCAGTTGCGGTGCATTTTCTATTTACATGGTGGACTTTGTAAGTGGAAAAACTGAATGCTTCACTAGCGAGAGGATAAAGAACAAGCCTCCTCCATTCAGCCTCTTTACACTTTTTTTCGGCCACTTTCTCTTTACTTTACGTTTACTCTTTACTCCTTTACTTTCGTGGATAAGGAAAGGGTGTTGTACGCACTCCACTGAAGAATTCCATTAGCCAACATATTTAATTTAGTTTGTTAAGCGCAAAGATTGGTTTCAAAACTGTTTCTAAATTCAATTCTAATTTTCAGCAAACGAATAAATGAACAATAATAATGAAGTTATATCCAAACACACGTCCTATTCTTATGCCTCATGATAATGCAGACGTCTCCAAAACCCGACAAGTGAACAAATCTAAGCTTGTTTTTCTTAAAGCAAATATAAATATGCATATAATGAATAATACTGCTAATAATACCAACATTATACAAATGCGAGTTGTCATGAATAAACTGAAAAAAAAACCCGAAATGAAGAAGGCATCGAGGCAGTGGTTTTTACATTTATGTAGAAAATAATAATTTTTGTAATATTTTAATCCTTTATTTTTTATATATGTAAAGATATTTGTGTATTGCTGTACATCCTGCGTGTATTAAGAAATGTGTAAGCGTTTGAACACACATAGGCGCATAACTAACACACTTTGTGCTGGACTTTAGACCAGGTTTTAGTTGGTCAATGGGGCTGTCTATATTAGATCATCAAAATAGCAACGCGCCAACAATGCACTTTAACACACCTCTATTTTAGACCAGCACACCCATGAGTCCACAAAGTAATGCAAACGGATTTGCTATTTAAACAATGTGGTGCAAAACGTGAAAAATTAGGGACATGCTGGTCTGAAAATAGCAACAAATCACGCAAAACACATCTTGCACTTTATTGCGTCGGGTGTATGTTAGGGCCCTAAATTGTACAAATGAGATCGTAGGAATGAATACAAATTAGCCACTAAATCAAAAAGTTACAAATTGCTGAGAGATTGTATTGAATTTTCAGAATATTTGCTTTTCATGGCCCTGCAAATTTAATTCAATCATCAGAATATGATGTAATGTACATGGTAAATTCCCAGACGCAAAATGACTTAATTGGGTTAAGGTATCTGATTGAAAACATTTTTTATATTTGATCACTTACAAAGAAAGGAAAGGGCTGTAATTTTTTGCCATGGTTTATTTTAAGTGATATAGAGATATAAACTAAAACGGCAAATAAACTTCTAACCTTCTAACTTCTACTTCTAACTTCTCGGTCCATATTGACATGATAGCATCAGGCAGTTGCTGCAGATTTTTTAGGCTGCACATCCATGACGCGAATTTCCCATTCCACCACATCCCAAAGGTGCTCTATTGGATTAAGGATCTGGTGATTGTGGAGACCATTTGAGTACAGTGAACTCATTGTCATGTTCAAGAAACCAGTCTGAAACTATGCCATGTTCAAAGTCACTTAAATCACCTTTCTTCCCCATTCTGATGCTCTGTTTGAACTGACCATGTCTACATGCCTAAATGCATTGAGTTGCTGCATGTGATTTAGGAATTTGCGTTAAAGAGCAGTTGGTACCTAATAAAGTGGCCGGTCAGTGTATATATATATATATATATATATATATATATATATATATATATATATATATATATATATATATATATATATATATATACACAGTATACAGTTGAAGTCAGAATTATGAGCCCCCCTGAATTATTAGCCCCTTGTTTATTTTTTCCCATTTTTTATTTTTATTTTAACGGAGAAAAGAGTTTTTTCACACATTTCTAAACATAATAGTTTTAATAACTCATTTC
Organism: Danio kyathit; assembly: GCA_903798195.1. NCBI lineage: Eukaryota > Metazoa > Chordata > Actinopteri > Cypriniformes > Danionidae > Danio > Danio kyathit. The sequence continues at coordinate 23,938,130 of LR812525.1, read as the reverse complement.
TAATAACTGATTTATTTTATCTTTGCCATGATGACAGTAAATGATATTTGACTAAATATTTTTCAAGACACTTCTATACAGCTTAAAATGACATTTAAAGGCTTAATTAGGTTAATTAGGCTAACTAGGCAGGTTAGGGTAATTAGGCAAGCTATTGTATGACGATGGTTTGTTCTGTAGACTATTGAAAAAATATCTAGCTTAAAGGGGCGAATAATATTGACCTTAAAATTGATTTAAAAAAATTAAACAACATTATCAGACATACAGTGAAAATTTCCTTACTCTGTTAAACATCATTTGGGAAATATTTAAAAAAGAAAAAAAAATTCAAAAGGGGGCTAATAATTCTGATTTCAACTGTATATAGCACAACAAAAGTTTTACATTCCACACACAACTATTATGCTTGCAGAATTTACATTCTTTAAGTATTAATATGCATGAATAAATGACAAAGATACACTGAAAGCTATTAGTTGACTTTACCTAAAAAAGTAAGTAATGAGTAAACCTGCTTTGAAATCATGACTGTAAGAAAACTATGCCTCGACTCAACTTCTACGACTTTTAACAATTGCATTCTACGCTCCTTTCTTAACAAAGAGCTTAATTATAATAGAAAGGAGAGTTGCTCAAGTTAAGTATTTAAATAATGCCTTTGGAGTGATGGTTGGATAATTCACTTAGTGAGTCATCAAGAAACGGGATTCTTTTAACCTCATCTATTTTAAACAGTGAGTGTTCTTACTCATAAGCCCTTCAACAATCTGGGAATGAAAGAGTTTCACCTTATTGTTATGCCTAATTTACTTTCAGGAGTCTACCAAAAGGTCTGGGATTGTTCTTAATCAAAATTCAAAGAGAAACCTTAACATGATCAAACGGGAAGAAACGATATAAAATGTCTGAACGGAGAATCATCGCGGTTCATTCTGACTCCACTGAACCCAACTGCCATGTACTTTGAGACTGCTATGCTGGACAAACATCTTCATTGAGATCTTCTATGTCCTCATATTTTTCCTCACATGACTTTACTTAGAAAAGTAAGCAAACTTGTTGCCTTAAAATTATTAAGTAAATAAAACATGCATAATTATAAAAATTAGGTTGTCAACTTAACAGTTCTCAGGTACAATAGGTTTACTCACTTTTTAAAGTAAAACTAACCGTCTTTTACAGTGCATGTATAGGCCTCTAGACTACTTGCATTGACAGCAAGATAACTACATAGAGATAGATTATTACCCAATTATTGTAATTCCAATAATAAGCGTATGTATTTGAGAGGACTGTAAAATTAAATGCAACTAAATACTCACAATAATGACGATTAATTACTTTTCACACTCACAGTGTAAGCATACAATACCATGTCAAAAGTGTCTGACTAACCTGGAGTTGCCTGACCAGAAGAAGTGTTTGAAATGAACTACCTTGCATTTCTCACACAGACAAGGTTTGTGGCTATCTATGTTTTTCAGGCAACTATGAGATTTGATACAGTATTATGCCTGACACGAACATATTCAAATACTACTTAAATTAACGCCCACTTGTGTTTTTTAAACAGCTGCATTACATTTGTTACCTAGTTATTTCGAATCTATATAGACTATAGACTCTGACACGTCAATAGATTTGAAGTGAATTAAAACGATAGTCTATGGCTTCATTTCTACAGAGACAGCATATCAAAAGATGAAGAGGAAGTCCAATGAAGTGAATTGCACTAGATGTTGTGCTTCTGAGTGCTGGGGATTAAAACATCCATCATTGAACAGATAACAACACAGTGCGATTATCATTGCATATGCTTTTATATGCACAGTATCTGAACAATTTATATTTCTTATATTTTTATTGTACTAACTGAGCATTTGCATTCATTTTTTGTATAACTGCACACAAAGGAATTATGCCTCAAAATTACACACTTCCTGATATAAATAACATATAAACAAACTGTAACACTTAATGTAACTTGAAGGGGTGTTCATAAGACTGTCATGAAACCTTTATAATCATTACATTACACATCATGATAGCTGTCATTAAGTGTCATTTGCTCAGCTATGACATTTTAAATGCAAAGATAGCAGTGTTTGAGATGTCTTTGTTACGATAATTTGGCATAAACAAATAAATCATAACCTGCTTTTGTCATGACAACTTGATATTAATAAAACAACAAAACCTGTCATAAATCTATCATAAACATGACTATCATTAGGCCATTATAATTTTGTTGTAAATTAGATAACAGCATTATGGATATTTTTCTTGACCTACAGTGGTACAAATTTAATTTGTCATTAAAATGTCATTATATGGCATTAAATATTAATAGAACTGTTATAAATTTATTTGACAGAGTATTGACACTTGAAACCTTAAATGCCAGATTCATTTTGTTCCACTGAAAAAAAGTCAATATTGTGAATTATTTATAAATGTTTGAAATATAAATGTACTGTTTTTATTTAAATTACTGCTATTTTTAAGCTATCATTATTTTAATTAATAAACTGCACACTGCAAAATTATATAAGGAAACATAATTAATCATTTGTACAAATCTTTGTAATAACTTTAATTTTCAACACAATATCTAAGCATCTTTAAAAGAAGATGCATTGCATTTACATGAGAGTTCAAACTTTTGTGTTTACATACAGTGGGGGGAAATAGGCATTAAACACATCATGTTTTTTTCCTGGCAATAACATTTCTAAAGGAGCTGTTGACATGGAATTGAACCAGATTATACACCAACATAAATAACACTACAAACATAAATATAAAACAAAACAAAAAAATCTGAAAACGAGTTGTGTGTAATAACAATTGAATGACACAAGGAGAAAGCACTGAACTACTGAAACGTATTTAATACTTTATATAAAAGGCTTTATTGGTGATGGCAGCTTAAAGACGCCTCTCATATGGAGAATGAAGTCGCATGAATTGCTCAGGTGTGAGTTTTTCCACAGACTTTAACAGGTTGTAAAAATCTTGATGGTTCTGTGGATCTCTTCTATCAAATCTGATCTTTAATTTATATTTTCTATTGGATTCAAGTCAGGTGATTGGCTGGGCCATTCTACAGCTTGATTTTCTTTCTCTGCAGGCATTTGAGAGTTTCCTTGGCTGTGTTTTCAATCATTATCTTGCTAAATGTCCACTCTAGTTTCATCTTCATCATCCTGATAATGTAGATGTTCGATTGAAGCAGCTAATATTAATTTACAATGACAAAGGGTTGCTGAATTAACTACTGAGAGATTTTAGCTGCTGTCTGGGCTTTCGCTGGCTTTTTACACCTCCCTTCCTTCATGTATTCAATACTTTTTCCTTATGGCATTTAATTTTATTACACATAACATAATTTGTAAACTAATTAGTTTAGTTTTCTTTGCATATATGGATTTCTTTGGTTGTTACCAGGGCGACGCGGTGAAGGAGTGGGTAGCACGTTCGCCTCACAGCAAGAAGGTCGCTGGTTCGAGCCTCGGCTGGGTCAGTTGGCATTTCTGTGTGGAGTTTGCATGTTCTCCCCGTGTTCGCGTGGGTTTTCTCCGGGTGCTCCGGTTTCCCCCACAGTCTAAAGGCATGTGGTACAGGCGAATTGGGTATGCTAAAAATTGACCACTATACCACTATATATATATATATAGGGGGTGACGCAGTGGCGCAGTGGGTAGCGCTGTCGCCTCACAGCAAGAAGGTTGCTAGTTCGAGCCTCGGCTGGGTCAGTTGACATTTCTGTGTGAAGTTTCTATGTTCTACCCGCGTTTATGTGGGTTTTCTCCGGGTGCTCCGGTCCCCCCACAAATCCAAAGACACGCAGTATAGGTGAACTGAATAAACTAAATTGACCGTAGTGTATGTGTGTGAATGAGAATGTATGGGTGTTTCCCAGTGTTGGGTTGCAGCTGGAAGGGCATCCGCTGCGTTAAACATATGCTGGATAAGTTGATGGTTTATTCCGCTGTGGCGACCCAGAATTAATAAAGAGACTAAGCCGAAAAGAAAATGAATGAATGTATATATAGTAAATTTGTCCTATCATACATTACCTAATATCCGATTTATACTATTCACTTGTTTAAAGGGAAAACATGGTAAATGTATTACTTTCCAACATCAATTTTTTAAAATGTGTGTCAATTTGTGAATAACAAATGTAAATTACTATTTATGAAAATTAAGAAAAACTTAGCTTTTTTTAACATGATACTGCACTGCAGGTGGTGATTTTACTATAGTAGAATACAGATAATGAAATATCTATTATACAGTACATACATTATGGCTCACAGAATGCTTTTTTTGCATAATGAACCATGCAAACTGTATAGTTTTTCAATGTAATGTATATAACATATGTAACATGATACGTATGTGTAGACAATACACATACTATAAATCTGTAAATAACAGCTTTTGTTGGCGCCTACAGAATGGCATTGCTGTGTGTGTTTTACACACACTTTACATTTTATCTTGTTGTTCAAGCACCCATTTGCAAAAAAATGTTGGAAAAACAATTAGACATGATCATTTGCAAAAGATATTAATAAATGAATCAATATGAATTATACAAAGCATGTGATGACCTTTGCAGTCAAAACCCTAAAAGTTCTCAGGTTGCTACAGTTCTAATTTGAATAGAGGAGATAAATCATCAAAATCTAATGAATTTGCCTAAAGATATAATAATCTCTCAGAGATGCAATGCATTTCATGTCATTTGTATTTTTACCATACACTACCACTACACTAATCTGTGAATTTCTTAGCAAAACATAATTCACAAACTACTTAAAATATCTATTCTGTTCTCTATGAGGCGTCTCGCAACAGTAGTGTGCTGTACTTAAATTAATCCCATCATATCAGGAAGGTTATCATAACCAGAATCTAACCTTCCTAGAACAAGGTGCTAAGCTGATCTGTGGTGGCAGAACTAGGCAAGGACATTACCAGGTGACAATAATAGAGTCCATCCTTCTGCATAGCTCATGATTATGTTTTATATTTAGTTCAAACACTCTAGGTGTCAAAGACCTTTTGTCATGCACCAGTATGTCGTTCACATTATATTGCTTAAAGTTGATTATTAGGTGCAAGATTTGTTTTAAATCATCCTATTTTGAATATTTTTGTAACTGTTAGACAATATTAAATGCTATTTATCTAATGTATGCTTTGAGGTAAATAGAATTTTTTTAACTAAAATTTTAAACATAAATATTTATTTTCATAAACATAAAAATGCAATTACCATTATAAGAATAGCTTTAAGCACAATGATGTGGACAACGACATATTTGGACTGACTTAAAAAAAGTTTTTCCAACTAATAATCAACAAAAACAAACATTTAAGGAGGTAAACGACAAAAGTGCAATGTACTTATAATAATTAAACATTTATTGTCTTTTGTAAATGCTAATATAGTTATTATTATAGTTAGCATTCCCTATGTTACTGTCTTGGATGTTGTGTCTGCTTTTTATACTCTTGACATTGCTGATAATTTTAGGACCGCCACATCTGTCATCACCAACTTTTTATGTTTTTTTTTTATTGGTCATAATTTTGGGATAAGGGTCCCAATCTAAATATGTATTTGCTTTCATTTCAGTAATGTAGGCAAGACACACGGTTCATCCCAAATTAATATCTAACTTGCAGTCCATCTCATTTATCAAGCAAGTTATTTAAAGACAATGGTTTTGTGACTTTTAGTCTGGGTCTGCTGGTTAGGAAGCTATAGAAAAATGCATTCACTGAAAATGTTGACCAAATACATTTATTGTACATATAAACACACATAATTTGTAATTACATTCAAATTAAACTTATTTTTTGGTAATTTTACTTATCTCATTAAAAACAAATCCAAATTAAAATAAGAATATACCTGTTAAAATTTTTATTCAAAATACCCAACAAATCATTATTATTTCATGCTATGAACAACATTTTTTGGACAGAAACAAAAATAATTGCCTTTCTGTGTGTCTCTTTAAATGCAAATGAGCTGCCTTTAATGAGCCTTTACAGCTTGTGCATCAATTTAAAAAAATCTGCATGCATTGTAAAGCCTTGTCATTTTAAACTCCTTAGCAACATGCACATCATGATTTTGCCAAGTACAATGTGATCTTAACGTCTATGTTGATCCTGGAACATTGTTTTTGTTCGAAAATGTAATCCATACCAATTCCCTACCCCTAAACCCAATCATAACTGTAAATTATTCCCAAAATCAGAGAGGAATAATAGTTGGATAACAATCATGTAGTGCATAAATTTAACCGTAAGCCTAAACTTAACATAAACAGTAAACGTATTCCTCAGCTCTGATTGGCTGATTGGAATGTTGTTCCAGGATCAACATAAATGTTAATCCATGAACATGTCCTACTTGGTGAAATCAGGTTGGCGTTAACAACATACTGTTTTCTGAACACCCAAACTACAAACTAGACAACTAACAATACACTGCTAACACAATTTATCCAGGATTTGCACCCTTGGTCATGCCTTGGACAGGAATTATTTAAATTCAATATATTATGACATTACAATTCCCAGAAAAAGAAATCTGGACTAGAATTGCAGCATTTGTGGGAGTTTAGAAACATTGCTTACTGGTAAAGAGAATTCCAACTCTGATCTGACTTTTTCCATTACACAGTATAGGAATAAATAAGTAATAGTGAACCTCTTTAGCCGCACTTTGCTTTTATTTCCAGGCACAGCAGAAGTGTGGTAATCGATATTTGGGCCAAAAGGGAAGGATTTAGCAGCAGTGTTTGGAGGGGCAGAGGTGCAGTAGAACCTGTTGCTCACACAGGACACAGTGATTAGGAAAGTCCATCTCTTGAGCCCTCGGTGACAGCTGTGTTTGAGTGAGGATGAGTGTACATACCGGATCTGATTAAGGGAATTCAAGGAGACTCCAAAACAGCTGACTGGGCATGAATCTGAATGAGTGTAGTGGATTGTGCAATTAAAAATCTAATTCAATAATTTGACATAATTTAACTTTCTTCACTGCTGAGACTGACAATTAGGTGCTTTTTCCTCTCAACATTTTTTTACATAACTTTTTAAAGTGTTTATGTTTTGTCAGTATGTAGCATCATGACCCTTTGAGACCTGATATTATGTCCTACTGTATGTCTTAAGTGTAGAATTCAAATAATTTTTACACTACCAACTTCTAGTTGATCATTTGAAAAAGTGGCAGAAGGTAGATTTTACCAGTGAATCTTCTGTTGAACTGCTCTCCAATAATCACAAATACTGCAGAAGACCTAGGAGCCCGCATGGACCCAAGATTCTCACACAAATCAGTCAAGTTTGGTGAAGGAAAAATCACGGTTTAGGGTTACATTCAGTATGGGGGTGTGAGAGAGATCTGCAGAGTGAATGGCAACATCAACAGCCTGAGGTATCAAGACATTTGTGCTGCCCATTACATTACAAACCACAGGAGAGGGCAAATTCTTCAGCAGGATAGCGTTCTTTCTCATACTTTAGCCTCCACATCACAGTTCCTGAAAGCAAAGAAGGTCATGGTGCTCCAGGACTGGCCAGCCCAGTCACCAGACATATACATGAGCATGTCTGGGGTAAGATAAAGAAGGAGGCATTGAAGATGAATCCACAGAATCTTGATGAACTCTGGGAGTCCTGCAAGAACGCTTTCTTTGTCATTCCAGTTGACTTTAATAATAAGTTATTTGAGTAATTGCAGAGATGTATGGATGTAGTCGTCATACACAATATTAATTCTTTTTCCACTGCACCATGACTTTATATTCTATACTGTACATTATTTCTGTTAATTGACAAGACCTTTGTCCAACCAAAGTCCGACATTACTGTCCTAATTACATAATTAAAAATCAAGGCATGATCATATTTTATTTTGGTAAAATAAGCGTAATCTAGAGGCCTTTGCCTTTCATATAAGCCAAATAAGTAAATACTGTCTCACCAATAAAGTTAAAGAAGTGACATTTAAACTAATTCATTTAATTTATCCAGTGAAACAAGTTGTTAAAAAATTTTTTTAGAAACATGGAATCTGTGTGCACTTTTTGTGAATCAAAGGAGGAATTGATAAAACACCTGTTTTTTGAATGCACATATACCCAAATGTTTTGGTTTGATGTTAAATATTTTATATTTAAACTTACAAAATTAAAAATTCAGTTTTCTTGTAAAGATATTCTTTTGACATACAATAGAAATAATAAAACTTTAGAGCAAAATTTGTTTATTAAATTAATGATTATATATGGGTAGTACCATATACACAAACAAAAATGGTCAAATGATAAACCTAACCTTTATTTGTTTAAAATTGATCTTAAGCATTATAACGAAACCCTAAGAGACGTTACAAATAAAAAGGTATAAGGATGTACACAATTTTGGAATATATTTCTTCTGCAAATTTTTTGTCATTTATATATCCCCTGTAATTGTATTTATTTATTTGGGTTTTTATTCTTTATTGATTTGTTCCTTTGATGTGGAAAAAAAATTGTAAGCATTGTATTCCTTATTTTTTGTATGCTATTGTTCTTGTTATGCAATATATATATATATATATATATATATATATATATATATATATATATATATATATATATATATATATATATATATATATATATATATATATATATATATATATATATATATATATATAAACATAATATTATTTTAGACCAATAGGTGGTGCTGCTTCCCAATTGATGTGGTGTGATCAACTAGGGGTTTAAGAAAAAAGCTTAAATGGATAGTTCAACCAAAAATGAAAATGTAATAACACTCTAATCACCTTTCACTTGTTACAATCTTTGTTTTCTTCCTTCTGCTGAATACAAAGTAAGGTATTTTAAAGAATGTTTGACCAACCAGTAGCAATTGACTTCCAGAGTAGTAAAAAATTACCCTGGAAGTCATTGGCAACCAGTTCCCATCATTCTTCAGAATATGTCCTTTTGTGTTCAATAGAAGAAAGAAACTCAAATAAGTTTGGAACAAGTGGTGGAAGAGTAAACGATGAAAGAATTTTAATTTTTGGGTGAACTATTACTTGAAGTAGATAGAGGTGAAAAAGAATATTTTACATTTGCAAAGACATTACATAAAGGCCATGCATGAATGTACAATCTGTACAAGTGTTATTAAGATACATATCTGAGAAGTATGTAATAGGAATAATTCATTTGCCAATGGCATCCTTGTTTTTTGAGGTCCACCACATTTTTTTGTGAGTCCACAGATTAAGATAGATATTCATTTGTATAAATTTATATTTTGATATAGATATGTCATTTTTGTGATAGGACATATGAAAAACAGTCTGGAGTTGTGAGCAATTTCAAAATTTTAATCGCTGTACATTAGGGTTGCACAGTTTACCGGTACTATGATAGTATTGTGATACTATGGCTCCAAAATACTGCCGGTGCTACAGTAGTTTGTAAACGGTAGTATCGTCATTAATTATCTATCTACAATAGATAATGTTGGATGTGGAAAAGTCACTAAAATGATCACACGCTTGTGCAACAATAGACCATTTTATTTTAATAGTTTGTGGAGCCCTTTAAGGTTGCAAGTTCTCTGATTTTTTCTGATGTTTCAAACGCACATCCGGTTCATTTCTGTTCCTCTCAATATGATTTAGTAGCTACAACAACTGCCGAAATCTCTTAAAAAGAACGCCTCACATAGTGAAATTTTAAATAAATTTGGATTGTTACCTGATAAGACTGAAAAAAAAAAACAGATGAAAGACCCAAAATAGCAACATTTAAACAATTTTTGACCACTTCATATAGCCTAATTTTGTTGGAAAAATGCTATTTTTGTAACAAATTTCAGTTGGTATAATTTGTATCTTTATTTTAATGCATTTTTGTAGGTCAGTTATCTACAAAATAAACAAAAAGAACACATTTTAGGTGAAGTGACGTGCAAATAATACTTTTTTCAATCATAAGAGAATTATGAATTAAATTCTAATTATAACATGCAAAATATAGTATTTCTGACAATTTTCTTTATAAATAGAGTTATGAATTACAGTATCGCAATACGGGCAGCAAGGTGGCGCAGTGGGTAACACTATTGCCTCTAAGCAAGAAGGTCGCTGGTTCGAGTCCCGGCTGGGTCAGTTGGCATTTCTGTGTGGCGTTTGCATGTTCTCCCCATGTTGGCATGGGTTTCCTCCGGGTGCTCCAGTTTCTCCCACAGTCCAAAGACATGCGGCATAGGTGAATTGAATAAGCTAAATTGGCCCTAGTGTATGTGAGTGTGTGCAAGAGAGTGTGGGTGTTTCCCAGTGTTGGGTTGCAGCTGGAAGGGCATCCGCTGCGTAAAACATGTGCTGGATAAGTTGGCGGTTCATTCCACTGTGGTGACCCCTGATTAATTAAGGGACTAAGCTGAAAAGAAAATGAATGAGTATTGCAATACTACTTGGTTTCGTGATACTTCAGCTGGTATAGTATCGTAAGATGTATTAATGGTATCACGACAACCCATACTGTACAATTTAGCATTCTGTTATAATGCTGCTCTGTCCAGTCTAATAAAACGCACAACATAGTAAAGCATTTTTGATTTTTTTCTGTTTACTATAAAACCAAACTGGAAATTGAGGGTGTTTAACATCAATAGCATGGTGTAGTAAATTGCAAAACCCAAGCCAGGAAAATTCTTTACTGAGAATTGGTTATTGGTTATTATTAGTTGTTCTTCAGTCAAACGGTTATCTTCAAGAAGCCCACATGAGTCTACAAGTGTCTACAGAGTCAAAATAGTCTTCTTTCTAATTATATATGTTTTTTGAAGGGGGACAGTGTTAAGGTAGAGATGGCTAAACAAGTCATGCAAATGTGGTAGATAGCTCCAGAACTTGTTCAGACACTGAAGTTTCATCTGTCCAATTCTAATCAACAAAAGAGGTTCTTCGGCCTGAATGAATCCCCAAAGACAAAAGGCACAGTCATTGGAACCCTGTTTGCATAACTTTGGGATCTGCCAATGCTCAGGATGGCAAAAGGTTTAATGTCTCTCACACTTGGACTGCTAGTTATTGAATGAAATGACAATTCCAAAATCCAAAGAATATAAGATTCAGTTATATATAAATCACTGTTTATTCGAAACTAGATTATATAAATTTATATTTCCACAGTGGCCACACAGGACACAGTCCATGCAACTGCTAAAAATTGCTTATTTCTCTGAACTTGACCCTTCTTCAAACGAGTCAGCAACATACATAACACCATTCTAGTGTTTTGTTTAGTTTTGGGAATATTTTAATGAAAATCTTACATAATGGGGCTTTAAATAGTTCAAATATAAGGCACATGGAAAGTATATGAACTTATCAAATGAAAAATTGCAAAGGAATCAGTCAACACATGGGGTCAGCAGTCAGCTACATGTGTGAAAGGGAGATGAAGAGGAATGTGGGCAGCAGGAGATGTAAAAGTAGCCATAGGATATTGAAGGAAGGAATGCCTCTAAATTACACTTTGCTACCAAGCAAGAACAGAGGGGGATGTCATACCTCTCTCACTCTCTCTCTCTCTCTCTCTCTGTCTCTCTGTGTCCAAATCGCTCTTCTCTCCCCTCCCTACAAGCATCCCGTCCGGCATGTGACCCATTGGCCCAGCTACACCAGCTGACAGATCTGGGTGGCAGAAGCCATGTGGATTGAAATCCCAGGACACTCTTCGCAATCCCAGCCTGATCATCAATAGCTGTCAGCGAAGACATCTAGGATGGAGAAGCGGACATTAATTTCTTTGTTTTGACTGTTAGGAGTAGCAAATGAAAGTGTAACATTTTTGTTAATTTTATTTTTAAATTAGCTGATAAAGAAAGAAATAGTCTACAAGGTAAATCAAATGAGGACCTTCAATCTAAACAGCTCTTGTATCGTCATTTGGACAGCTTTTATTCCTTTTTGTGACTTCTAGCACTTTATTTATCACTTCTTCAGCAGATCTTTTAAAGTAATAACTTGTTTTCAGCTCCAGGTAACGATTAACAACAAATCCTAAGATCATCCACTACATCCAATATCCCATCATGTGTTGATTTCTCATCAGTGATCTCCAACTATGAACTTCACTCTTTTTATAAGCATCTCAGACTTTGTGTTCCTGTGAATTTGTTTATTGGTGGATTTATTGCTTTTTTTATAGTGTGAGTGCTACAAGAGCACATTTGCCCTTCAATCTGATTTTTTTGGGGGGGCAGAAGACATGATAAAGAGCAATAAGAAAATTAATTCCCAAGACAGCGCAAAAAATGCCATCACAAGAAGCAATGTCAACAAACAGGCCACTAGCATGGCTATCTTCCCCCAACCGAATGCCACAAATAGGTAAGTGGAAATGTGTTTTCAAAGCGTAATCTAAATCTGGATTAGGAGCTGACCAAGATTCACCGTTTTAGTGTCTAAAAATGTGTCATTTGTTTTTGTCGTCCCTTGAATGTTGTTTAATTCACCAAATTGTCTATTTGTTGTGGTTTGTATCCTGCTCGTGTACCTGTTTTTTTATGTCTTGTCCTAAATGTTATGTGTGGAGTGGTTTTCAGTGTAAGCACAAAAAAATTGAATAGTAAACTATTGCAGTACAGTAAAACTTCAACTTCTATTCAAGATACAAGATATGAAAACAAGTCATAATGTTTTATCCAGTGTTTCCCAGTAATATGTACCTTGTTTTTATGAATTTTAAATATTTTATCTCGACGACAACAGAAAGATTTTTACAAAATTAGCGCATAATCCTCTGCTGTGTAGTTTTGTTAAATAAATTAGCATTGCAAGTCCTTAAAAACATGTTTTTGACCATGCCATAATATATCAGATGAAATGCTCTGATTTAATATTCAAATGTGCTGTTATTATAAGTGTGTTAAGGCATTTATAATCACAGGCTCATGTCTGGTTTCATTCCTTTTCTGTGAGTCAGTTTCCCTTGATAGCAATAGTCTAATTATATAATCCATGTTGTATTCATTTATAATGGAGCAACTAGCATGAAAAGAAGCTCAAGTGGTTGGTTTTGGCTGCCAGCTGTGACTGGCACCTGTCGTGTCTGCAGTTTGCTATGCACTACCATGTAGAAAATGCACTCTTAAACCTTTTAACCAATATCAGCTTATAGACAAGCCTGAAATATAATGCCTAAGTCATCCTTGTTTTAATATATTTCAAACCTGTTTATTTAAAGGGATAGTTCACCCAAACATGTAGATTTACACACTTTTTACTCTCCCTCAAGAGTTTTATTCTGTTAAACACAAACGAAAATATTTAGATGAAAGCTGAAAACCTGTATCAGTTGACTTCCACATTAGGAAAGACAAATACTATAGAAGTCAGAGGTTAAAGGGTTCCAACATTTTTCAAAATACCTTCTTTTATGTTTACACAATGTAAAAATAATACTGGGTTCCACACAATTCCTTCATGTTGTCCCAAAACAAATTTTAATTCAAGTTAACTTAATCGTTTTTACAAATTTAAGTGGATTGAATATAAAACAATTAAGTTGTTGCCACAAAATTCAAGATTTGTGTTGATTCAGCTCATTTATACTCATTTATAAATACATAGTTTGAACAAGCAGCAAAAAATGTGCAGAAGAAAGAAACTCATTAATGTTTTAAACAAATAAAGGGTAAGTAAACTATCCCTTTAAGGTTAATGATAAGAAAAATAATAATATTCTGTCATGTAATTGGAGCAGAAAAGCCCCTCTTGACCCTCCCAAGCCCCAATGTGAAGACATGAAAAGAGCTCTGTTCTTGCGTGCTTCGCTTTACATTTGTGGCCTAACTTCATTCTCTTAATCACATGACTAGAGGATACTGTTGCTTACTTCATGTCAGATACCCCTCGTCACTCAACCTAGATTAACACTGGTTCAGACCACATCACACTTACAGTATCTCACACTTTCAACTGAGTGAAAGACAGAACACAGAACAAGAACTGGCACTGACCTGTGAATATATCTAGTACTGAACCTCAATTTTCCAGCGTTATTTGCCAAAAGTACAATGATTGCGAAATAATTGTTGCTTTGGTATGTTCCCCTCCATCCCCCGCTGAACTAGTTGATGTAACCCACTGATTCTGTGGATGAAAGGATTTGGTTGTTCTCTCTCTGGTTCACATCCTCTTCTTCTCACACTAACAATGGATCGTCCTCTCCTGTCTGGGACAGTAACCAACACAAACTGACTCTAATACTCCATACACTCTAAATCGTGATTTGACTGTATACTTTAAAAAAGAGTGACTGACCAATTGCCTTTAAAGCATCAAGTTGATTTTGCTTTAAAAAAAAGAGAGAGTAAACCATTGTAACTTGGTGCTGTTAGATTTATGCATATGAAAAAGTAGACGTCAATTTCATTTTTTGACATATTTAAAGAGATAGTTCATCTAAAAATGCGAATGTAGTCACCTTTAAGAGTTTTCTTGTCTGTTGAAAAAAAAGAAGATATTTTGAAAAATGTTGGAAACATGTCATCATTGAGTATAGGTAACAAGTCCATGGTTCCCAAAGTTTTCCAACATTTTTCAAAATAGCTTATTATGTGTTCAACAGAATAAAGAAATTCAAATTGGTTTGTGACAAGTGAAAGTTGAGTAAATGTTCATTTTTGGGGGACCTATCACTTTATTATTAATATTCATTCATTCATTTTCTTTTCAACTTATTCCCTTTATTAATCTGGGGTCACCACAGCGGAATGAACCGCCAACTTATCCAGCATATGTTTTACGCAGCGGATGCCCTTCCAGCTGCAACCCATCCCTGGGAAACACCCATACACTCTCTCTCATTCACACACATACACATACATATGGACAATTTTAGCTTACCCAATTCACCTGTACCGCATGTCTTTGGACTTGTGGGGGAAACCGAAGCACCCGGAGGAAACCCACGCGAATGCAGGGAGAACATGCAAACTCCACACAGAAATGCCAACTGACCCAGCCGAGGCTCGAACCAGCGACCTTCTTGCTGTGAGGCGACAGCAGTACCTAATGCGCCACCGCGTCTTATTAATAATAATAGTTTAATAATTTAACAATTTTAAGGCAATTGGGTTAATTCACATTTTTAAGTATAGTCAACTAATTGCTTTTTACAGCGAACAAGCAAATTAACATGCTTTTATTAATAATGGACAAGACTATTTGATTTAAAAAGTCATTTTAAGTGTTTTTGACTACCTATATGGAGTGCTTTAGCCTTTTTTTAGACCTTACCGCACAAATAATAATGATTTTTAAATGCCACGTTATGAGCTTGTTATATTAAATAAGCTTCACATTTCAACCTTTAAAGGGATAGTTCACCCAAAAAATTTTAAATGAGCAAATTTCATCCTTTATTCTCCCTCATGTGGTTTTAAACCTGTATGAGTTTCTTCTGTTTTCAAAACTGCTGGTTGATGGTATCCATTGACTAGAGTCTATTAATGGTATCCATTGACTAGTAGGAATAAATACTATGGAAGTCAATGGGTGCCAGCTACCAGCATTTTTCTAAATATCTTCTTTTGTGTTCAACAGAAGAAAGAAACTCAAATGACTTTTGAACAAGTGAAGGGTGATGGCACAATTTTTATTTTTAGCTAAACTTTTCCTTTAAACCCTTTAAAGACCCTGTATTTCTTTAACATACACTGTAAAAAAATCTTGCTGACTTAATTATTTTTAGCTGAATCAAATAAAATTTTCTAGTCATCAAATCAATCAAACTGACTAAAAATATTAAGTTAAATTCTGTATAACTTTAAAAAATAATTTGAAGCCTGATTAACTTATTAAAATTAGTTAAAGCAACTTAAAATATTTGTTGTCTTAACTTTTTGCCATTAAATATTTTACAGTGTAACTTAAAATAAAAGGGTACAGCACAGTGGGAAAGTTTGTGGTGTGTTGGGCCTTAGACACTGACATTTGCACATAATGGTAGAGTGGGACTGCATAGAGACTGTCTGGAAAAGCCCACAGTGTGTCCTCTTTGGTATTCTTGTAAATTCCATCGCCTCCATTACTCTCAGACTGATATGCTATTTCCATCTCATCACATAAAAATCGCTCATCTTTCATCTGTAAAACCATTTGTTTCACGTGACACTGTCCTCCTCACCACAGTCAGAATCCTTGCTGAAATATTAACTTTAACTTGAACATTGTTAATTTGTATCATTCATCAGGCTTTTTAAAAGACACATTTGCACTCGCAGACACATGAGGCGCAGAACACAATGTCTTCCTGCATTGCATTAACATAACGTGCTGCTTGCTTCAAATAGACGCTTGAGCTGAACGGCCGGTCATGTTAGGCAGCTGAATGTAAACTCAATAAAACAATGTATGGTTGCACTCATAAATTCATCAGGCTGTAATAGGTCATGACTTAAAAGATAGTGAGCTAAACCATGGCCTTCGCTGTATAAACTGGCCAGTCACCTGCTGGCAGACTATCGATTACGCTTTTTGGGCAGCAGCAAAGAAAAAATATTTACTTGAGTAAACGGTGGTTAAATTGTTGTTGTTGTTGAACTCTCCCTATAAGGACTCAAATACAGTGTGAGTATGACCAATCTAAATTTCTGATGAAGATTGTGTAAAGGGATCTCCTAAAAACAATTATTTGGACTGCTGTATTATAGAAGGTGACAATCTGCGAAAGCATCCTAGACATCTGACCGAGTCCTCTGATATAAACTCAGTTATAAAGCTGTGGTGATGATCCCATGGCTTGATGGAAGTCTGAAATAAATTTATGACCCTGGTTTGTTTGTTCTGGAAGTAGTCACAGCCACAGGCTTTAGCCATTGATTGAACATTGACAAAATAAATACCAGGAGATGATGGTTTCATTCCCCCTCCCCTCTCCCCATTGCTTTCCTCTATGTTTAATGACAGAAAAAAATCTCCAAACAACCCTGCTGTGAAGTCAAATCAGTGGACCTCAGACATAACATCAGACCTTTGCAGTGTCCAAAAATAGTCCGTGCTTTTAAAACCGGAGATTTATTAGGCAGTAATGCCAGCTAATCTATCTTTGTGTCATCCAAATTAGATCTTGAATCTGCACTGGCTTTCATCGGGTCATTTTTAAAAATTATAATTATTTACAAGAAGAAAGTATATGACTACCATTTATCTTTATTTTTAAAAACTGATTTTTTAAAATATATATTTATGGTTATCTGTTTTATATTTGATCAACTTGTGTTAGACCGCTAAAATGTGGACAGGTCAACAAAAAAAGATCACAATTTCTGTTCATAGAGCTGCCATATATACTGTTAAAAGTGTATAAAATCCAAGATGTTTCAAGCTGGACCAGACTCAACATCTTGGCAGGATATACTGGCAGAATAAAATGTGTTAATCATAGTCTCATGGTCCTAGTTGTTATCAGAAACTGAACACTACAAGGTTTCATGTGGTTCCTTTTCACCTTTTAACTTTGAACAAGTGAGATTACCTTCTTACAAGCTTGGAAAGTGAACATTTGATCATAGAAGCATAATCGAATACACTATATTCTATATCCTGTTCTTGGCACATGTTAGTATGACCTTGACTCTTGGCCTTGGTTCAGTTTTAATGTCATAAATACCGTAGATGGGCAGTGGATATCTATATCTGGGGTCCTAAATAAGATTTATGGGTTTCTCCTTCGCAAAGGATACATATATTTAATGGGCATGCCTGGTTTACAGTGTTTGTGTGTGCGTCAGTCTGTCTTAAGAGTTGGTAGCTCCAACACAGACGTACAAGTTTAGTACACATGTTCAGTAACTGGACTCCCAATGTTTAAGACCTGAGGAATTAAGGCCCTAAACATATGCAACACAGCCACATCTTGCTATATGCTTGATTTTGTGCACTGACAAATTTGAGTCAGTAAGATTTTTTGCTTTAAGGAGGTCTTATATTTTTACCACAGCCATATTGTAACATTTTTTGCTTTTTGTAAATGTATTTTTGTCATTGAATACATCCTTGATGAATAAAAGTTTCTATTCCTTTAAAAGAAGACATTTAGAATCAAGACTTGTACATTTTAGATTAAATTTATAAACAATTTTACTCGAAAAATAATGGTATACTTTGCAAAACATTACTTTTCAACACACTTTTACTGACACTTTCAAACTACTTTATTTATTTCAGTAATTTCAACAAAATCTAATTTACTTTATATGATAGTCAGCTAGATAATATTATTTTGGTGACAAATTAGTAAAAGGTGCAATACTATTCATTATAATGCATGTACAATTAATGTAAACAATTCAGTAGCAATGCAGCAGTGGCCCAAAATGAGTGACCACAAACTATATTGAACTCTGTGTGAGGTGTTCAGTGGAGCTATGCTGATTTAGAGGGTGTCGTGTCAACACAGCCAGACCCAAACCTCAAGTGCAAATACAGGGTGTTCACAGATTACCTCTTGGGCTGTGACTGAGTTGCAGGAACTTTATATTACTTTAACCACAAAACTGTTAAATCTGTTGACCTCTAATAAGGTTTTGACATAGCCTACATTATTTAATAACAAAAAATGCATTTTATGCAAGCCACAGAAAACTGTAGTATTACCAAACACCCAGGCTGGCACATTATAGGTCTAGGGTCTCAGGCTTGTAGAAGCCGTCATAATGGCAAAATCCCTACCCTACTCACTAATGAAGACAAGCAGCAAAAAAACGTGCTAAATGCATTGCCACTCACCTTATTATGTTTTCTTTCATTTAAAATTGAAAATGAGAATAAAACAAAAGGGTGACGCAGTGGCGCAGTAGGTAGTGCTGTCGCCTCACAGCAAGAAGGTCGCTGGTTCGAGCCTCGGCTGGGTCAGTTGGCGTTTCTGTGTGGAGTTTGCATGTTCTCCCTGCATTCGCGTGGGTTTCCTCCGGGTGCTCCGGTTTCCCCCACAAGTCCAAAGACATGCGGTACAGGTACAGGTTGGGTTGGCTAAAACTGTCCGTAGTGTATGCGTGAATGAGTGTGTATGGATGTTTCCCAGTGATGGGTTGCAGCTGAAAGGGCAACCGCTGCGTAAAATGGGTGCTGGATAAGTTGGTGGTTCATTCCGCTGTGGCGACCCCAGATTAATAAAAGGACTAAGCCGAAGAGAAAATGAATGAATGAATGAATATTATTAATAAAGTGATAGTTCCCCCAAAAATGAACATTTACTCAACTTTCTCTTGTCACAAACCAATTTGAATTCCTTTATTCTGTTGAACACATAATAAGCTATTTTGAAAAATGTTGGAAAACTTTGGGAACCATGGACTTGTCTAAGCCGACTAAGCCGAAAAGAAAATGAATGAATGAATGAATAAAACAAAAGCCAATAATGCTTTTCGGTGGCTTTAAGGTCGTCACTTATGATATAATTGTTTCCCAAGCAGAAAGTTAAATATGCACATAAGAAAGTATAGCCCGTGAAGCAGGAATGACTTGTCTTTTCTTTTTTGTGATTTTTCCTGACTGTATACTGTCAGAATAAAAGAGACAAAAGCTTTCACTGGGGCAGTATACCTTTCTAAAAGTTTGTATCTTTATTTTGTATTTAAATGGTCCATATTGATGCCTAAAAGATCCATAATGGTACCTTAGAGGTCCAGCACCTGGGCCCATATTTTACCCTAAAGGAACATGCAAGTACCTAAAAAGAAACAAAGTCTACCTTTTAAAAAGGTATTGACCTTATTTCCAAGAATGTAATGTAATGTACTATTTTAAAACAAACTGTCTGTCATTTAGCACCATTTAACAGGTTTTAGTCTTTTTTCAAATAAAAATATTAAAGAAAAAAAGTTGGTAACAGAACTAAAGAGCAAACAGACTAGAGCTTTTTTAAAGTTTCAGAGTAAAACTGCTGTATGTTCTAAATTCAACTCAGCCCCATAGCCAGCCTGTTGAAAGGGGTGGTCCTTTTTCTCAAGAAGTGGACCTTTTTGCAGTTATTCGCCTCATTTTCTATTTATTGAGATTTAAATACTGCTTTTTAATGACATTTTTAAGCACTATTTTTAGCTGAATTAGCTTGTCGGATGGTCATCATAACCACACTTTTTGATGTAACAAAAATATTTCCTAAAGATTAAGAATAAAGAAACAAATTTATAACATCATATATCATTAGGAAAAAAATTAATCAAATTTAAAAAAGTTTTAAATCAAATAGCGTGGCCCATTGTCATTTATTAGGCAAATAACAAACTGGCCAGCACATTCAACTGTCCTCAGTCAGAATTTGGCCATTTGAATGGTAAAAAATTCAAACATAATAATAATAATAATAATAATAATAATAATAATAATAATAATAAGTAGAGCTTCACAATTTGTCTAGCTTCTCTTGTAAAAAAAGTACATTTGAAAAATCATGGATAACAACAACAGCCCAAATAGCATTCAAATTCAATTAATATGGGCCGCTTTTGGTGCTTCACGTCTTTTTATTGGTAATTTTTTTGTTTCAAAAATAAGGCCCAAGGTTTAGAATAAAAGTTAAGAATAAAAGATATTAAGAATAAAATCTTTTCTCTTTTTAAAAACAATAAAGCAGCGAAAGATGACGTCACTTATCAGATTGTATGTTTTCTTGTAGAGCTGGATGTTGGATTCATGAAAAATAACTGTTTGCATTGGCCAAAACTGATTAGTAATCGAAGTGACAGCCAACATAGGATTGTGCTTGGTTTTAAAGCCCTTTTTAATCGATTATTTTCACTATTTATGATGGCATATAGCAGTCAAAATAAGACAAATGAGCTCATGTATGAGACAAATTATGGACCTTTGTCAGTGAGGGGTCTTTCAACCACCCAAACCTCCATTGGCTACGGGCCTGCAACTGTTTACATTATTGTGGTACAATACTTAATTTTATTTTTAATTGAATACTGCTTTTTAAATTTTAAAATATGCACACAAGTTTATGAAGAAATTAACTATTTATAACTGTACTGACCTCTAGTCATTTGTAATATTCAATCTTAAAGTTATGATCTTAATCATATTTCAAAAGGCTTTAGGAAACTGCAAGCATGTCTATTTTATCAATAAGGTCACATTAAATATTTAGTTGTTACTGAAAAAGCACTGCATAAATGCTAAGATAATTTTCTATTAGAACGAACTGATATATTGTAAGATGATATAAGCAAAGTTTGAATAAAATATTGTTTTAAAAAAACGTGTTGGATGGAGGATTGGAACCGGGGGGTGTAATTTTTACCTATAGAGCCTACAAATGTGTAAAACCAGCCCTGCCAAACACATCAACCTGAAAAAGACTGTGAGAAAAGGAGTTAGATGAGGACAGCTGAAATGAGGATCGAGCAGTTTTCAGTTACAGCATAAAAGATGCTGAACATATCTGAGGACACCGTTACCATAAAATGCCTCGCCAGCACAGTTGTGGGATCCCGGGTGTGAGAGAAGGTTAAAGGAGTTGCGTTTGAGGGGGCATAAGTGTTTATCCTTGTTTGTCTGTACTCTGAAATAGAAGGTACCAGGGTGCTGAATGAACTCATTTTGGACAGGATCACATAACCATAGGACACTGGAAGATAATGAAGTTTTCATTAAGTCAATACTAACCAGCACATTTGAGCTAACCAGTAGTGCTGTAAGAAGAAGACTCTTTCATACTGACAACCACATCAAAATATAAACATGAATTTGACATGGAATTTGACACACCCTATAAAAACACTACAAAAAAAAAAAAAAAAAAATTATATATATATATATATATATATATATATATATATATATATATATATATATATATATATATATATATATATATATATATATATATATATATATAATAACATTTATTCTAAGATGTAGAGAAGAAGAAGCTTCCAGAACTACAATAAATGGTGTTAAAAGTTGTAAAAGGCTGTAAAAGTAGGCCAATCACAATAGACTGGTTCATCTGACCAATCAGAGCAGAGATAGCTCAAAGAAAGAATGGGTTTAGAGAAACCAAGGCTGTATCTGAAATCACCCCCATACCCTCACTCACTATTCCCTAGAAAGAGTAAACTAATAATCTTAGTGGGCTAATAACATTAGTCCATTTCAAGGAGTGAATAAAAATGAGTGAGTGAATTTGATTGTCATTTGTTTGTGCTTTGCTTAAAACCTTTCATATGATGTGCAAAAAACTAAAGGCACCTTTTAAATAGCATAAGGTGACACTTTAATGTAATAAACAGAATGCACAATATATAATGTAAACCATTGATCTGACACAGTAAACTTAGATCTCTAAAATAAGAGCCAGTGGGAAACATGCAAACTGAGCTCCATCTGCCATAAGGACATCTTGTTATTGTGACCTTTTTAAGAAACTAAGAGCTCCCGGGAGAGTGTGTCCTCTAGTGCTGAGTGTTAGGTATTCCCCCAACCCCTGGGGGGCATTTATTCTTGTTATATTTAATTAGTTATCTGTTAACAGAACCCCTCACAGGGACAAATGGTGCCATGCCAACTGCCTATAATGTAGGTACAGCATGTGCAAAGTCATGTGACACAATAATGCTTATAGAGGAAGGAAGAAAAAGAGTGAACAGTGCTGAGCTCATGCAAATGACACCTTTCACCATGTCTGTTTTTCTTTTTGTCACTCCTGTCTGAGTGTTTGTATTACAGCCAAGTCTCTTCAAACTCTCTCTCTCTCTCTCTTTGTGCCAAAGAGTTATTGATTAACATTAGCCCCTGGTGCTTGAGTGATTTTGGTCTGTCACTATGCTGGACCTGGACTTAAACCAAAACCATTGAGAAAGAGAGATACAGAGGTAACACTTTAGAATAACAGTACATAACTAATATGTAAACTATGTACTAATGATGAGTTAAGGCATGCACTAATCAAGAACTTACTTTAACTACAACATGTTACATGTTGAATAATGCCTACCTTAATTACTTGTTGGTACATGTTTGTTAATTAATGTACTAATTAACACTTTAATTTAAGCTAAATGTAACTCGCTCTATGAGGAAGAATATTAATTAATAGTGCAACTTGACCAGCATGAACGTTCATCATTATGTCATGACTTTACTTGAAGGGGCACATTATTATTAAATCATTCTTTAAAACTCATCAACTCCTGTGTTTAGACACCATACTTGATCCTTGCTGGCAACCAGTACACAAAACAGCCACAGTAAAGAGTTTATTCACACAGAACACATTTTTTTTCATTCCAATGCGCTACTTTTCTATTGTTTTTCAATGTAAACATGCACTTGATGACAATTAAATTTAAACACAAGCGTTCATGTGTTGTTGATAATTATGTGCCCTCTCCCTGTGTTCATGTGGGTTTCCTCTGGTTGCTCCGGTTTTACCCACAGTCCAAAGACATACAGTATAGGTCAAGGGTGCTCAACCCTGTTCCTGGAGATCTAGCTTCCTGCAGAATTTAGCTCCAACCCTAATCAAACACAACTAAACCAATTTGAAGGAGCACTTGGTAATTAAACTCAGGTGTGTTTGATCAAGGCTGCAGCTGAAATTTGCTGGAAAGTAGATCTCCAGGAACAGGGTTGGGCACCCGTGGTATAGGTGAACTGGGTTAAAGTAGTGTATGTGTGTGACTGAGAGAGTGTATGGGTGTTTCCCAGTACTGGGTTGCGGCAGGAAGGGCATCAGCTGCGTAAAAACATATGCTGGAATAATTTGCGGTTCATTCTGCTGTGGCGACCCCTGATAAATAAGGGACTAAGCTGAAGGAAAATGAATGAATTAATAATGTGCCCCTCCAAGTAAAGTCATGACGTAATAATACATTAACAGGTAATTTGAGCTCTTGCTGGTCAAGTAAACTATTGATTAATAATCTTTTCATATATAAATCTTAAATCTTAATAAATCTCTTTCTTATAGTGTGAGATTTAGCTTAAACACTTAATTAATACATTAACTAAAAACATATACTAACAAGTAATTAAGGTAGCCATTATTCACACATGTACTCATGTAACTCGTGTTGTAGTTAAAGTTAGTTCTTGATAAGCACATGCCTTAAATCATCATTATTTCATAATAAAGCAATGTTTATTTTACATAATAAAGTGTTACTGATACAGAAATGAAAACGGGAAAACTGAGACAAGTGACTGGACTAGACGTAAGGGTAAAAGTACGGTTATTTTCTATGTGTCTTTTGCTGCAAAGAACTGTTTGGGGCTGTGTTTGCCAGATGCATGATAAGCCTAAATAAACACAAATGTGGAAACCCAACACGTTGGGTGACTGGATAACTGATCTCAAAGTCTGCCCAGTACTTAAGCATGTGGTCAACCACAGTAAACATTCAGGGTGTGAGTTCAGGATTGCCAACCTGTTATTTTATGACCACATTGTAAAAATGGTTTATGTAGAAACTATTATTACATAGGTTTTTAAATGTACAATGCCCTTTAATTGTTTTGGTTGGTAAGATTTTTAAATGTTTGTATGAAATTTTAAAAAACATGTCGTCACCTTGGAATTATAAGGTTCTATCTGCGTTCTGAATGATTTTGAGATATTGAGCTTCAAAGTTTTTGCATTCCATAGCAAACAGTACGTGTGAGACATTTGTTTTTTTAAATAAAAAGTCTTAAAATGTAAACAACTTATAAAAAAACATCCCATAATGTAAATATGTTGTCATTTAATCAGAATATGTAAATAACTCAATTTTGACAAAAATGTCAGATAGAACCTTATAATTCTAAGGTGACGATATGTTAAACGGTTATAATATATTAAAATATCACTACACTTTTAAAAAAATTACTGTTTAATAAACTTAAAGGGATAGTTTACCCACCCCCGCAAAAAAAAAAAAAATTCTGTCATAATTTCCTCTGACTTGCTCGAAACCAGTTTTGGGGGGTTTTTTTTAACACAAAAGATGATAATCTGAGAACGTTGGGAACCTGCAACCATTGACATCTATAAGAAAAACAAATACTATGGAAGTCAATGATTTACTGAGTAAAACTTGAGCAAATTATGACAGAATTTTCATTTTTGAATAAACTATCCCTTTAAAAAAACTTTTTTTTTTTTTATTGTAAAGCTGAATGTTCAGCAGCCATAACTCCAGTCTTGTCGCATGGCCCTTCAAAAACATTCTTATATGCTGATTTAAAGAAAGTATTTAATGAAAAAAAGTTAAAAAAAAAACAACATTTATTAATTTAAGTTTCCATGCTGAATATTATTTTTACATTTATTTCTTTTTTAATCCTTTTGAACTGTATAACAGCAATAAGAATGTATAAAACCAGGTCAACACTCATGATAACGTATGATTTATGAGCATGTCAGCATTTTGGGGCTTACTGTATGCAATAGTTGCTGTGCACATTGTCTTCAAATGAGTCTGGTGTGAAGTATGATGATGGATCAGTGGTTTCCTCGTAATCTTAAAAATACAAAACAAAATGCACTTGATTATTAAAGCTGAAGGGTTGCATTAAAGCTAATGCTTTTCTGTTGAAGACACAAAAGTGATTAGAGATTTTAGATTTACAATAAAAAACACGTTTACTTAAATCTTGGTCAAATAGCAATGCAGTACTGTTATCAGGGTTAGAATAGGTGGCATACATTTCGCCTGAGATGAGTAACAGCTCTTGTTACTCTTTCAAGCTATTTCTCAGAGTCCCTATTACAAGTTGTTTAAAACTTAAAAATCTGAAGCCAAGAAATAATGCATTCAATGTTTCCTGCATAACATCATAAGCATACATCAGTGATATCATACAAAATAAAAGAAATATAATAAGCCAATAAATATACCTACAGAGTAAACAGACAATCTACAACTTGTTTAATTATTTTTTCTCTTATAGCTGGTGGTGGGACAGTTGATGTCTGACAGAAAGTCATTAATCTGCTGAAACCTGAGAAAGACACTGATGTGCCAGCATCTCTGGCTTTGTATTGAGGATTGGATATCAAAGAAAATCAACATGTAGCAAAATATGAACTTTAGCAATTGCAAATTGGAAACTATAATGGTCCTTCTGGTCTGTAATGATAATTTTTGCATTCTAAAACACACTACTTGTTTTAATGGCATTTATAGAGGAAATTATTAGTTTGGTGACCCTGATGTTTACCTTGATACAGGATAACAGCTTTGATTCAGGGTAATTAAATAGATTATGAGGAACCATAATATTATTTTGCCATGGAGATGTCATTAGCACCCAAGTAAAATACAAATTCCTCAACACTAAGCTGAAATAAAGAGATAAAGTGCAGATATTAAGGTTCTAACAGCTGCTTCTTCATACTAAATGTGAGCCACGACGGCTTAAGTGAAAGATGAAATGCGTTAAATGGCCTATATTATGATTTCAGTACAAAATATATGACTTTGATAAAATATACGGGAAATTAAAAGTTTGTAGACCTACATTTTCGTGACGTTTTAACCACAAGTCTTGCCTGAAGTGAAGTCTGAATCCAGTCTAAAACAAGGAAAACGCTGCCATCTTCTGGATATCATTGGAAGAGAAACTACTCTTTCTGTTGCTTTTCACAAATAAAAATCCGTTAAAACCGTATTTCTTTTCAAATTGTAACAAATGTTCGCACTTTCTGCTAAACTAATTAGCCGTCAAATAATATAATTACTGAAAGTTTGAAAATGTTTCGTCGCAGGCGGTCGGCGTGTTCGGGTTTGATTGGTTTTCCTGACTGTACGTCTCTGTCTGTGCTCGTGAATCATTTGATCACGCCTGAGAGACGCAAGCCGACCGTCCCCAGAAGTCGGAGCTTTTTCCTCATCGCATGAACTTCCACCGTAAGATTTTACATAATAAAGTACTAGGTATGTTACTGTAGTGCATCTCAACTTTGTTGGGAGCCATTTTTTGTGCAAATATGATGATGATTGTGTCGAATAAGGTGATTTTTCTGCTGTAAAACGACGACGTATACTGCGATACTCATGACGAAGCTGCAGAGCCATAGGCCTGCATGTGCTCGGCTGATTTCACGAGCATTCTGCTCACCAGATCACTTTTTTTTCGCGTGATTCACGCATTTAAACGCTGCATTCATTTTATATGAGATGCACTAACCACGTTAACACTCCATCCAAACTATAAAGCTTCCGTTAAACCGAGCGGTTGCGTAATGGGAGCGTTATAGTTTGTTGTTTAGGTGTGTAACCCTTCACGACGAGTCGGTTGTTTCAATGTGCGTTTCAGCAGCTGTTTTAACGATATTAGGTAAAGTTGGTTTTATATTTGCACATTTTTGAACAATTGTGTTTACCAATATTGGTATATTGTTTACTATGCTATGAAAATTTATTTAAAAGCGTATGTATGACTTCAAATCAGCATTAGCACTATTTATGACTGTGAACAACGTTGTACTTTGATCGTCATTGGCTGCTAATATAATTTCCCTGTTTAGAATTAGCAAATAATACTTTTCTGAAATTATTTAATTAAGAAGAAACTCTTAATGTGCGAATATAAAACCAACTTTACCTCAATCGATATCATGTGATTCAAGATCTTCATATGGATCCCCATTTGTTGTGAATGGGGAAATGCAGGAGATACAGGGTTGTAACATCACATTGTTTTATGTGTCTGTCTTTTAATTTCGCAGAAGATTGCTCCTGTTTAGTGTGCAGAGGTTAATATTTAACAAAGGACATGTGTAGGCCTGCTATCTGAAATGGCTGCTTGCTGTGTGAGGCGGCCTATTAATGTGCTGTGGACATTTTGTGTGTTCAGGCGCTGGATGGCGGCCTTTTCCTATATTTTTTTCTATTAAGAAAATTCCTGCAGAGTCATGACAGTAAATCCAATACATACCCCTAGTCTATTGGGCTTACCGTTTCATAGTTTAAAATGGTTTCATGGTTAAAATTCAGCAACTTGTTTTAAAAATGTTTTCAGAAATTATCTGTTACATTAAAGGAATATGAGAAATCAAGATAAAATCTGACATTTATGCTTGACATTGTACAGAATTAGTACAGGTTTTCTTCAGTGTTTTCAGAATATTTTGTAAAAAAAAAAAAATAAAAATTTAATATCCGTTGAGGAGTAAAGGCCCTGAAATACCCACAGTCAAGATCCTAAGTTTAAAACTAAGAAGATATTTGAAATACCTGATCAGCAATGTATCCTTATGTATCCCAATGCCACCTACACTGCTGAAATTTTTATTTATTTTTTGGTGTTGTTTGAAAGGACATCACACCATTTTGTTTTTATTTCTCTTGAGGCGTATTGGGGATTATGGAGAAAAATGTAGTGTAAGGCTTAAGCAGACTGAATGATTAAAGTTGTTTTTTTTATTGAAGTTTGCAGGATAAAAAACCACATACTGGACTAATCATTCATAATAAGGTCAAAAACATACATTTACCATTAACAAATTTTAAATAAATTTAATATAAATTGAATCCCTATTTTACTGCAAGTTATCCAAGTTTGTAGCAATGATGCCAAATAAAGAAAAAAATTTTCTCGTGGGATATATTTCTGTCTTACTGAATATTTTTTATAATTTTTTTCATAACTTGGAAATATATGATGAGGGTAGTAATTGTTGTTTCCTGTTTACTTAACAGTTTTATTTTGTATTTTATTGTTTCTTGGCAAATTGACTTTTAGAAAAAAATAACATGAAAATGCTAGATTGAAATGCAATTCACCACATTATATTTACTTGGTGCTTCTCAAAGCATCATAAGCCCAAGCAAAAATTTAGGTGCAATTTGTACTTTTTTTTTTTTTTTTTTTTTTCTTTGGAGAAAAAAATCATTTAAATGACAATTTTTGTTGTATATACAGAGAATATACATTTAGTATCTTTCTTTTTTATTACATTGTTCATGATGATGAGTCACCCTTGTTGACAGGGATGGACAGTATTGACCGTCCACACTCCAATTTTTATTCTGAAAAACCAGTATTGATATAAAAAAGATAACGTACCTCTCAGGTTATTAATAATTTTCAGCTGTTTAATGTCTAAAATGGACTGGCCTATAATGTTGTTCTGTCTTAAGGCATGTTTGTCCTTCCCTGTTCACATTTAGGCAAAAAAGGAAATAAAACCACTAAAATCCATGCATGAAAATGTGAAGATACTCCTAAACTGTGATATTATTTTCCTTTGTCTGTCTTGTCTTTTTTGCTTGCTGTTTTTCTTCTTCAGTGAAGACATGGAGACCTGTTTAAATCCCTTGAAGCTGGAGATTTGAGAGTGTATGACAGAAGGGGAAAATGGGCGCAGCCGTTTTACAGTTTCTGTATGAGGACATGACGACGGCAAGCCAGTAATCCATTTTGTGTGTTTTTCCCCCTAATTTTTCCAGCTTTTCATTGTTCTTGGAAAGTTGCGTGCACCCTGTTCCAAATTCCGTGAGACATTTTGGGAATCTGCCCATCTTAAGCCCTGTCTCCCTGCAGTTGGCACAGATAAAGACTCAGTTGGCACTGCACCAGCTGAATGCAATTGTTGGCACAAGTGTTACTCCGGCTGCAGTTGCTACACCTGCTTTGACCTTGCTCAACTTGCTTAAGGTCACTATGTCGCATCCATTGTATAATCCCCGTGGAGGACCTTTTCCCAGCGGTCAAAGACCCATCGTGCCCAGCCAATATGGTCTTGTGTCACAGCCTCGAATGGAGATGGGTGCACCCCGCCTTGGCCCAGGTTCCATGTCTGGTTCTCGTGGAGGATTGTTGGGCAACGCGCCCTTCTCAATGGGACAAGGTCAGTCGCAGATTTCTACAGAACTTGAAGCTGCCATTGACCGTAACCTTCGGGGAGCCCGTGAGGAAGTGCGCCTTATTTCGCAAATGCTCCAGCAACCCAAAAAAACAGATCCTCGTTTGAGAAATGACTCCATGGATGAAGTGCTTTCCTCCAGAGGCAGCGGGTTTTCAGGGTCTTCAAGATCAGACGAGGTGGACTGGTCCATGTACCAAGCCCCAAACAAGCTCTTTGCATCAAGCATGGATCGCCCATCCAGTTCCTCACCGCTGTTCAAGTCTGCAGGTTTTGGTGGAGGACCAAGTGGTTTGAGCAGCCAACGTCCGCCGGAACAGCGACCAACTCGATACACTTCAGAAAGTGCCACCAGCATCCTAGCAAGCTTTGGACTTTCTAATGAAGACCTAGAACTTCTAAGCCACTACCCAGATGATCAGCTGACCCCTGACAACCTACCGTTTATTCTACGGGACATTCGTATGCGTAAGGTGAAGAGGGATGTTGATGAGAGACCTGACTACAATAAAGTCATTGACTATGGACATTCTAGTAAATTTGACTATTCTGAGGAGAGCTCAGAAAGTTATGCAACTGAACACCTGCCTAAAGAGACTTCAAAGTATGTGAGTAAGGTCTCTAGACCAGCCTTCACTGCTAGTAACATCACAAAGCAACCTCAGATGTGCCAATCAGCTCCAGGCCCCATACATGTTCCAGACCTTCAGAAACCTTCACCAGTTGATCCGAGACCCACTAAGACGATCCCAGTGAGATCATCTGCTTCCCAGCCTGTTCTGACACCTTCCAGTCGACCTCCTCTGCAGGTACCGCCTCAGCTTGGTGTTCTTCCTATGATGTCCGTTGATGACATGCCTGGAGGTCCGAACTGGATCCCGTTCCTTTCTCCGCCAGTCAGCATGCCCCCAATGAAGAGGCTACCAACTCCAACCATGATGAATGATTACTCTGCAGCTACTCCAAGAATCTTTCCTCATACATGCTCTCTATGTAACATTGAATGTGTCCAGATTAAGGTGAGTATCTTCTTAACCAGTAGTGCCTCATTTGAAAGATGTTTGCAATTTTTTGTATGTAAAGGGACAGACTCGATGTTTAATTTGTTTTGATGTGCTGAAAACTCCGAACTAAAACTGTATTAAATTTAACTATGAAATAAAATGTCAGACATGCTTATGTTTGCTAACTTGAATTGCCTTAATTATACAGTTGCCTTAATTGCCTAATTATAGTTGCCTGATTGTGGGTTAAAATATTTTTACAGTAAGCTGATGTAAATAGTACATGTAGTAAACCATGGTTGGACAAAAAATTATTGCGCGTTGACTATTTCAAGCCAATTCCAGTTTCAGAAGGAGATTTTTTTTAGTCCACTTCCTGGAAACCCTGAGGAAAGCCTAATATAAAGCCATTTTTTTCTGAAAACTAATTTAAATCCTTGGACTGGCTGAAAAAAAAAAAATCTGAACCTGTTGTGAAGGCAGACCTGATGACTTTCCACAGTGCTGAAGAAAAATGCAGATGATGATCTCCATTTCCGTAATACCCGAGGGCACACTTTGGACTTGCTTTATATGTCAGAAGAAGTTTTGTCAAGAAAATCATGGACATTTTGTTCTTCACTGATTGGACTACTGTGGATTTGTTATTCCTGTCTTTTTGTGCATTTGTTTTATAAATAATCAGCTACACTAATAATCAGCTACACTGTTTAATACACTTTTGGTAATCAAAGTCAATTCATTGATAATTGAAGCAATTTTGTTTGTTCACAGGATTGGCTCGAACATCAGAACACAAATGTTCACATTGAAAACTGTAGGCGTCTTAGGAAACAGTGAGTGTTTTAATGCATGACTTATTGCTGATATTCACATTCACTGAGGAATTCTGTTGAAGATTGTCCCATTAAACATGTTAACAGAACGCTGTTTTCTTATTTAATAGATACCCTGATTGGAAGGTTGAGTCTGTCTCTGTTTCAAGGTAATTACCTCATATATTTCTTATTAAACTTTTAGGGCTTTTTTTTAATTAATTGTTGAAGATGTCATTAATCCAGTCTATTTCATTTGTAAATACCAATCATCCACAGATCTGAGTCCAAATCTGAACACAGCAGCTCAAAGCGGCACGCCCGGTCACACTCATACTCCAGATCCCCCAGCCCTAAAAGACACCATGACTCTTCAAGTCGACGCAAACGATCGCGTTCACGCTCCCGATCTCGATCCAGATCTCGATCCCGCTCCCGTGGCTCTAGAAGGTATCGGCGTAGCAGAAGTCGCACCCGGTCCCCCCATAGGAAGTCTCGATCCAGTCCCTACAGACGGAGGTCCCGTAGTCCGCCATCTCAACGGGCCAGATCTCCAGGTTACAGTAGGAGGTCTCCACGTCGCTCCAGTCCACGCCGGAGCAGCCCTTCCAGGCAGCAGAGATCAAGCAGTAGTGACCTTCTAGCTATGAAACTCATGTCATCACGTAAGATCATTTATGGCAGTGCTATTGCTTATTTTGCTGTTAGTTGAACTTTTGTCATTGTTACTTGTTGTTTCTTGTTCCAATGCAAGTTCTTATCTTTCCCACAGCTGAGCTTTCCTCAATCGCAGACAGTGATACTTTGAAAGCTATGGTGAAGTCCTTGGCACCAGCGCTGCTGGCTGAACTAGCAAAGAAGAAAAGCAGTTCCACAGTTTCCTCATCAAAGGGAAGTAGCAGCAGCAGCAGGCGGTCTCCCCCTCCAAAGAAAACTGAATACTCCAGCACAAGCAGAACCTCCACCTCGAAGTCCCACAGCACTTCGAAGGTAATATTTTTACATTAATTGTGTTTGTTCCGCCATTACTTTAGCTTTACTGTCATTCTCTAATTTGTTTTTAACATTGTGCTAATTGGAAACGGTTTAAAATATATACCAGTATAAACAAGTGAGGTGTATGTGTTTTAACTGTTTCTTTCTTTTCTGCATTATTATGAAGCCTAATCCCAAATATGCGCCAGGCACCTCCTGTTTGCTGAGGCTCCTCGGCCTTCCTATTGGGACTACGAGCAAAGATCTGACTGACGCCATTGAACCTTTTGGCAAGATTTATACCGCCATCCTTCTCAAGGCTATTAGAGAGGTGTTTATCATATATGGTGTGGTTTGCATGCATTTATGTGTACAGCTGGTTATTAATCAGGAAAATGACCTTCACTGCTTATGCAGAATTTAAATGTAGTTGTTTAAGTTATTGCAAGCATAAGACAACCTTTCTGTCTTTAGGCTTCAATCTGTATGGAGAGAGAGGAGGATGCCAGAGCTTTGCTCAATTGTAAGAACTTGACAATTCATGGGGAAGTCATTAAAGTCTGCATGGAGAAGGTATGTTTATTTTATTTGTCTTTTTTTCCAAGTCCTCTTAGAGCTGTGAACTCTCCCAAGCCATAACATTAAATCCAACCTGTGTGCTTTTAGGATGCTGATACTGGAAGAAAATATATTAAGCCTGAAAAAGTTTTCAAGAAGTAAGTTTTCATACGTGCAGTAAATCTAGAAAGAACTTTAGATTTTGTATTTAAATGTTTTAAATGTGTGTTATAGATGCATATCACCAATACCTGATTTGAATATTTTCTAAATAAAAGATTATGTGTATATTTTGTCTCATAGAAAAGAAGTGACTACAACAAAACCAATCCAGACACCAAAAGGAAAAACTGCAAACGTAGTTAAGGTACCTCAGCCAGCTAAAGCAAAAGAGGTGATAGGTTTCAAGCCAACTCAAGCAACTAAGGGAAAACCAACTGAGATGAAAAAGACAGTGCCTGCAGCTAAACCTAAACCTCCTGCCAAGGTTCCAGGTAATCAATTGCATCTTCCACTGTAGTGTTTCTGTTGTCATGCAGGGCAATCTGTGTAACATTTTTTTTGTGTTATGTAGCAGAAACAGCAGTTGCCAAAAAGGTTGTAAAGAAGGTATGCTATTTGATTCCACTCTAAACTGTATTTTTGTCCTCAAATACAAAGCGCTTAAAACCGCTTTTACCTTCTTTCTTTGACTACAGGAAATACCCTGGAGAAAAAATATAGTGGAAATTACAAACCTTCCAGAGGCAGAGGTTACGGAAGAAGAACTCATTAACCTTGCTAAACCTTATGGCTTCACTGAAACCCCTGTCATAGCAATCACCCAACGAAAGGTAATGATGCAAATCAATTACATAAAAAGTTTCTTTGTACAATGGCTTGTTCTCTTATCTAATTTTAATTACTTTAATCTTTCCTGAGTTTTATGATGTATATGGTTTTACATAGTATACTCTAACAGTTTTTATTATGCATTTTTAGGCCTATCTGCAGATGCCCAACACAGAGGCAGTTGAAAAAATGGTGAAGGCCTTTTCTGAGACCCCAGCTAAAGTGAAAGAGAAAGAGATAACCATAAAGATGATGATGCAACCCATTGATCTGAATTACACTGTGAGTGTGCACTCCATCTGTTATAATGGTTATATGTTTAGTGCATTATTTCTCAAAAAACATTTATATATTCTTGATTAATACTTGTTAGTACTTACTAGTTGTTTTATCTTTTTCCCTCTAAAGGAGTCAGTATTCAGAGTGCTCATGGGTATGGAGAAATCACCAGTAAGTAGATGCTGACATATATGCTGAACTCAAATAATCTGAAACAACAATATCATGTAACTTATTCTGTGGCTGATATTTTCATCAAGGGCTGCAACAGAATAAAAAAAAATTGGGCCAACAAAAGTTCTGGATGCACTCAGACAAAAAATATTTTGAAAGTTTGATCTGCAGATACCAATTTTTGCTTATTCTGTTTTTCTGTAATATAATTATTATTACATAATATTAAATATCATATTCTGAAGAACTATAAATTACAGCAAATTGTCTGCTTTTTAGGTAGTTGGAGCATTGTAATTACTCACGCATCTCACCATAGTATGCTACCATGACACATACTGTGTGCATATGCTAGTGCATATGAGATGAATAACATCAGTATGTATTAACTGGTTATGATATATTACTGAACCGATACCAAATCATCCTCATCTACATCACGGTGCCTTAAAAACACAATTTTAACACCCCTATGCTCCTGCATGTGTAAGAGGACATGAGATTAAAGAACTCAGGTGGTCGTGGCGGCAAATCTTTTTACACACTATTTTAGACTCAGCCGTTTTTCTCTTTCGGGCCAAAACCAATCAATTTTCAGCAGCTGTAAATTCAATGCATCCCTATTTTTTTGCCTTCTAATTGCAGGAAATTATGACTTTACCAGAACGGCTTCTCATTGTTGGCAATGTGCCAAAAGCACTTGGGGCAATCAAGGAAGTAGAAACTGTAATCAAACGCTATGGTGTCTTCAAGAAGATTTTACCTCTTAATGGCAGGGTAAGAAAACCATCTTCAGCTTTTAGATTAATTTAACAATATAATTTTCTTTTATATGCATAATCTGCTGAGAAACCGAAAACGGTTCGTAAGCAGAGTTTTTGTTTTCAGTCTTATATCTATTTCTTATTATTAAAAGGAAGTAAAATATCTTTGCCTACAATAGCATTGTTTTGTTTTTTTTAATCTCAGGTGATTTTTGAAATGGAAAATGCTGCAAGTGCTCGAGCAATCTTCATCCGCTTCGTCAAGTTTCGTTGTACAATCCAGGACAAGGTTCTTACCTTCCAGCTAGCCAAACCGCTCAAGGTAGTTCAGCAGGCATTGCTAACCATTTGCATACATGTTATAAACTTGTGCAGATTCAGTAAATTAAGAATGACCTTGTTATGATTTATTTAACAGCTGAAAAAGAAGCTGGATGCAAAAGGGTAAGAGAAGTAGTAAAATATTTTCTTTGTTTTATAAAAAAAAAGTGTTCTGGAAATACTAAACAAAATGTCCACTTTCTTTAGGGCAAAACCTCCTGCTAAACCACTTGCAAAACCTAATACTGTCAAAGTTCAAAAGCCAGCAGCTGCAGCTCCTGCTGCATCTGCTGTCAAAAAAGATGAAAAACCTTCAGCCGCAGCTAAAGCTGTTGTGCCTAAAGGAGAGGACAGTATTGTTATTAGCGATAATGAAGTAATTTTGATTGAAAGTGATGATGAAGGAAAGCTAAAATCTCAAACAGCTGCAACTAAAGTCGCTGAGGCTACTAAAGACAGTGCAGTTGCTAATGCAGATACAGCAGCTTCTGAGAATAAAGTGGAAATAAACACACAAGATGTTAAAGAAACCGTCACAGTCACCCCGGAGACTGTGATAAAAGAGCTTGAAGCCGGGTCTTCAGTCGCCAAGGTAGAAGCGGAGTCTATAAAGAAGGAGCTTGAAGTTGAATCCTCTGCTCCCACTTCTCAATCTTCCATTGAATCTGTGAACAAGGAGCTTGAGGTTACAGAAGCTACAGTTTCAGTTGAGTCTGGGAAAGCAGACCCTCATGTGAAATCAGCTGTTCCTGCTTCAGAATCTGCCATTTCTGTTAAATCTGTGAATGGAGAACATAAAGAGGGATCCTCTGCACCTGCTTTAGAGTCTGGAAAGACAGATCATGAAGTTAAATCCGCTTCAGAATCTGCAGTTTTAGTGGAGTCTGCAAAAGCAGAGCATGAATTGGTTTCTCCAGAATCTGCCATTCCAGTTGAGACAACTGAGCAGTCAGAGGCTGACTCGAAAAAGGATCAGGATGTCCCACAGGCTGAAGATGCTCCCAAAGAACCCCTATCTACATCTGTGGAAGAAGGCAAAATTGAGGATGAAAAGTTAGCAGAAGATGGAGAAATGGAGCTTGGTGCTTCAGGTGTAAACAGTGAGGAAATGGCAGTAGAGCCCATGGAGACCCAGAGTACTGAAGAAACTACCAAAGACACTGATGTCAAAGAGCATGAATGTAAACCACAGGATCATACCATCGACAGCGAGGGCCAATTGAAAGACTTGACACCAACTGAAAATGTAATGGCGGACATTAACCCTCAAATCGAGGCTGGAGCTGATGCATCTGACTCCGTTCCAACCTCAGATCCCACCTCTGACCTGCCCTCCACTTCCAATCAAGCTGTCAGTAATTCATCTGTCACAGTTACATGTGCCTCAGAGACTCCCCATGTAGTGCCTGAGCCCTTCCTGATAAATGACCAGTCTCTGGACTTTCCTCCAGTTACACAGGAGATACTGAAGGCTCTAGAATTAGCTGTCCATCAGTGTCGCTTACAGTCTTCATTAAAACGAGCTGAAGAGGAAGCCAAACAGAAGGCTGAGACGGAGAAAAAAGCTGCTGAAAAGAAAACAACAAAAGGTCAGTCAGGCTCAAAAAAGCCTGCTCAAGCCACCAAGAAAGCTACTCCAGCTCAAACAAAAAAGATGCAAGCAGAAAAGGAGAAAAAGTCTCAGAGCTCTGGGTCCAAAGGCAAGACTACTGACACCTCTTCTCCAGAGAAAGATGGCACTTCTAGGCATAGGACCAGAGGTAATTCTGAAGAGGAGGGTACTACTAGCAGGCGTGGAGGATCCTCTGGGGCTACCTCCCGGAGGAGCAGACGGGAATCCAGCCCTCCATCGAAGCGAACAAGGGGGCAAGATATTGATTACAGGGTGAGAAAGATGAAAATGAATATTATTATTTTAAGACATTTTAATTATCCCCTCAATGTTTCAGTTCTTACAGAATTTTTTTTTTTTTTTAAAGAGGCCCTCAAGGACTCACTTAAGAACAAGGGCATCTGTAAAGGTCAGTGTTAAGATTTGACATGTTTCAGTTTAATAACTAAAGATAGGCAATGCTAAATAATTTGTCTTTTTAGGAAAAAGAAGACGAGTCCTTTTCATTCAACTTTGATGAGTTTGTGACCGTTGATGAAGTAGGGATGATGCTGAGGACATTGTGGCCTCAACAGCAGAGTCTTCTCCCATGGATGAGAATATCCAAGATGAACCCGATCCTCATACTCTTACTGCACAGTCAGAGGCAGATAAATCCAAACCAACAGATAGCAATGTACCTTCTGAGACAAGTGAATCTGAAATGAATGAATGTGTGAAAGAATTGGAAGCCAAGGCTGAAGAAACCACACAGGTTGCTGTTGATATCGCAGAGGAGCAGGAGTCCCATGAAGATAGCGCTGATAAACCACTGGACACAGACATTAAGTGTGAGACAGAAGAGCCTTGTACTGTCACAGAAACCTCTTCAGTAGAGATAAACACCAATGATGAGTCCCTTTCAGCTATTAAAGAAAGTTCTGGCATGGAAACATCGAATGAATTGGAGGCCGTTTCTTCTTCTCCTTCACAGAAGGAAGGATCCCCTCCACGTTCTGCAGAAAAATCAGAAGATGACCACTCCGAGCAGCCTAAAACCTCTGCTCCTGAGATGGAGAATAAAGAAGAGTCAGCTGACCAGACCCCTGAACTTTCATCCCATGATGCTTTGGTCACTCTTGATGAGGTCAGCGAGGGTGAGGAAGATTTTATTGATGAAACAAATGAGGAACAGCTTTTAAAGGCAGATGAATTGCCTGAGATGCTTCTAACAGTTGATGAGGTTGGAGATGATGAAACTGGGATTGAAGAATATCAGCTGGAGAAAGAACTTCAAGGCCTGGTCACACTGGATGAGATTGTTGATGAAGAGGAGGAGTTTGATTCATTTAATCCAGAGGTCAGTACCATTTTATTTATTTTTTTAATGCCACTACTGAAATGGTGTTTAAAATACCATTGGTTACTTTGATTTGGTTTGGTTCATGGCATTTCCTTTCAGACTCTGGTAACCTTGGATGAGGCCAAAGGAGATGATGAGGAGATTGAGGAATTGGAGCAAAGTGAATCTATGCCTACGAGTCCCAGGACCACAACACCGATCATACCAGAGGAACCTGTGAAATCACCAAGACAAGAAGAGGATGCTTGTTACCTTGAAGAGCTCCGCAAGATGAACTTCGTAACTGTAGATGAAGTTGGAGAGGAGGAGGAAGAGGAGCAGCCACCTTGTGAAGAGGTCAAAGAGGAGAAGCAAGTTAAGAAGAGAGCTACAAGGGGCAGAAAGAGGGGTCGTCAGACCCCAGGTGAGTAAATTAGAAAGATTTTTTTCTCTCGAACATTGGTATTTTCAAAACCGCATTTTTTATACGCAGTTTGGCTACCTTCTTTTTTTTGTCCTCGGCTGATCATATGCCTGATGCAAGTGCCAAGCAGCTTTTGTAAGCGATTTTGTCTCCTTTTGCTCTTCGTAGTGAGACGTTCCACAAGAGGAAAAAGAGGGAGCGCAAAGGTTGTAGAAGAGCCTGAAGAAGAAGAAGAAGAACCTGAGGCAGCAGCTGAACCTGAACCAGTGCCAGAGGCATCCATAGTTGAGAGTCCTCCTGCAGCTGTAGAATCTGTGGACCCTGATGTTCGACCAGAACCACAAAAGGCTGAAGCCACGATGGTTACAGATTCATTGACTGCCGAGGTATCACAAGAGGACAGGATTAAAGCTAAAGATGATGACAGCTCCACAAAGTCAGAAACTGATACTCCTGACACAGCAGCTTCTGATAAAAAACCCACAATCAAAGGTATGTTGTATTGTAAGCCTGGGACACACCAAGCTGACAGTCAGACAATGTTGGGGGATGTTTTTATTTCCACACCATGACTGTAGTTTGATGCTAACAGCTCTTTCTCAGCCAATTTGAATTGCCTGAAAAGAGATCATGAGTACTAGTGATGTACAAAATCTTATTTTTACAGTATACCTGTAAAGATTTTCCCAACGCTGAAAAAATTTACATTATGATAATGATAAAAATTAAAACCTGTCTGTCTGTGCAATAAATAATTACAGAATCATGTGTGCAATACACTTTTGCATTTATGATTGTTTACAAGCAGATTTACTGACAT
The DNA here is from genome assembly GCA_903798195.1 of Danio kyathit. NCBI lineage: Eukaryota > Metazoa > Chordata > Actinopteri > Cypriniformes > Danionidae > Danio > Danio kyathit. Next base: position 23,898,311 of record LR812525.1, on the reverse strand, counting down.
GCTTTCTCCCTAATGCTTTCTCGTTATGCCAGCACTTAATCACCTAAATTAGTAGAATATTAATAGTTAAATACACACATTCGGTTACAATAAAAACAGTATTTTTTCTGCAGTAGCCTAAATAAATTTTAAACATTAAAAATGCTTTTACATCAGCTGTATTTACAAATATAGTCTATGAATAGCCTAATAATAAACTGCTTAAGAAATTATTTTTAAAAACAGCTTATTTTTAAATTGCAAGATGCTCCAAAACTGTATTAAAAACACAGTTAACTCTCAAAACACTGTTAATTCATTTATGTGAATGCACTAATAAAAACCATAAACATTATCTCATTTAACTGCATTTTGCAACTCAAAGAAGGTATTTTCAACTGCAGAGAGCACAATAAACAAAGAAAGATTCCAACTTCTGCCAGAAAAGTCAAACGTTGATTTTTCTCAAGGAGAATGGTTAAAAAGGAGTCATTTTCCTTCAAACCATTGTACATTCTTTTACAGGAAGAAATGTATTTATTTGTTTTACAATTATTGATTTGATTTTATTTACATTAAAAACGTAATAATAAAATAAAATGTTGTTAATTCTGTTACATTTTTTTTTTCATAAAAAAAACACTACAAAAAGTACAGATAAGAGAACCGTTAAAGTACAGCACTGATAAGTGGTATTGACAAAAGTAGTAATACCGTTAAAACCTTAACGATACCCATCCCTACTTGTAAAGTGTGTTTTCTTATGGTTGGAGCTAAATCCTACTGTATAGTAGGCATCCTGGAGCAGTGTGGAAGCTTAGGACTTTTTCTTTCTCTCAGTGGATTGTAATATTGTTTTAAGTACATATTGCCCATCCCCAGAGATGGCAAAAGTACACACATCCTTTACTTAAGTAGAAGTACAGATACTCATGTTTAAAACGACTCTGGTAAAAGTAGAAAAACTGACTATTCTTTTGTACTTAAGTAAAAGTAAAGAAGTACGGTGTCAAAAATGTACAAAGGTAAAAAGTATCCGTTTCAACCACAGTCCTAAAGACGTGCTGTATAGGTGAATAATGAGTCAACTAAATTTGCTGTAGTTTATAAATGTATGTGTGTGTATGGGTGTTTCCCAGTACTGGGATGCAACTGGAAGAGTATCTGCTTCGTAAAACAAATGGTGGAATAATTGGCGGTTCATTCTGCTGTGGCTACCCCTGATAAATCAGGGACGAAGCTGAAGGATAGCGAGTGAGATGGGTAACTAGACCTCACATTCTATTGATACATTAATGTAAAATAACTTACATTTCCAATTTTTATGTAAAATGTTTGTTGCCAATTTTATGATAGTAGCCAAGCAGCATCACACCCTGTAATATAGCCTAACAACATTGCTTAAAAAGGTGGCCCATGTATCATCATCCTGACGCAAACTCACAGTGTTATTCATGTAGTTTTGCCACTGTTAGATCAAAAACAACATCTGCCATTCGTGTTGATGCACTCTGTCTATCTTTATAAATAATGTCTAACTATTAACACTAAATTCTGTCCAAAATATATAGAGTTTTTCTTTTGCTAAAATAAATTCTTATCAGACATGAGTGCAAACTATTTTTTTTTGCATTAGGCTAAAGCTGCTTATTCTCTTCAAAGAGTAGCTCTCATATATAACCCGCTCTTTCAGTGTTTTTTTTTTTCAGGTATTGTGGTTATTTTATTTAATGAATAAACATTAATTCTGTTACAGAAATTCTTAAAACTGCCTGTCCAATCTTCAGATCATCATTGTGTCACTTGTGCACATTAGAAAAGCATTGTTTCTCATTATGAACAAGTTGCAAATGCTTTTGTTTATTCATGCAAATGGTTATGTGCAATTCTCTGATGTTTCTGACATTATCAATTGCTTATGTCATGTTGATCAAAATGTATTATTTTTCTCTCTGTTGAATAGACTCACCCCCACAACATTTAATTGTTCAAATGCCTGAACAAGTTGTCTTAATATTTAGTTATAATGCATTTTTTTACATTTCTCCCAGATGAATCTTGACTTTTTCTAATGAAGGTCTAAAACAGGGGGGTGTCCAAACTCGGTCCTGGAGGGCCAGTGTCGTGCATAGTTTAGCTCCAACTTCCTTCAACACACCCCCCTAGAAGTTTCTAGTATACCTAGAGAGAGCTTGATTAGCTGGTTCATGTGTGTTTAATTGGAGTTGGAACTAAAATATGCAGGACACCGGCCCTCCAGGACCGAGTTTGGACACCCCTGGTCTAAAAGGAGGTTGTCCTATGTTCACATTTTTACTTTTGTTTTTTCTTTGTGCTATGCGGAGCTGTCTTTTCCTTTCTTTATCAGAATGACATGATCTGGCAAGTAATTACAGTACAAACAGCAAAAATATTGCCATAGTTTACACCAGAACAGCCCTCCAGAGTACACTGTTATATTGACAACATGACTACTAAGTAATTTGAGTCTTATTCATACACAATGACACGTCATTCTGACGCCACTGACATGTTCACTGACACAGAAATTTAGTTTTGAGAGATGAACTGAAGGATTTTGAGCAGGAGACTGGCATTTGCAGGTAATCCATGGTGTTTTGCTATTTATACGTGTTTTGAGAAATGCACTTAGGCCTACTGTTTTGCAAATTTCAGTTCTGATCTGAAAAATGTGCCAAAGTGACTGAGAAAAACTAATACATTTATTCTATGCTAAAAGCAACATACACAGGCGTGACTACAACCTACAAAACATGTGCATGATCATGTTACACATGATAAATTCAGGATCTTTTGCATTATATTTTTATTCATAAATTGCCCAGTATAGTTACTTTTGTTGTTGTAAAATATTTGTTAAAATTATTAATTAAAGACAACAGTATAGGCCTATATGTAAAATCATATAGTCAATAAAAAAAATCTATAAAAACTGAAAAACAGCATAAATTCTGTATTAGGAACTATGAATTACCAGAAATAAAGGAAATAAATCGCAATGCATACATTTTTTTTATAAAGTATTTGATTGTTTTAGTACTAAATGTACTAATCTTTACAAAAAGCACTATTTTTACGGTATTAGATTGAAAGACCAGAGAAAGCCCGTGCAGTATTATCGGAAGTGGACAAAAGGCTTAAGCATTTAAACAGCATGTGTTTGACTGGAATGTGTCTCGTTTACCTGTGATCCGAATGAGCAAAAGGTGTTCTATTACCAAGTAAACAGGGCAGCATCAGTCATGTTAAATTCGCAGACTCCCTCTGTCACATCTGCAAAGTAATCCTAACCTTTCCCATAGTAATCTTCATGAACTAGCCCATGTACGGTGCGCGATAGCCTTGAAATAGCCGCGCGCTGCAGCACGCAGGCGCGCAGTAAGGAAAAAAGATTGATTGCATCAAAAATGCGTTCATATTGCGCAATGACAAGAAATAATATAGATTGCGCCACCTGACACATGAAAACGAAAGTAACGACCGTGGTTTTAAAAATGTAAGAAAGTAAAGATATTTGTGTTAAAATGTAAGAAGTAAAAGTAAAAAGTTGTCAAAAAATTTGTGAAGTACTGATACCAGAAAACACTACTTAAGTACAGTAACGAAGTATTTGTACTTCATTACTTCCCATCTCTGCCCATCCCTAACTAATACATACTGGTTGGCCCTTATCAGAAGCCTGTGTTCTAGTGCAACTTTTGCACCCACACAGGCAGTTTGAGGCAATGCTACGGTCAGTTTTCCTCAACTCTAGTTCGTTGCTGTCAGTTTGGTGTGTCCCTACCCTCAGTACTGAATTCTACTTTTGTGTTGAGTGATTGCCATAACCTTGCACATAGCCGTGCCTTTATACTTCTGCGTTCTGTTTGTGTTGCTCTGACAATAACACTTACGAAACGCTAGCTGGCAGTGGGGTTTCTATGCTCCTCTGTGTCGAGTTTGTTCATGGGTGTTTGCACTGGAAATACTTGTAAAGCTGTACAAGTACTGTACAAGTAGATCAAACTTGCTTATTCAGAGGTGGGAACAGATGGACATGAATAGGGTCAACAACACAAAACAAAAGTATCCATCTGGGGCTCCTTTACAGAGCTCGACATTTGTTAAACACTTGCGGCATCGGGCTCACCTCTCTCCCGTAGATTTCAGCCTCACCACACTCATCACTGCAACTAAGCTGACCAATCACAGCTCTTGCACTATGCGTTGTCATGAAGTGTAGTTAAAAAAATTTTTGTCATTTTTTTGAGTGTTCAGTGTTTGTGTCAGTCACGATAAAGGGTATGTGAAGACTGCACCGAGTCATCTGTATGCACCCCACACAGAAGTACAAATCAGCCTTTAGTTAGCTAGTGTATCCTGTAAATATGTTTGTGTTTGTTTACACTATTGCATGTTCTAATCAATTTATTTACTGTACACAGAAGAGTCCAAAGAACGGCGTGAGATTGACCCAATAGAGGAACCCGAAGCCAAGAGGTCCCGATCTCAGTCCCCTGTTATTGAAGAATTCACCATGCCCCCGTTCAACCCAGACAGCCCCATTGGTAAGAGATCTGCTAAAAGATCATGCTATTGTTGTGAACACCGTGTACTTCTTGAAAGTAGAAATGATCAGATGTTCTCGCTATGCCAGTTATGGATCTTTCTATGATAAACGGCAATGCCTCATAACTTATTTTCTCTCGCTTCTAAGTGTAATTTTATTTAATTATTTTTAGCATAGTTTATTACTATAATTTTTTGTTATTTACTCCTTTTTTAATTACTAGTATTATTATTTTTAACATATTTTATTATTTTTGGTTATTTGCTCATTTTTTTTATTTACTATTATTTTTTTAATATATTTTATTATTATTTTGATTATTTATAGTGATGCTCCAATTGATCGGCCACCGATCACGATCGGCCGATATTGGCTAAAAATGGCTTGATCGGCTAACTGCAAAAGCGCCGATCAAAAAAGACGATCACTTGAAGTACATTACTCAGACGACTTTTTCACACGTGCAGGCAAGGCGCACAGGTAAACAACAGCTGAGCGGAGCTTACCATTAGCAACATGAGTTCCCCCGTCTTTTTCAAAGTGTCCAATAAAGACGTAAAGTTAGCCGTTTGCAATGCATGTCGAGATGAAGTCCCTCAAGCAAGCAACAGCATTTTAATAGCACTAACGTGATTAGGCATCTTAGAACACGCCACACAACTAAATATGCCGTGTATGAGAATCCCTCAACCAGCCGACCTCGAGTGATGCATTTAAACGACGTGAACCATACAGCAGGGATAGTACGAGGTGGAAAGACATCGTGTTCAGAATTATGGAATTCATTTGCCTCTACAAACAACCTGTGATATATGGAGTGCAGACGCCTGTCCAATGTGTGTGTGTGTGGCACACACTCTCCAGCTTGCTGTGCATGTATGGCAAGCCGTTTTTACGCTTACTCATTAGACACTAGTTTATTTTATTAGATACTAGTACTTATTCATTAGATAGTACTTATTAAATAGATACTAGTTTTTATTTATTAGATACTAATACTTATTTTAATAGTGACCAGTAACTATTCTGTTGTTAGTAACAAATTTTTCTTTTTTTCCATTGAATTCTATGGGATCTGTCATTGAGATATCAACTGTTCAGTTTTGACTAGTGTGTATTCCAACTGGGACTAGTACATCTTTTTATGTACTGCTAGTTAATCATCAAGTACTGATACTTATTAATTAGATACTAGTACCTAATTAATAGATAATAGTACTTAAGCATTAGATACTAGTACTTATTCATTAGGTAGTTCGTAATCGTTAGATACTAGTATCTATTTTATGTACTTATTCATTAGATACTAGTTCATCTGGTTGTTCCTCCTTGTTTTTCTGCCTTGTTGTTTAGGAAGGACAGCATTGGCTTACAGTAGCTTACTACATTATTTTATTTTTTGGGTCTGATGTAGTTGGTTCCTCAACTACATCAGATGTTCATAATAATAACTGACAAAAACACTTGCCATATTGTCCTTTGTGGCATTTGCCAGTTTTGGTGTAACAAGTTTTACATTTTGCTGCCAATAATAAAATGTAATCAGTGTATTAAGACGCTACATCCCATTAAGCTGATCTGATTTGTCTGCCTGACCCCTCTTTGTTTGGAATAATGTTAAGTTACTCTGCCTTATTTGGGAAAGATGGCACACTTTATAGACTCATTGACTTTATTGAATGGCCATTCCCCTGCCATTCTGAGTGATCAGCAATCAGCAATCGGCAGATCATGATTTTGGTGATATGCTCCGATCAGCATTTTTGGGGCCGCTCTAGTTATTTACTCGTTTTTAATTTACTATTATTAATATTTTAACATATTATTTTGGTTATTTACTCGTTTTTTATTTACTATTATTATTTTTAACACATTTTATTATTATTTTGGCTATTTACTCGTTTTTTATTGTTTTGAATATTTTATTATTTTTTGTTAATTACTCGTTTTTTATTTACTATTATTATTAACATATTTTTTATTTACTATTATTATTTTTAACATTTTATTATTGTTTTTTATTTACAATTTTTATTTTTTAACATTATTTTTGTTATTTACTTTGTTTTTTTATTTACTATTATTATTTGTAACATTTTATTAATATTATTGTTGTTATTTACTAATTTTTATTTTATTTTTTATTTTATTTTTTTACATATGTTATTTTTTTGTTATTTACTTTATTTACGTTATTTTTATTTACTATAATTTTTTTTACATTTAATTACTGTTTTTTTATTTACTATTATTATTTTTTAACATATTTAATATAAAGCTTTGTTTGATGAAGCTGTGAAATCTAACCACTTATTTCTGTTCCACAGGTATTGATTTTGTGATTCCCAGGACGGGTTTCTTCTGCAAACTTTGCTCTTTGTTCTACGTCAATGAGGATACGGCTAAGAAAAGTCACTGTAGTAGCTTAAAGCATTACCAGAACATGGAGGTACAACAATGTTTTAAACTATTATAAACATTTAGAAGTTTTATTCCATATTGAACCATTAGATCTATTTGTATTAAACTTTTATCCAATTTCTCTGTTCTTCAGAAATACTATAAGAAGCAGAAGTCCCAGCAGCAGCAGGGTGGCTCTTCATCACAGTCAGCAGCCAGTCAAGGTTCAGCATCTGAATAGCCTTTATTAAGAGCTTTTGTTTGTTTAGTTTCTTTTCTTTGTATTAATGCTACCGGATGGGTCCAATTGCTTTGTTGTAAAGTTTTATTTGCTCTTGTTTAGAATTTAATTAGCTCATGCTAAATAAAGACATCACAAACTCAAGTCAAACTAGTCTATATGTGCGTCTTTTCGTGTCTTCGATGTTTTGTCTCACAATTATTCAGATTACAACATCGCTAACATATTTTATATTCCTATGCTTGCTTGAAACAGCTTTTATCGATAAGAAGTTCAGGAATAGACAAAGACGTATTCGACAGAGACTTCACAAACGACAAAGGCGAAATATTACGTCTGATCACTTCAATGCTCGCAGGAGATGGCTCACTTTCCAAAATAATCAACAAACTCGCCATCTGGAAGACACTTGGGAATTATACCCGGAGAGGGAGGGATTCTTCATCAATTAGCAGCCATAATCTTGGATGATGATGCATCTGGTGACCCGCCGAAGAATATCTTATATACCCAAGGTAGACTTTAATTACTATGCAAAGAGTGCATAACCCCACTTCAGATTACAACACATTTATTACTGTGCTTCGTGAAATGTGGTTTCTTATGTTTACTCGCACTTAACGCTTCAACATTGTTCTACCAGTAATGGGATTTACCAGTGTTATATCAGCAATGGAATTTAAGAGTAGGAAATATATCTGTAGTCGAGTGTGCATGGGCATTGATATTGTATAAACGGCAGAGCTTAGAAGCCAGCAGAGCGCATCATTTATTGTAAGTCTTTGGCCCCTTATTCTCATCGGAGAACAAGGTCTAGGGCAGTGTTTCCCAATCCTGTTGCTGGAGGCACAATAACTACACATTTTAGATGTCTCCCTTATCTGACCCATTCACTTCAGGTTTTGTAGTCTCTTCTGATGAGTTGATTTAGTTGTGTTTGATTAGGAAGAGGTTGAAAATGTGTACTGTTGGTGAGCCTTTGGGAAATACTGCTCTAGGGTTTAGTTGTGTTCTTGTATTTGTATATTCATCCTTTTCACTGGATTTATTTATAAATAAAATGTATTTTTGTTAATCTTCATCTTGGAGTGGACGTTTGATTTGATTCATCAATGAGATTCCTTTAGGTGTGAATCTAATATATTATTTTCCTAAACAAAACTCTAAGAAATATAGTGAAGAGTGGATCTTGGCACTTTTGTAGTTTAGGGTATTAAGAGAATCCAGCATCTTTAAATCTGGTTCATTATTAAAGAAAACTGATTTTCAGAATTGTAGTGCTTTATGATAGTTTTTTTTTTTTTTACTCGTTCCTTTATTTTAAATATCACAATTGTATTATACTACCGTTAAGCAGCAGTAAATTGCTTGCGTTTTTTAATACTTTTTTTAAATACTTGGATTGACAAACATGTGCATGCTCAAATTAGTCATTTTGTCTGTGTGTTCATATGGGTTCTATTGTTGTTGTTTACTGTTGTATTCAGCTGGGCTTGAGCAAATAGATTTCTTTCAAATGTAGGCTAATGAGAAGTGTGTGGGTGTGTGTGGTAAGCGCTTCTAACGAGATTGACGTCATTCTCAGCCAGTGACGTCGCGTTCTAAACATTCGATCTGCATTCTCATAAATCTCAACAGTTCTCTCAGTTCTCAAGGTGTTGCTGTTTGTATTTGACCAAGGTAAGTTAAATACCACGGTAAGAGTGGAGCCACGCCAATTTCTAGAAGTCTGCTTCGTGAAGCTTCACTCGGGCCCGTCTGTGTGTGGTTCCTCGCGGTTTGCGTACGTAAAGGCACTTTCGTGACGAATATTATGTTTTTGTTGCTCGAAATGTGTCGCCGAGCAACATTCCGGTGTAACCGGCACAGACTGGCGCTCGGTTAGCTCGTGCACTCCTAGAGGCGAGGCGAGGAGGACCCTCAGGGAAACACGGGAGGCCGGTAGTGGGAACTGCTGCCAGCGATCCAAAACAACATGGTCAAGACCACCGCGATTTGTTATGAACGCGCAGTTAGCTTTTTAGTTTCTTTCTATCCGCAAGTTTATCTTTCAGATAAAGTTGTTTTCAGATGATTTTGGTGGTCAAACAAAATAAATGGAACATACTCTTACCGAACTCCTGGATTGTGTTTTTATTGTGTTTTTAGCTGTGAAAATGTTAATTCTTTTCAAATTATTTACAGAGGGGGGCTTAACGGTGTTATTTTTAACAATTTTTTTTTACATTGTAACAATATCCTTTTCAAATGTTTTGTGTGTTATTCCATGGAACCGAAGAATTTGTCCCTCTGGGGGGGGCTTTGGGGGCTTGAGCCCCTGATGTATTGTCAAAAGCCCCTGATCTTTTGGAATATGTTGCACTTAAATAAAAATAGGTTGTATAACATTTATTTTGTTATCTAAGTACTTAAAAGTACCACATACCTCACGTGTGTTCCACTTAACGCAGTGATTGTGTCGGGCAGCTGTTCAGTAGTACCTGTTTCTACCGGCAGGTGGGAGTGGCACTGTTGTCACATGGTGTTCATCACAGTGAGTTCATGCATCTAGCATATTATTTTATAGCTATATTCTACTGTAACATGCTGTCAGTTAGCATCGAATTATAAATCGACTTTAATCTTATGAAAATACCTAAGATGGCTGGATGAACACATATAAACCATTTATTGTTGTCGCAGTCATGTAAATAAAACCTTTTTATGTTTATTCAGATTCTATTTTCATTCATTCAACTACAGCAATTGCTGGATGCCTTCGTCCATATTAGGGATTTCCTGAATGTTCTACTACTTTTGTGAGACATATATAAAATTTCTTCTCAAGTATGAATGAAACAGGCATTACATGCATTTAAAGTGCTACAATGCCTACATCAACCTATTTTGAGGAAAACTGAAAAAAATTTCCCTCTAAAGAAATTTGAAGTAAACATATTTCTAGCATATAGATCTTTATTTATTTTTTTGTACTATTTTTGATACATTGTTATTATATTAAAAACAGTATCCTATTAAATATCAATATTTTGCAAGGAATTGAATTTAGAAATTCCAGTATTTTGACAACACTACACCTTAGATAATCACTCTGTCCAAATGAACAGTAGCTTTATATCACATTGGATAACAACTCACACTATAAAATAAATCATATTTTTAGATTTGAAGACATGCAGAAAATTACATTATTTTCAAAAACCAAACAGAAACTGCAAATCAGGAGGTGATAGGAAGCTCAAGAGGTATGATATGGCTCATAACAGTCTAGTAAATGAGAAGTGGGTTAATTTATCAATGTTTTTTCTTCTTTGGTGTTACAGGTCACAAAGCTTCACAATTTATTGTTAAAAGACTGTCAACTCAAAAACCTTTTATTTATTATTAAATTATTTATAATCCTATTATTAAGATTAGAGTAGATCACCTTTTGAAAGTGGGGGTATTTTAGATTTTAGCAGGGTAAATTAGAATGTTTTTTTTTTTTGGGGGGGGGGGGGGGCTTGGTTCTTTGGGGCTAAGCCCCTTATCTCTTTCTACCCTAGCAACGCCCCTGGCCTAACCACCATTGTGTCTGTCATTACATTTAATTGGACACCACAGTTGATCTGTGTTGACTTTCACTTTATATTTGAGATGACTTGGACTTCAGGGGAAATTCCATATTAAAAAACGCCTTCCGGTTTTCCAGTGTAAGCTTATTTTCATGCAAATACACCTGTGCATTGGAGAAACAACAGCTCTTTAGGTTTTCTTTCATGGTTAATATAATCGTTCCACACCATGGAGATGAATGTGACCATTCTGTAATAAACACTGGCACATTCACTTGTATTTTCCCCTCTCAAGAAAACAAACAATAATGAGTATGCCGTTTTATTTCAAGAATATGACAGTCAAGTTGGTCTTAAAAGGTCTTTAAAAAGTCTTAAATTTACCCTTATAGATCCTGCAGAAACCCTGACAAATGTTACACTTGTATAAAATGCCATTTTGTTTGGTTGGCTCCCTAAATACTGTTAATTTCTCTTCCAGTTAGAAATGGAAGTCTGCCGTGGCGAAACTCCATCTGAACAGAGAGTAAAATGACTGCTCGTTTTTAAGCATGTATTTGTGACTTTAAGGCAAACGAAGCAGAACTCTATCCTGCAGCGATTGCATATGATATTCTTACAGCCGGTTGTGTCATGCTCCACTAGATTGCCACAAGTGGGACAAGCTCGCAATGAGGGACAGCTCACATTTTGAACCAAAGGTAGTGTTATATCATGACATTTTGCCAACTTCTCCAGGTCCGGATTGGTGCAGCCAGGGTTGTCACAGCGGTCAGATCGAGGGCCTGGACCTTTCCATCCCTTCATACACTGCCAGCAGAACTGAAACGTCTTGCCCTTCTCAGCCGTGCAGATTGTGCAAATGACACAGAGGTTGGTAATGTCGGCTCTCTCAACGAATGACTGACAGCCAGGACACTAAAGGTAAACAGACAATATTAAAGATCAATTCATGGGATTTATTTTAGATACTATATATAAATTGTTGACAGGACGATGTATTTTTACTGTCACACTTGATAAAAAATGAATATAATTCATAGTCATCATTTAAAATGCATTAAATGGTTAAACATTTCTTTGTCTTCCATTGACCTCTTATAAAAACTGCTGTGTTAAATTTGGTTTTATTTATTTTTTTGGCCAAATCTTCAAACTCTCCTATGGTGTGACTTGGGGCTAAACAATATATTGTTTGAGCATCAATATCGCAAAATAGTCACATCACAAAATTTGATTGTTTATTAAAGATTAAAGTTAAAGGTATTTTGTTTATTATTTATATAATAATGACCATGTTATTGTACGTTTCGTTGTACTTGATTTCTGTTACACAAAGCACCATTTATTTAACTTTTATTTTTGCCCTTTCGTATTTATATGTTTGTAATTTATTATATTTTGTGCAAATGCATTTAATTATCCCAGTTTATCTAAATCAATGGTCTCAAACTCAATTGCTGGAGGCCCACAGCTCTGCATAGTTTAGCTCTAACCACTTCCAACTCACACCTGCATAATAGACTAGTAGTCTTGAACACCTTAATTAGTTGGATCAGCTGTGTTTGATTAGAGCAAAACTGTGCAGAGCTGCGGCCCTCCAGCAATCCAGTTTGAGACCAATGATCTAAATAAATTAAATCTTCCCAAATAGAGCTATTCAAATCATCTGGTTATATTATATTCATATAGCTATATATATATATATATCGCAGCAAAACAAAATATCGCAATGTCAGATTTTTCAATATAGCGCAGCCCTAGTGTGACTCTCTCAAGCATAGTTCAATAAATTACAGCTCTTACAAATTAAAAAGAAAATCATCAATAAATATCTCAGACCGAATTTTACAAGTGATTAAGTAAATTGCAATATCTTTTCATCCATATACAATGCTCAGCATAAATACTGTATATGTGTGTGTGTGTGTGTGTGTGTGTGTGTATATATATATATATATATATATATATATATATATATATATATATATATATATATATACTGTATACACTCCTCACAAATCTCTCATTTAGATTAATATTTTCTAGAAGATGCTTTACAATATTATATTTGTTCATATACATTAAATTAGTCAGAACTGAAGCCAAATCTGAAGCTTATCTAACAAAATAACTTACAATATCAGTCCATAAATTAGTAGCCCAAATTTATATGCTATAGAGAAATATTAAATAACATTTTTTAAAGAGCAAAAATCAAGAGAAGCAAAAAATTTAACAATTTTGTAGTTTTTAACAATTTGTTTTTTGTTTTTTTTGCAATATTTCACATTAATTTAAATGTATTATCTTTATACTTCTAAATATGTTTGGTGACTAAATATTATTTTAATAAACCTGTTTAATAAATCTGCTTTGTTTAATTGCAATAAAATATCTGACCTGTATTCACTGAGAAATGGATAATAATATTCATTTTCAAAATGGGTTGTACTCAATTATGATGAGCACTGTATTTCTAAAATTTAAAAAGATTTTAAAAGAAATTAAAAGATTTCGCCATTGGTAAAACGTGTCCTGGTGTGACATTATATGCAAATTCTAAATGGGCAAATCCACTGAAAACTTTAATTATTTGAAGTCCCCCATTCAAGATTATGTGACTGAAACCATCATGAACTCATGATATGTTAATATATAATTATATTGTGACACTACTTGGAGAAGCACATCATCATTTACCCATTCTTAACTACTCATGAACTCCTTATGCATGTCCATCTAGTGTGTTTACACTAAATAACACTAGAAAAGTGCTCTGTCAACATCAGCATAACAAGGAGTTGAAGAGTAGTTAAGGATGAGTTAATGATGATGTGCCCCTTCAAGTAAAGTCATGACATAATTATAGATTAACAGCTCATGAGTTCATGTTGGTTACATTTAGCTTAAACTTAAATGTTTATTATTACATTAATTAACAACATGTACTAACAAGTAATTAAGGTAGCCGTTATTCACACATGAACTCTTGTGACTCATGCAGTAGTTAAAGTTAGTTCAAGATTAGCGTGCACCTTAACTCATCATTAATTCATGATAAAGTAATGTTTAATTTACATATTAATACATCATTATTCATGTACAGTTATTGTAGTGTTACCATTTGTTTTTTTTTGCTAAACTCCTTTTCTGAAGAAAAATAGTTATTTTTATGTAATTTGAAGTCAATTCTTTGAGTTCAATTCTTTATTGAAGTCAAACTTTATCAATTCTTCAATCAATTTACTAAACTGTTCCTTTAAAAAAAGTCCTATGGCGTTATCAGCATTTATCAGCTACCTTTATGCATCTGCTTTTTAATTTATGCCAGTAACTCACAGTTTTGTGTTCGCAGTACTCCGCTGCAGCCAAGACAGCCATGGTCTCTTCAAAATGGCTCTGCTCCTCTTGTGTGAGTAAAGCCAGCCTCCGCACCTCCACATAAGGCCATTCGGCATTGCACTTCTGTCTCGCGTTTTCACCAATAAGTGCAGGACATGTGAACTTGTACTGACCCTGCGAATATGACAAATATACTTACTTGGAGAGCACTAAATCTCTGTGTACTGTAGGTATATGGCTTTGTTCAAAAGGAATGTGGATTCAGAAATGTGTTACCTGATCTAGTAGACTGCGACACCATCCTGTCAGTGATTCTGGGGTGACGGCATGACCACAGGACATCTCAGCACGGAGGATTGCCGGGTCATCATCCAGGGCTGAAAGCACATCATTTAGCTGGTCAGTAAACAGACATTAAACAATTACCAAGCAACTTACTAATTAATTTATAAATGCTTAGATTAGGGCAACGCAGTGGCGCAGTAGGTAGTGCTGTTGCCTCACAGCAAGAACGTCGCTGGGTCGCAGGTTCGAACCTCGGCTAGGCTGGGTCAGTTGGCGTTTCTGTGTGGAGTTTGCATGTTCTCCCTGCGTTCGCGTGGGTTTCCTCCGGTTTCCCCCACAGTCCAAAGACATGCAGTACAGGTGAATTGGGTAAGCTAAATTGTCCGTAGTGTATGACTGTGAATGAGTGTGTGGATGTTCCCAGAGATGGGTTGCGGCTGGAAGGGCATCCGCTGCGTAAAATCGTGCTGGATAAGTTGGCGGTTCATTCCGCTGTGGCGACCCCGCAAGGGACAAAGCCGACAAGAAAATGAATGAATGAATGCTTAGATTAATTAAAGTCTTGGTCCTCTTAGTGCGAGACAGACGATAGTAATTATTTGTCTCAGCATTTTGTCTTTCTTTTTTTCTTTTTGTTAAAGTTTATGGTATCCGTCCACAAATGCTATAGTAATGTATAGAAAATACTGTATTGTTTTTTAACTATATGTGTTAATAATTTCATGAATCTGTTGTGGTAATAAAATAGTGAAGTAGCTGTATGGTATGGTAATCTATAATAATATAAACAAATTACCCAGTACTGTACAAAGTACCAGGTTGGACCCTCTTTTGCCTTTAGAACTGCCTTAATGCTTCATGGCATAGATTCAGCAAGGTACTGGAAATATTCCTCAGAGTTTTTGGTCCATATTGACAAGATAGCATCATGCAGTTGCTGCAGATTTGTCGGCTACACATCCATGATGCAAATCTACCATTCCACCACATCCCAAAGGTGCTCTATTGGATTGAGTTCTGGTGACTGTGGAGGCCATTTGAGTACAGTGAACTCATTGTCATGTTCAAGAAACCAGTCTGAGATGATTTGCGCTTTGTGACATGGTGCGTTATCCTGCTGGAAATAGCGATCAGAAGATGCGTACATTGGTCATAAAGGGATGGACATGGTCAGCAACAATACTCAGGTAGGTTGTGGCGTTAACACAATGCTCAATTGGTACTAATGGACCCAAAGTGTGGCAAGAAAATATCCCTACAACAATACACCACAATCACCAGCCTGAACCGTTGATACAAGGCAGGATGAATCCACGCTTTCATGTAGTTGAAGCCAAATTCTGACCCTATCACCCGAATGTCGTAGCAGAAATCGAGACTCATCAGACCTGGCAACGTTTTTCCAACCTTCTATTGTCCAATTTTGGTGAGCCTGTGTGAATTGTAGCCTCAGTTTCCTGTTCTTATCTGACAAGAGTGGCACCCGGTGTGGCCTGCTGCTGTAGCCCATCTGCCTTAAGGTTTGACGTATTGTGCATTCAGAGATGCTCTTCTGTATACCTCGGTTGTAACGAGTGGTTATCTGAGTTACTGTTGCCTTTCTATCAGCTGGAATCAGTCTGGCCATTCTCCTCTGACCTCTGGCATCAACAAGGCATTTGCGCCCACAGAACTGCTGCTTACCGGATATTTTCCCTTTTTCGGACCATTCTCTGTAAACCCTAGAGATGGTTGTGCGTGAAAATCCCACTAGATCAGCAGTTTCTCAAATACTCAGACTAGCCTGTCTGACACCAACAATCATGCCACGTTCAAAGTCACTTAAATCACCTTTCTTCCCCATTCTGATACTCAGTTTGAACTGCAGCAGATGGTCTTGACCATTTCTACGTACCTAAATGCATTGAGTTGCTGTCATGTGATTGGCTGATTAGAAATTTGCGTTAATGAGCAGTTGGACAGGTGTACCTAATAAAGTGGCCGGTAAGTGTAAATAACAGGTTTAAATTGTATTTTTGTGTAATTTTCACATAAATTCACACTTTTTATTTGACTTTGTAAATATTTGAAGTTTCAACTTCAGCAAGTGTCAGGCAGGCAAAATCTAAGCCATATTTATGCCAGTTCAAGTAAGAAATAGAATTTCTCAGATCTGTGCTCAAATTTGGTTAACAGTCATAATAAATGAATTGTATTCAGTATATAATACTGAATAGTATACAGTTAATATGCAATAAATTCCCCTAAAATAGAAAATATTGCAACATTTAACATTACTTTTCACACCATTTCAAACACCACCAAATGGATCTAGCACAAACATTTAAAGAAACAATTGCACTTTACTTTCACCTTTAGCATCAACAATAATTTTACAGCCTACACCTACACACAAAACATAAGTGATTGCAGACTGCTTGTCCTACAGTAGCCTATCATTTTGCATTTCACAGGAATAGCATCTACATAAAAAAATAAGCAATTGTTTTAATACTCAGCATATCAGTATCAGCAGTCGCCCATACTTATTTCATCCTTGCGCGTTACGAACTTCAGAGTCGTGTCGTTGGGATCGTAGCGCTTTTCTTCCTGCTGTTCCATCATTGTTGATCTCTATTGCAGCTCAAGTCAATTTAGAAACGAAACCTACAAGTTGGTGGTGTTTTGTTCAGGATTTACAGCAAGTCACATGATTTCTCAACTGAAGAGATGAGATATGCTATAATGGCGGATGTTTTTGTCATCCACCACACAAATTAATATAATATTAAGAGTGTACATTTAATGGTTTCTGCTGTGTTTTAGGGGCAATTTAGGATTTAGGGATTTCTACAGGTAAGTATTCCAATAAAACCAATAGCATACAGTTCCCTGTAACAATTAGATGCATTACAGATATTGTTTTTGTCATCACGGCCACGCCTTTAGGTCTGTTTCTAAAAGTTCGAGCTGTTTATTAAATTAATTCTCAATTAGTTTATTCGAAAGCCACGCCATTATAAATAACATCACCAAAATATAAGCTGATTCTGTTTTGCGTCCACAGGTTGTTATGCCAAATACCAGCAAAGATAACCATAAACATTATCAATAGGTGGCGTTAACACACGCATAAAAACAGAAAGCGAAACGTGCACACTTCTTACACATCTTTCTGTAGTTGTTTACACTTGTTCTCCTAAAATGGGAAAGATTTACCAGGTCATGGTGGTTGGAATAAAGGGGGAGAAAAAAACTATTGATGTAGCAAGCTCAGAGGAAGACTTCAATAAAACGACTATTTTGGAATTAAAAAAGAAAGTTGCAGAAAAGTTACCCGGACAAGCAGGTAAGATAAATAGCCTAAATATTGTACTATATACAAACCGTTCAACATTTGATCGTTTAGAAATATAATTTTAATAATATAATTGTACATGTAAAAAAAAAAACTGTCATGAACTTTTTTCTTTTTTTTGACAACTTTATATATGTAGACTCACATTATCTTACCATGTCTTACTCTGTAGGAGATGACCCATCGTCCATGAGGCTGTTGTACACAGACAAACAACTGGAGGACAATGATACGTTTTTAGACCACCAAATCAAGGACCGCTCCACTCTCTTCATGGTCTTGCGTCTTCCCGGAGGTTCCCAAACCCGCTAAGAGGAAGAGTTCCTGCTAGAATGCACCTCAGTGTCGTCGAGAAAACAAAAACATCTTGACACAGAGACTCACTCCACTCCTCAACTTCCATTTGTGCCAAGTACGCCATGTTGTGCACTATATGGTCTGAGTTGTGTCACTGTCAGAAAACTCTGTGAAACTTGAAATGTAAAAATTGAATATACTATGACAAATGTACATAAACTGAATAAAATGTGAATACAATCAAAATGATCAATGATTTTCTCAGAAAGTGTATTCGTTGTTTGAATTAAAAATATATTATACTGTTTTCTTTGTTTACTTTAAATGCTATAGCACAATCGAAAGTAAAACTAAAGTGACCAAGCTGGAACTGTTCATTTTACGTTGATCTCATTTATGTTCACTCTGAATCTCCATCGTGTTAGAAGAAACAAAACGGAGGTAAATATTGATAAACTGGTCGTTTGTCGCCTTTAGTTTAATATTTAAGGGATTTTCAGATTTCTTTTTGATATAGCCTAATTACTCGATGTTGTCTTATTAAGCTGCATTGATTTTATCAAACATTTTGTTCTTTACAGAAAGCGTTTAAACTAGGCTACACATATTAGCCTAACAGACAAGCGTTTCGACAAAGCCTCCTACAATATCCGTATTTAGCATGAAGACCCCTATAAACGCTTTAAATGACAGGTAGGTTTGGCTTTTTAAAACATCGCTATGGGCCTATTCATAATCTAAAAATGATTTTAAACAACCTAGTCTAAAGATCACTGTTTTAGGACTAGTCTCGTTTCGACTAAGTGAAAATGGAAATTTTGGTATGGTTGTTTCCTATAACATTTTGAGGTTCCTTTTCCGCGAGGTTTAGTTGAGAACACTAAAAATATAAAATGTAAGGGATTAATGGCTCACCAATTAACTTTTTATGTCACGTTGCATTCAGCAATGCAGTTCTGTATTATGGTCTCACAAATCAAGGTGCCACCTGCTATTTAAATGCAGTACTACAATGTCTATTCATGACTGAAGAATTCAGAGAGGAAGTTCTGAGGTAAATCAATAATAATTAAAAATAATATACATTTTTGCTACAATTACTAAAGTTGATTAAAGTATCACTTTATTGTGATGATTTCACAGTTATGAAGATCCTTGTGGTGAGGAAAATATCTTGATACAACTTAAGAGGCTCTTCAAAGAGCTGTCCAAAAATGTAGCCACAACTGAAGGAATAACCAGGAGTCTTGGCATAAGGAAAGGTCAGTTTATTTAATTTACAGCAAAAAAATAAATAAATTAATTGTAGGTTAATGGTTAATGAGTAAAACAACTTATTATTTCCACTAAATTAAACGTTTGCAAACGTTAACATAATTTACATCTTTTTTATCTTCAAGTGTTTGAGCAACAAGACGCAGTGGAGTATTATAGGAAGATTTTAAAAGCAATGGGGCCACTTGCTTTTAAGGTACGTTTCACATCAACATTAGTTTTATGCCTATCAATTTGAGTGACAAAACTATGGACAGCCTTACTGATTGTTTACAAAGATACAATAAGATCAAGAAAAAGCCTAAATAGCAACATTCAATATTCAAACAGCCCACTGCATTTGTTCCAGGTCTTTGAAGGGAAGATGAGCAACATAACAAAATGTGACAAATGTGGCAAAGAAATGCCAGAAACCAACACCTTTATCTCAATACTGCTGTCCATCAATGTTGAGGATGACAAGATGTATGACGTGGTAATAATGCTAAATACATCATATTCATTAAATACAGCCCATCTGTCAGGTCCTGTGTTGGACCTGGTGGTTTTAAAGAGCCGAATATTTGACGTGAGAGAAAAGCTTGATTAGTTGAACCCTTCTGCCTGTCATTTTGATTATTTTATTTTGTTTTGGATCATGAGCTCAGTTCACTACCATGCACACACGCTTCACCACTGACTTTCATTTATACTGACTTTAGTTGCTTTAAATATCCTTTGTTAATTATATATTTTGTTAATAAATCATTTCTGATTGAATTTTGAGTTGGTTGTAACACTATTATATTACATAAAGTCATTGTAATCCTAGTTTTTTGAAACTGGGCATTGCTTAAAGTAGCTTCCCACCTAACACTGCTTTTCTGACCCTACAGGAAACAGGCCTGGAGACCTTTGAAGAACATTCAATACTTGAAGAAGATGACTGGGTGTACTGTGATGAATGTGACTGCAAAACAAAAACTGAAACGGTAAGTGATTTAAATGTGCCTTAGTATGCATTGATTCAATATGTTAAATTGTAATGATTGATATGACACAATGCATAAATGTTCATTTACATTCAGCTGTCTACAATTGTCCTCATTACAAAGATATGATATACAATATACTGTACATGTTTAGCTAACAAACATTAAACTAACAAGTTATACACTACCTGATAAGTCTTGTCGCTTATCCAAGTTTTAGGAACAACAAATAATAACTTGACTTCTAGTTGATCATTTGGTATCAGAAGTGGCCTATATGAAAGGCAAAGGCCTCTAGATTACGCTTATTTTACCAAAATAAAATATGATCATGACTTGATTTTTAATTATTTAATTTGAACATTAAAGTCTGACTTTGCCTTGACTAAAGTCTTGTCACTTAACAGAAATAATGTACAGTATAGAATATAAACTCATGGTGCAGTGGAAAAAGAATTAATATTGTGTATGACTCCCATGAGCTTGGATGACTGAGAGATCCATACATCTCTGCAATGACTCAAATACCTTATCAATAAAGTCATCTGGAATAACAAAGAAAGCGTTCTTGCAGGACTGCCTGAGTTCATCAAGATTCTGTGGATTCATCTTCAACGCCTCCTCCTTCATCTTACCCAAGACATGCTCAATAATGTTCATATCTGGTGACTGGGCTGGCCAGTCCTGCAGCACCTTGACCTTCTTTGCTTTCAGGAACTTTGATGTGGAGGCTGAAGTATGAGAAGGAGCACTATCCTGCTAAAGAATTTGCCCTCTCCTGTGGTTTGTAATGTAATGGGCAGCACAAATGTCTTGATACCTCACGCTGTTGATGTTGCCATCCACTATGCAGATCTCTCGCACGCCCCCATACTGAATGTATCCCCAAACCATGATTTTTCTTTTACCAAACTTGACTGATTTGTGTGAGAATCTCGGCTCCATGCGGGCTCCAATAGGTCTTCTGCAGCATTTGTGATGATTGGGATGCAGTTCAACATCATTGGAAAATTCACCTCCTGCCACTTTTCCAAATGATCAACTAGAAGTCAAGTTATTGTTTGTTGATCTGACAACTGTGATCAACGACAAGACTTTTGTCGGGTAGTGTACAGACCTTCTGCCGCTTTGAGGGGTTCTGAATAAATGTGTCTTTCCTGAATTTTGCGTTCTGATGACCAGCTGTAATGAGATGAGATACTCCACGCCTGCTTGTATTACCTAAGAGCTTTATAATGTCTCGTTTTCAAAATAAGAGTCCCACATACATTAGTACAATACAGGTTTAGATATACTTATATAAGGGAACAAATATCCTTGTTTTAATCTCCCTAAGATCCTGTGTGGATCATCAGTGTTTGTATTTTGTTCTGTTTTTCACAGATATTTTAAACTTACTACAATTAAATTTTAACTTACCACATGAAACTTTAAAATTTACATGAAAGTGAGGAAACAACGGTGTTTTAGGCTCATGGTATGTTAATTCCATGTACTGAACTCTTATTATTCAACTATATCAGTTTGTGGCACCTTTAAAACCCAAGATTGTCGAGATTCATCACCTGCATTATTAAACAGATGATTTTTGGGGTTTGTAATATGTGCTTAACATATGTCCTTGTAATTGTGCTACTTTTTCAGTGGACTAAAATAGATGAATATCCCGCTGTTCTCACTCTGCATCTGAAGAGGTTTGACTTTGATTACATGCAGATGAGATACGAGAAGAACGAATGTCGTCTGGATGTACCTCTAACTCTACCCAAGAAGGTTTCATGAATAAACCATCAGACCACAGACACAAGTTTTTAAACCAATATACAACCCCAAATCAGATGGTACATTGTGAAAAACGAAAAAAAAGAGAGTATTGATTTCTAAATTTACATTGACTTGTATTTCATTGCAGACAATACAACAAACATTATATAATATTTTCCTCATGATTGTTGTTGGGGTTTTTTTATTCCAATTTTGATTCTTGCAACACATTGCAAAAAAAGTTGGAACAGTAAAGCATTTACCACTTTGTAATGTTACCAATCTTTTTTACAACACTTAAAAGATTTAGGGACTGAATTAGACATGGGCCAGTATAAGATTCTGACGGTATGATAACCTTGGATAAAAATATCACGGTTTCACAGTATCATGGTATTGTGATTTCTGCTCTAAAATATATTCTTTTTAAATGTCTGGGTAAAAAACTAAAGGTTTTTTCCCCTTTGAACACAATATATTTTATTTTGAGAAACATTTATAATATTTTGGAGCAGTAAACGTGCCAGGCTAAATAATGAAAATGAATCATTGAGCTCTGCTGTCTTCATTAGTTTTAAAAACACAAATTTAACATGGCATCTTTGGATATCTTTTCTGCTGGAGATGCTGTTGTTAAAAAAAATGTAAAAAAAATATATATTACACATACCTTAGGAACGGTATTAGAGAAAATTTTGGCGGTATGATAACCTTGACTTTTCCAAACCGTGATATACCTTGAAAACGGTTATCGTCCCATGTCTAGACTGAATACACCAAGTGATGAAGTGTTTCAGGTGTAATTTTGTCCCAGTCTGGAGTAACACTCCGGGTGATCTTTTTCTACTCCATTTTTCCCAAAAAATACCCTAAAAAATACTGATTTATCTGACCACAGTACATGTTTCCATTGTGTGATGGTCCATCGCAGATGTCTCCGAGCCCAGAGAAGTCGACGGCGAAATTCCTCCAGATTCCTTAAATCTTTTAATTATGCTATGCACTGTTGTTGGTGAAATATCCAAATGTCTTCCTATCTTTCTTTGGGCAACATTGTTTTTAAACATTTAAATTATTTTCTCATGTATTTGTTGGTAAACTGGCAATACTCTGCCCATCTTTGCTCCTAAAAGACTAGACCTTTTTTGGATGCCGCTTTTGTACCATTATTTAACCTCTTTACCTGATTACTAGCCTTAAATTGCTCGTGTCTCAACTTCTTTGAATTGTTTCTGTGAGAACCAAAATTGAAATACATTGAAAAAAAACTATAAAAATCACAAGAAACACATTAATTAATGTTTGTTGTATTGTCTGCAATGAAATACAAGTCAAAATAAATGTGGAAATCACTTCTTTCCTTTTTATTTGCGTTTTCCATATTGTCACAACCTTTTCTGATTTGGGGTTATAGAAAACAGAATAAACCTGACTTTTCTCTGCAGGATAAAAGGCCTACATATGACCTTTATGCCGTCATCAACCATAAGGGCAGATACAGTGGAGGACACTACGAAGCAATCATCAAATCTTATGAAAATGGTGTATGGTACTGTTTTGATGACAACAGAGTAACACGGGTATATTTGTTTGTTTGATAACTATTCTAGCATTTACAAATTTATTAGATTTTTTCCTTTAATTTGACATTTTTATCTTTTAATATTCATGTCAATATTTTACAGACTTCAGAATCACCCCTGAAAAAGTGAGTGTAGTGTGCGAGAGTGAATTAAAAGTAAAATTGAAGGTATTTAGCATTAAATATATTTTTTTTCTTTGACAGCTCAAGCCTACCCTACATGCTGATGTACAGAAAAAGGGGTAAGATTTTAACAGGTTGCTTTAGTCAAAGTCACAGTGACCACATCTTAAAAATGTTTGTGTTTTCTTCTACAGTTTTCAGTCCTGGCAGCATTTCTCATCCACTGAGGATCCTTCTGACCGGGCCTTCCAGATTTGGGAAGAGTACAGTAGGCAACATCATCCTTGGTGGAGATTACTTTCCATGCAGAAGTGGATCAGAAACTGCGACTAAACAGTGCATGGTAAAGACAGTAGAAAAGGTCACTGTAGTGGACACCCCAAATCTCTTTTGCCTCAATAAATTGAGTTGGACTGAGGAAATAGAGAAGTGTGTTAAGTTATCTGAGCCTGGTCCCAATGTGATCCTTTGGGTTACACAAATATCTGAATTCACTGAACTACAGCAAGGTCTGTTTCACTCCTTTGTAAATCGACTAAATTCAGGAGCCAGAAATCACATGATGATTGTGTTCACCAATGGAAGAGAGCTTACGAAGCTTGGCCAGAACATTGATGAATTTATTTTAAAACAAAGCAAGCTTCAAAAAGTGGTTCATTGGTGTCAGGACAGGTATCATGTCATTGATATCAATGATGGTCATAATTACACCTCAGAACTGCTTGAAAGACTCAGCGAAATGATGCCACTAGAAGAAGCTACTGCATTATTAAAGATTAGTAAAACGTTAAAAAGACAAGAACACCGTGATACAAAAAAAGGGAACAAAAGACTCTGGTCTGACAGCCAAAATGACAGAAATGGGGAAATAAATCACACAGAAAGTAATGAGAAAAAAATGAAAACTACTTGATTGTGGTGAATCATTGAATGTTTTGTACTGCCTAGTCTTTTTTGGATTTTAGATATCGATAAGGGGGGTTAAACTGAGCTGTTGCCCTTATATTTAAAATTTTTTCTCTCATATTCAAGATTGTATACATCATAATTCATCAAAAGCATGTGTAAAGTTGCAACAAATGGAGCTAAATTAATGATTTATTGACATTTAGTTCACTTTGGATGAAAGCAAAGACTGATTTACTTGTTACAGTTATAATAATTTGCTTTTAACAATAAAATTCAAACTGTGTTGGAGCCCACAAATAAATATGGAAAAAAAAACAATAAACTGATTCTCCTGATTAATGACCTTTTATGAATGCATTCAGAGCAAAAAAATAAAAATTTATATTTATTTGCATAGATCTTGTTAAGACTGCAACAGGTGTAATGATCAGAGGATGCAAGTTTTTTTTTCCCTCACAATCTCCAGGACTTGAAATATGAATACAGTTTTTCAGTGAAAGACTCCAG
This sequence comes from Danio kyathit, assembly GCA_903798195.1. Classification (NCBI taxonomy): domain Eukaryota; kingdom Metazoa; phylum Chordata; class Actinopteri; order Cypriniformes; family Danionidae; genus Danio; species Danio kyathit. The sequence goes on along the minus strand of LR812525.1, from coordinate 23,873,172 downwards.
AGTGAAAGTGTAGATATGATTCCTGGCATCAACATTGTAAAAGACCAGACCTTCTATAAAATCCACAAACACTCCCACTTTTACAGGCTTTTCCTTCAAGGTGAGAGGAATTGGGACGCAACTGTTCGCTGCATACTCATGTCTATTCTTCAGCGATACGGTCCAGTATCATTGTCAGGGTTCAGTGCAATTTCACCTTTTCTGTTTATAGATTCATTTGCCACACCTAAAATCCCACTCAATTTCACCAACTTGAACCTCAAAGTAAGATTTCCATGAGGAGAATCTTTCCTATAATACACGAGCAAAAATCTAACCTTTCTGGGGTGTCGGGACTCGGGAGGTCTTTGTGTAAATTCTTAAATGGTCAGAATGACAGAAATTACATCTTTTAAATGCATAAAAATCAGGGTTTATTTACCAAATAAACAATAATCCCAAGAAACTGTGCATGGTTTTGGATTTCTAGCAGCTAAAGGGTGTTAGGCATCATGAGGAGAAACCCCTTAGCGTTTAGCCATACAAAAGTTTAACATAATATTTTTAGTTGGACTGTTTAGTTTGACTGATTTAAGTTGAGATGACTAGAAAAGTTTGATTCAACAACAAAAAAAATTAAGGTATATGAAGATTGTTTTACAGTGCAGTAATTAGCAGTGTTTTGGAACGTTTATTTTAAAATTAATATATTACAATCTTAGGACTATTTTAATAAAATAAATAAATAACAACACATACTGTCCTTGAAAAATAGCCAAGTAACACATTTAGTTACTCTTTAAAAAAGTGACTAAAGATTGTAATGCATTACTTTTAAAAGTAACTTTACCCAATACTTGTGGTCAAATTAATATTTACACTGTAACAAGGACACCTTAAAATAAAACAAGGATACAAGCCAGGTGCATAAAAATCAATGTGTTGTAAAGGTAGATATTTCACTGTATAGAAGTGAGTCTTTTTTTTTTTTTTTTTACTTCGCCATGCCCTGACATTTGTGTTTTTCTAATTTATATCATCATGTCCAAACAATATGAAACAATAGAACACAATTAGGAAAATCAATTAATTAATCTTACATCGTATACATCCAGTGTAGCTCAAATTTAGATCATCCACTACTAGATGTGTGTTTTGGAAGTCCGTTTCCTCCAGGAAACTAAAACCATGCCTAAAAAAGTCAAAATTCTGAATTACTAAATCAAAATGATGACTTACTGAATCCAAATTACAAGACAGAAAATAGAAATAATGACTTATTTATAAACAAAATTCTGTAAGAACTTATTTTTTTTTCTCGAAATTATGTTTATTATTACATAATTTTATAATATGAATTTATCTCATTTTCAGTTAATGATTCAATCTCATAAAGATTCCATGTTTCATAAGATTTGTGATTTTTAAAGAATTAAAGAAGTGACACACTTGTTTTTGCGGTTGTGACACGTTATTGTTGTTTGTCTCCACCTATTGACGTAACATTTTCATTTCGACATTTTAAGACATAATTTTGACCTAGTAAGTCATAATTGTAACTTTTTATGTCGTATTTTTTATTTAGTCATAATTTTGACATTTTAAAGTAATAATTTCTACTTTTTAAGGCATGCTTTTTAATTCCTGGCCGAAACTGCCACAAACACTATAAGACCATAAACCATCAAATGTCCAGTGAGTTGAGAAAGTTTTATTTTAGATGCATATAGAGGTTTATTTGAGAAAGACTTATGTTAATTTTTAACTTAGATGTTCCATATATTAAACATAAAAACCTCATTCCATCTGTAAAAACAAACAAAACAAAGAACACTCCCTGGTTTCCTACAGCGAAGGTCTACTTCAGGGCTCAGTTTTGGTTTCTGTTCTGCAGTTCAGGAAATTCAGTTACAAGAAATGACACAAGCAGTTACAGGAAATGCAATCCACATTGGCAGACTAGGCAAACAAACAAGTCAACATACAGTATGTCATGCTAACTTGTGATGTAAACATTTTTGGTTGGTATTTTCAAATATACAATAATAAAACAATAAACATTTGTAATGAATAAAATATTGTTAAACACAGTTTTCAAACCCAGTGGCTTACTTTCTTGATGTCTTTGATAAACATACAAATGCATTAAATGTCATTTAACTTTAGAGTAAAGAAAAGAAATGAATATATGGATATGCATACGGGAAAGCAGATATATATTGCACTTGCTATGTTTTACAATCCAGGAAAGAGGTAGAATTTTTTACATAACGTTGTTCTTTCTTTGCATGGCATTTGCTCATCATGTGTCTCCCTAAACTTCATAATAACCTGTTTAAAAAAATGTTAATAAAGGTTAGAACAAAATTAACCAATCATAGTGCAATAACCTAAAATGTTCAATTAACTAAATGTTTAACTAATTCCAGACCTATTTGTGTTGATTATTTTTATTATTACTGATAAGTAAAAAAATGTAATCAACAAATAAATAACATCCATTTAAAACTAAATCAGCCACTGATGTCTGCATATTGATCCCTGTCTTGCTAAATAATATATATTAAAAACAAATTAAATGTGACTTTGCCTTTCTGAAGAGCTCCTCAATATCATCCTCGTGGGCATGCTCATTAAATATTTCCACAAGGTCTTGGATGAAATGTGAGCCTTTTTCTTTGTTTCTGTAGGACACAGTATCTGTGCAACGAATGCAAATCATGACATGCATTGCATGAATTTTCACACTTTTAGATAAATATCAACCAGGAGTCAGCATCAATGTATGTGTATCATGTAGTGTTAAAGTAGTAAACCTGGTGGAATTGGGTCCAGAAATATTATTTACCTGGTGTAGAAGATCTAAAGCAACAGAAATCTTTTTCTTTATGCTCTCTTCTCGTGCCACGTATTGGCACACTATCTGGAACATCCACGTTGCCAGGATTACCTGTAGAAGCATTTGGTAAAGCATATTGTCTTTGGAACATTTGAACAAATTTGATATGTGTATATTCTTAATGCAACTTTTTTGTATGTTTTTTGACTTACCGCCCCTACATGACTGGATGAGGATGATTTTTGGCTTGTCCCGCAGTCCAGCACAGTTTGGGGTGTTTAAGCATTTAAAGATTTCATCTGTTGGAAAAACGTCATCTTGAGAAGAAGAATCAAAAATCCCACAGATTCCACTTTCATCTCCATGGGACATTAATACCACAAAGCAGCTGTCCGAATCAGCGTGTTCCTTACGCTGGGAAAAGTCTCGCATGGCAGTAGACATACCCTGAGCATCAGACCATCAATATACATCATGTTTTAAAAGAAAGGCCAAACAAATGTGAATATTTTGAACAAATAAATGTGTATGCACCTGTGCAGAGAGGTCTCTGAGCGTCACCACAGAGTATCCCAAACCTTTAAGCAGCCTCTCCATACTCAGCTCATCCTTGTCTGCCCCAGTCCTGACATTGTCTTTAAAATCTACATTGTTGATGAGCAGTGCCAAACGCTTTCTTTGAGGTGATTTGTCCTTCACAGGGTAAATCTTGACAGAGAGGAGGAAAAATTATTGACAAACATTTTAATCATGTAAAAAAAATAAATATATGCAACACCTTACAATAATAGTCCATTTGTTAATAGTAGGATATTCCAAAGCTATTATTAGCATATGTGCTCAGCATATATAAGTACAACCCTCACAAATCTATCTTTTAAATTTAGATTTTTAATACGAAGCTATACAATATTATATTTGTGCATATACATTAGATTAGTCAGCAGTGGGGTAAAGTAACAAATTACAAATACTCACACGACTGTAATTGAGTAGTTTTTTCAGGAATTGTAATTTCCTAAGTAGTTTTATAAATGTGCACTTTTACTTTCCCTTAAGTACATTTTTGTGTGGTATTGGTACTTTTACTCCACTACTTTCCTTCAACCTGCAGTCACTACTTTATTTTTTCTTGTCTATGGTGATTAGAAAAATCAGTCCTGTGATTCCTGTCTAATCAAATCGCACACTGAAGGTAAATCACATCATAATGGACGACCTCAAGACATGGGTGCTTTACAATTGCAGCAAAAAAAAAGTTTGAAAGCATTAAAAGTGTCCAAGAAGATGTCCAAAATCTTTGCATTTTGTTTGGAAATGAAAATCGGTTTGATGTCAGAACTCAATGTCAGGCCGATGTCCAACCTAAAATCAACCAAATATCAATGTCTAATGTTGTTACTGCTTGATGTTGTGTGGACGTTACCAATATGACGTCTATCAGACATTGGATTTTGGTTGTCATACCTGACGAATAAATGTCAGTATTTGACGTCAAAATGACGTTGGTTTAAGATGTTGGATTTTGGTCACTTTCCAACACAACCTAAAATCAACCAAATATCAACGTCATTTGACGTCATTATTGGACATCAAAATAAGATCGTCGTTAGGCACTGGCTAGACATTGAATTTTGCTCACCTGACATCACAACCTAAATCTAACCTAATATTAACGTCTTATGACGTTGTGTGCCTGCTGGGCAATGACTAAACGAACTACAGAATGTTTTGTTTACACATATCCACAAATTACATGTAAATGCATCAGCTTTTTATAGCGTAATACTCACTACTCTTGAGTACTTTTAAAAGGGTTACCTTTTACTCATACTTTGAGTAATATTTACAACAAATACTTTTACTTTACTTGCTTTACATTTTTAGGCAAGTAATGGTACTTTTACTTAAGTATGATTTTTTCAGTACTCTTTCCACCACTGTTAGTCAGTACTGAAGCCAAACCTGGAGCTTATCTAACAAAATAACTATGATAACGGTCCAAAAACTAGTACACCCAAATTGATATGATAGAGAAAAATATTAAATACAAATTATAAAAAGAGGAAAAATCAAGAGGAGCAAAATGATTGAAAAATATAGTTGAAATTTAGTAGGTTTCGCAATATTTAGCTTCAGTTTAATTGTATTATCTTTCCATTTCTAAATATGTTTCTAAATATTTCTAAATGTGGTGTACTGAAATATGCTGAGCACTGTAGATATATATATATATATATTGTTTGTTTATTTCTTTGAAATTATATTCCTAAATGTGGCATTGACTAAAATTCACAAATGCTGTAGATGAATCCTGTATAATAATAAATACTTGCTCACTGTTAGATCATGTTAAAAAAGGATCATATAACAGAAAAAGGTTTTATCAAATGAAAACTTTTTTTTGAAGTGCAACTGAAAAAAGCAATAATATGTTAATTACTACAATATTGGTAATGTTTTTATTTGTTCCAATTTTAGCATTTAGTAAAATACATTTTTCTGATTTTATATTATAGGCTGCTAGCCAATTTCAGCTTTCATGATATAAAGCATGCAGTATAACTTACACATTCCCCCTTGTTCATAAGCTTTTCCTCCTTGAACCTGGGTGTGCATGGCTTCAGTGGATCTGGCTCTATCTGTTCAGATGCAAAAAAGAAAAATCATAATATCTTGTCAGATAAAGCATACTTTAATTCACCTAACTAATTCATTCAAATTAAAATCTTATTTACCACTCTTTGTCCACAGCCAGTATTGCCACAACATTCAGCATTAGTTGTCACCCCTTTCCATTCTCTCCGGCATTTCCAGCAGAAGTAGTAGGTCTGTCTCATGTTGGCAGTACAGATAGTGCACTTTACACACAGGTTATTTCGATTTCGTCTTTCCACATGAGACTGACATCCAGGACACTGAAGCGATGACAAAAATATGGATTTAGACTATTGTGTAGAAGGCCACATGCATGCAAAATCAATCAGATTCAAAAAATATCTTACAGATTTAAAGTCAAACAGCCTTTTAGCAACAAGTGCAGCAAGGTTTTCCTCTAAGAATTCCCGTTGTTTATCAGACAGTGGTATCAACTGACAGATCTCCTGGTAAGACAGCTTTGCACCACAGATTTTCCCTTCACCCACAATAAAATGAGGGCAGGAAAAGTCTGTCTGTTTCTTAAAAAGACAAGAGGCAGTTGAACATTAACATGGTAGCCTAGGTATAAATTTCAATGAAATGCAGTTTATTTGAAACCAACCTGTTTCAGGTAACATTTGAACCAAGCAACAACATAGTCAACTGGCATTCGGTGACCACAGGTTAATTCAGCTGATAAAAACAAAAACATTTAAAATCTTGAATGAACATAAACATAAACAGATATCACACATGTCAAATATAATTTTTTTTTGTCAGAAATCTGAGGTATAAGTAGGTGGTCAACTTACCAAAGTCCACGGTTTCATTTGATAGTTGCACTTCAGAATTGGAATCTCTCATATATCTATGGATACCTAGATTTTAAAAGCAACAACTGTTTTAAGTAAGTGTATTTATTTATTTATTTATTTAACTTATTTTCAAAAAATTTCCTCTTAAAAGTGTTCATCAGTTTCACTTTTGGTTTTGCTGTTGTCATTTTGATTGTATTCAATAAATCACATATTTTTTATTTTATCATTACGCATTATAGTCTGTTAAAAGTCTAAAATGAGAAGAAGAAAAACAAAAGTAAAAGTGGAAAATGTCACATTACTAAGGTTTTGAAAGACGGCGTCTACTTCCAAATCTTCATCCCAGTGCACCTCTTCCGTCATTGTTTTTTTTGTTTTTTTTTGTTTAATTTTTTATAACAAGTGTGTATAAGCTATATCTTTTCCCGAAAACCTATACTAAAGCGCTAAACGACGATTCTCTCCTTATCTCCCTGACGTCGTCCTGTGTCAAACATGTAAGTTAAAATGATATCAGGCAGTTGATGGTGCAGTGGGTTTCATTTGAAAGTGGGCGGAGCAGAAACCCTGTCCCTTTGCGCTTACCGTACAATGTGTTGTTCAATTCAAGATGGCTGCGCTCAGGGGCAGAGTGGTCACGGAATGTCTTACAACATGTATTTTTCGACAAACAAATACGCCAAGCGTTTCCACACTTCCTATTGCTCTGACGCGAAATGAAGTGAGTGTCGTTTTGTATTTTGTTACTTTGCTCTTCAAAATCCGCGAAAACGTAGTGGTTTCGGTGACATGACTTTGACAGAAGCTAAATAGCATAGCTGAGGTTGTGTGGATGAGGGTCTGCGTCCTGGAAAATGATGCTAGCTATCTAAAACTATATTTGCGTGGTTAAGGAGTACCCATGATTTATGTAAAGTTGGTTTTATATTTGCACATTCATTCAGTGACAACTTGTGACATGCTTCCTATTGTTAACCATGGTACTTTGATTATTCGGCTGAAATCACATGTTAGTATGACTTCAAAACAACATTAGCACTATTTATTTGACTATGAACAGTGCTGTACTTTGATGGTCACTGGCTGCTAATATTATTTCATGATTTAGAAATCACAATGAATGCTTTTCTGAATATATATTATTAAGGTGGAAGTCCGAATATGTGAATACAAAACCAAAACGCCCCCCAAAAATAACTGTTTTTATTGATAGAGTTCTCAAAATCTCTGGAATTACAGTATATATTTTATTTAATAAATTTATCTATACGTACTCTTTCAGTTTCTGTTGTATAGTTTTATTTATATTGATATCTAGGGACATCTGCACAATAGTGTTAAACATTAATGAATTAATTTATTATTTATTTATCCTCCTCACATTTACATTTAGCAGATGCTTTTGTTGAAAACTTGAGTTTTGCTGAAAACTCAATGACGTCACTTTGTACCAGCCGGTACAGACATCCAATCTTCACACTGGAATTTACACAATGATCTCATCACTGTGACGTAGCTTCAGAATTTTTAACCAGAAGAACAAATTTGCTCAAAACAATGCAAAAGCAAAAACAATTTTTACTTGTTATTGAAATATGTGTGTCCTAATAGTGTTTTTAGCAGCGTGGGACATGTATATGTCTGTCAACATCTCAAAAAATGTGTTACCGATTTAATGAGAAAATGCTACATTATACACTAATTATACAAAGGAACTTTATGTGCTTAGACAATTAAGTGCTAGGGTAAGTTGGGGGGAGTGTTTTTTGTTAAGTGATTGTAACTAAGTTTCTGGTGCAAAACTGGTGCGTCAGCAAGATGAAAGAGTGTGTTTTCAGGTGGTTTGTTAAGCCCACTCACCTGTATTAGGCACACTCAGAATTGCAGAATGTTTTGAAGCTTTCTCCTCTTTGTTACATTTCACCTCTGCCTGTGTATAAGGCTGCTTTCACACTTGTAGATCAATTGTTTTGTTCTGAAACAGGGATTAAAATTGTTGCAATGTTGTTCTTGGTGCGGTTCGCTTTCACATGGCAAACTTTCTAAATGGACCAAAGAGCTAAAACAAGTCACGTGCAAGTAAACTCTCATCACATTGGTCAGAGTTCAATTGTTTATTTTTCCCCATGCGTCTTTTAATTTAATTTATGGCGATGAGCAATAAGCAGGGTTCGTACGGGTGCTGGAAATCCTGGAAAATGCTTGATTTTTAATATAGTGTTTTCAAGGTTAGAAAAGTGCTTGGATTTTGGACAAAGTGCTTGAACCTGCTTGAATTTGAAATTGCAGGACTCGAAATTACAACCGTTTTGGTCGCATATGCGGCCGAAATGCGGCATATTTGCTCTTAACGCCAAACGCAGCGCTCAGGTATAGTTAAAACAGTTGTCATGTCAACTTGCTGCAAAGCCCGCAATGCCTCGCCTTAAAGCTCTTTTGATTGGCCCACTGCTCTTGAACTGAACGCGAATGGATTGGTTAAAATCAGCTGTCAATCACTCAGTTCAGACGAATGCTACAGCTGTGAGCCGGCGGGCGGCGGAGCCGCGAAAATGTGAAGGTCTGGATGTATGGATACGAGAGAATGAAAATAACACTGACAATTTTTGTCTGCCTAAAGTTACAAATAACGGCACATCTGATCAGTGATCATGTGGTGAATGTTAATCCAGCATTTACACTTTTCGAAGCGCGGATAAAAGACTTCCGGTGGGTTAAAGTTCGCTATGAAAGTGACTAAATTCACTGTGAAGCCTGAGGGACGGAGTTTGCTGGTAACTTAACAGCATTTTCCACACATTTAAAGCACAATATGTTTTGTTTAATCCCTCATTTATTCATCACGATGTTGTCAGTCATAAAACTGCAGCGCGTACACCATCGCAAAAGGGCCTGCGTTCACTAAGACTAAACTAATATTGCAACTCATTTGCAACTTATTGCTGTTAAGATGACATATGCAAATAATAAGTTATATGTCAATATCTACCTACCTACCTACCTACCTACCTACCCTGTTTGGCCTACTCCTGGATAACCTAGTTATTATTTTTGCACTATATTTTGTTCAGTGCAGTTTCATTTTTGCACTATTTTCATTGTAGATTTTTCCTAAACTCTAACAGTCTAAAAAGGGCACTCCCTTGCCAATTTAAATTATTGATCGTGTTATTCACGACATGCTATGTGGGGGCTGCTCAAGATGAGCATAAGATAGAAAAAAATATTCAAATTTTACACAATTAACGTTAGTGTTTATTGAAATTGTATTTATCTCTCTGGTGATTATTTGTCAATTATATATAGGTTATATAAAATTCTCAAACTACTTACAGAGAGGTGATACATTTTGAACTATTAAACATGTTTTCCTTTAACCCCTTAACTGTCACCATTTGACAGGTGGGACATTTACATACAGTTACAACAGTACCTTAGTCCTAACCAGGGCTTGACATTAACTTTTTTGATCACCAGCCGCTGTGGCTAGTAGATTTCCAACATTACTAGCCACTCGCCATTTTCACTAGCCACACTTTTCTTGTTGGGAAAATATATTTTATATGCTTAAATTTGACTTTGACATGCTAAAATGACTTGATTTAGATGTTGTGTTATGTCCACATGCCTTCTCATTCATTTAACTTCTTGTGTGTGTTGTGTATTAGCTTGCTCAGTGTGAATGAGCAAATGGGTTGTGTCGCAATGCAATCAGTTTTTATTTCACGACTTTTCAGGGCTCAAAATTAAGGATTTAAAGCATAAAAATGCACCTTGAAAGTGCTTGAAAAGTGCTGGAATTCAAAGTTGCAAAAAGTGTAAGAACCCTGTTCATATTTTGCGCTTCCAAACTTCGGTTAGGGCACAGTGCGTATCGATGCATCCTGATTTTCACAGTTAAGCATTGTGGTACTTTTTGGGGCGCGAACGTTTAAATGCACTTGAAGAATTTTGCAATTGAGACAGTGCTTGCAATGGCTGGCCACCTGCTTAGTGCACTGACTACTGCACTGTAAAACATGCTTTAACTAGACTGAATGTAAACAATTAAGTTTCCCAAAAAATCTCCAGAATTGTGTTCTTTCAGCTCATTTTAATTAAGTAGTTTGAAAAAGCAGCAAAAATCTTTTATTGTGTGTGTGAACAGGGGTGCTGATTGAGAACAGGCCCGGATTAAGAATTCAGAGGCCCCTGGGCACAATGTGTTGTAGGCCCCCTACCTGGCCGCACCCCTAGTTACACCTAACACCTCTCCAATCCAGTTCTATGAATCTGAATCCTCCATAATACACTCACTTATTAATAATTCCTACTTGTCTTTCTCGTGATGAAGAGTAGGCAAAATCTGATATGTGGAGGGGAAAAAAAGAAGAGCGTGTTCATCATACTCTGGATTCGAACCGGATTCATGATCGATCGCGCCTAAACATGTTGCCATGCGCTTTACGAGCTACGTCACTCACGCTGATGTCTGCTACTCTCTTAAGTTATATTGTCTCTGTCAATCAAATGGTGATGGGCATGAATCGCTTAACTAGCTTATTCCAACGAGGTGCGATATTTGCACTTAGCCTTAATAGACACTCCAAAATCTGCATTTCCCCCCCTCGCAGGGGCCTCAAGTACGCACGGGCCCCTGGGCCTATGCCCATAATGCCCATTGGTTAATCTGGCCCTGATTGAGACGCACCCTAAAAACGATGCATCCTAGTTGACCTGAAAGAGAAAACTGACCATAGAAAAAAGTTTATACTACAATATTTACTTGTGGCTGTACAATGCCCATTGTGGCTGTAGTGAGAATGCAACGTGAACTTGTATTATGTATTGCATTCTGACCCATTCAAGTGCAACAGTGAAATAAACTTATCAGAAGACTGTCGAACATAACTTCTGCTTTGTCTGGATGGTGTCAGAGGAGTGTGAACCTGTCTGATCATGATATAGTATTGCACACACTATCTCCTTTTTGGTTTGGTCTAGCTCAGAAGAACTTGTGGTCTGAGTGGGAGTTGTTCTAGAAAAATGCGATCTTTCCCCTATTCTTCTCAAAAGAAACATTTGTTCAGTCTGAACTTTACAGTCTCAACTAACACTTTCATGTATTGTTGAAGTTATTCTTGGTCAGACGTAGATGGCCAGCATTTCCTCTGGGTCCTTTCTTTTTTTAGAAAATCACATGCAGGCTGGATATGTGGGTCGAAGAAACCTATTATTTCTTCAGCTAGTCGAGTGGCCTTCATTCTATCCCAAGTAGATCAGTTCATAGACACCCCTGAGACTAGCTAAGAATGAGAGTCAGAAAGAAACCAAAAATAAACCTCCGAAGTGTCAATATTTTTGGAGTAAGAGGCTAACCCCTTGATTAAAGAAAGAACTGGAGCTTATGAAATGTAATGCTATTTTTTATTACACTTATTTTTTTGGCTAATCTGGCTGGTGCTCATTCATTTTATTCTGTGTAAACATGTTGCGATACAGCTGCATATGTATGTGTATTTACAACAATCTACTACTGTAACTTTGATGGACTGGTCTGAGTATTTTAGAAACTACTGATCTACTGGGATTTTCACACACAATTATCTGTAGGATTTAAGGCCAGGACACACCAATTTTCTTGGCCATCCTTGGTTTGGTCTATTTATTACCAAATGAATATTGTTTAAAAGCCATAGCCTACCTGAATATTATTCTTGACCATGTCCAGCCCTACATTGTCTCCTTTTTTTTTTTTTTTTGAATGTCAATGGAAGAAAACTAGTTAATGAATCGAATGTTATTGTCAGGGTTCGTACGGGTGCTGGAAATCCTGGAAAATGCTTGATTTTTAATATAGTGTTTTCAAGGTTAGAAAAGTGCTTGGATTTTGGACAAAGTGCTTGAACCTGCTTGAATTTGAAATTGCAGGACTCGAAATTACAACCGTTTTGGTCGCATATGCGGCCGAAATGCGGCATATTTGCTCTTAACGCCAAACGCAGCGCTCAGGTATAGTTAAAACAGTTGTCATGTCAACTTGCTGCAAAGCCCGCAATGCCTCGCCTTAAAGCTCTTTTGATTGGCCCACTGCTCTTGAACTGAACGCGAATGGATTGGTTAAAATCAGCTGTCAATCACTCAGTTCAGACGAATGCTACAGCTGTGAGCCGGCGGGCGGCGGAGCCGCGAAAATGTGAAGGTCTGGATGTATGGATACGAGAGAATGAAAATAACACTGACAATTTTTGTCTGCCTAAAGTTACAAATAACGGCACATCTGATCAGTGATCATGTGGTGAATGTTAATCCAGCATTTACACTTTTCGAAGCGCGGATAAAAGACTTCCGGTGGGTTAAAGTTCGCTATGAAAGTGACTAAATTCACTGTGAAGCCTGAGGGACGGAGTTTGCTGGTAACTTAACAGCATTTTCCACACATTTAAAGCACAAGATGTTTTGTTTAATCCCTCATTTATTCATCACGATGTTGTCAGTCATAAAACTGCAGCGCGTACACCATCGCAAAAGGGCCTGCGTTCACTAAGACTAAACTAATATTGCAACTCATTTGCAACTTATTGCTGTTAAGATGACATATGCAAATAATAAGTTATATGTCAATATCTACCTACCTACCTACCTACCTACCTACCCTGTTTGGCCTACTCCTGGATAACCTAGTTATTATTTTTGCACTATATTTTGTTCAGTGCAGTTTCATTTTTGCACTATTTTCATTGTAGATTTTTCCTAAACTCTAACAGTCTAAAAAGGGCACTCCCTTGCCAATTTAAATTATTGATCGTGTTATTCACGACATGCTATGTGGGGGCTGCTCAAGATGAGCATAAGATAGAAAAAAATATTCAAATTTTACACAATTAACGTTAGTGTTTATTGAAATTGTATTTATCTCTCTGGTGATTATTTGTCAATTATATATAGGTTATATAAAATTCTCAAACTACTTACAGAGAGGTGATACATTTTGAACTATTAAACATGTTTTCCTTTAACCCCTTAACTGTCACCATTTGACAGGTGGGACATTTACATACAGTTACAACAGTACCTTAGTCCTAACCAGGGCTTGACATTAACTTTTTTGATCACCAGCCGCTGTGGCTAGTAGATTTCCAACATTACTAGCCACTCGCCATTTTCACTAGCCACACTTTTCTTGTTGGGAAAATATATTTTATATGCTTAAATTTGACTTTGACATGCTAAAATGACTTGATTTAGATGTTGTGTTATGTCCACATGCCTTCTCATTCATTTAACTTCTTGTGTGTGTTGTGTATTAGCTTGCTCAGTGTGAATGAGCAAATGGGTTGTGTCGCAATGCAATCAGTTTTTATTTCACGACTTTTCAGGGCTCAAAATTAAGGATTTACCAAATTTATCTCTGACCACACCAAATAAGTATTTCATAGCCACAATGTTTTAAAGGGTCAAAACAAGAAAAATATAGCTGTATAGGTGCACTTTTTAGTTCAGCAAAACTTTTCTTTTAAAAAAACATTACATTTAAAAAAGGAATTATTGTCATGTATCTAAACTATGCACAGTAACCTGTCTAAAAATCCCAGATCACCAGTTAACTACACATAAACGGGGAGTAATCTCCCATTAAAGCAATGTTATTGTAAACAAATATAATTAACCATATTAACAAATATAACTGTAACGTGGTGCACGATCATCGCTTTTTGTGCAGTCTATTTCAAAGGGAACCAATCGCACCAGTTGCGCTTCCTCTAGGCACGGTTGCTTCGCGCAAGTAAACGGGAGCGTGCGCGCTTTTTAACAGTTGCGCGCATCACATTACCTGTGCGCACGAGTGATCATCTTCTCGTTGTGCTGCTTTTCGATTCTAATATCACGTTTGCAGGAATATTGGGTCATGCTTATTATCGAACCCTGCTTTCAGGAGACCTACAATTTAAAAATGATTCCCAACCAGCCAAAGTGGCTAGTGGAGGTGTCTGTCTAACCTGCCAGAGCTGAAATCTACCCGCATGTGGCGGGTTGGCCGGTGTTAATGTGAAGCCTTGGTCATAACCTAAAGTAATATTGATGAAAGCTCGGCGTCACGTCTGTGTGGAGTTTGCATGTTCTCCCCGTGTTTGCGTGGGTTTCCTCCGGGTGCTCTAGTTTCCCCCACAGTCCAAACACATGGGCTATAGGTGAATTGAATAAACTAAATTGGCCGTAGTGTATGTGTGTGTATGCAAGAGTGTATAGGTGTTTCCCAGTGTTGAGTTGCAGCTGGAAGGGCATCTGCTGCATAAAACATATGCTGGATAAGTTGGCGGTTCATTCCGCTGTGGCAACTCCTGATTAACAAAGGGATTAAGCCGAAAAGAAAATGAATGAATTAATTGATGAAAGATTACAAACTATGGTTTCCATATTTGGTGACTGATTTTCAAAACAGTTGACATAGGAAGAGTTCATTTATTTGCAGCAAGATTATTCTCAGACTCATAAGGATTTAATTTGTTACATGAATTTTGAATAGCAATGAACATGAAATATTATGAACGACTGGTCTTGAAAGTTTGGTACTACAACGAAACAAAATCTGACTATAAGCTCATTTTTGAGATATCAACCTTAGGTAGAAAAGACCAAACCTAAAAAAATGCTTCATCCAATAACTGAACTTTTTATTTTTAATTTTTAATTTTTTTTTTTTTACCATTTTTGGGTAAACTATCCCAATAAATCTTTGCTCCAAAGTATTCAACAATTTAAGTTGAAGTGCCATATTGTGTTTTTTTTAAATAGCACAATGGATTTAAATGTGAAAAAGTACATACAGCATATATAAACGTAATTTACCGCGGTTGTTAGGTGCTGGAAAAGCATAAAAATGCACCTTGAAAGTGCTTGAAAAGTGCTGGAATTCAAAGTTGCAAAAAGTGTAAGAACCCTGAATTATATATATATTTATATATATATATATATATATATATATATATATATATATATATATATATATATATATATGGTACAAACACAACTGTAGTAATAAACAAATGATCCAATAGGCTACATTTTTATAATTATACACGATCACAATGCACCACAGTTTACACTAACGTTACAGTATTTATTACAGTTTATCAGTTAACCAGTATTCTGTAGCATTCATTAACAAAGAACTGTACTATACATTATACACTTTACTATAGTGTGCTTCACAATCATATTATAAATTACTATAGTTTATTCCATGCGGATAACATTATATCTTCAGACATATACACAAAAAAACTAATGAAAATATACAAAAGTGTGGATGCACAGTCTACATTATTATTATTGTTTTTATTATTATCATCATGATCATCATCATCATTATTATATGTTATTTAATGGATGGTAAACGGTGCTCCACAGTAATAACAGTCTAGTTTTGCTCGCAGGAGTTGCATTTCTTTTTTGTTCAGTCGATGAACTTACCATCAAACATTCACCGTTACTGCGCATCTTGATGTTAACATTACGGTTGTTTATTCCGGCAAACACCAGTAAAGGATTACTGCAAAACAAGACGATGATTACATGGCAGGGTACGTTATTTATATTCTCCTGGATTTTGTATAAGTGTGGTAGTGTTTGTGTCTGATTTTTATATAACACATTAACATACTGTATAATACACATAGCTAGGGCTGTATATAATCTTTATTGGTGCTGTCAAACGATTTATTGCATTCAAAAAAAGTTTGTACACATGGATGTATTGGAAAATGTTTATTAGATGAACCCTTATTCCATTTTTAAGCCAGTTTCTTAAACTTTTCTCCCTTTATGAGCAAAAACTTTTGGAAGTCTATACAAGCTATTTGGCATTTATTATTTTGGCTTATTTAAACAATTATAAACAACACAACACAGAAACATTTTGATGTTCTGAGTCTTGCGTGTCATCAATGACGTCATGTAAAAACAACCTATATATTCACACGCACATCACATACAGTACAGGCAATTTAGTTCATCCAATTCAGCTATACCGCATGTCTATACCATCTGTGTCTTATTTCACAGGCAGGGTGTTTGCATCATCGCAGCATGATGAAGGCTCTCTCAATTAAAACAAATTCGAAGGCTTCTCCTAATGCAGCCTCCAAATGCATCCTTTGTTTTCCAGGTAATGATGGATACAACCAGTGGATACTTCGCAGCTTCAAACATCTTTGCATATTCAAACATATTTAAAATAAAACTTTGGAGTTCTACAGTTTTAAGTGTACCCAGCAAACTATTTTGTGTAATAGACGTCTAATAGACATCTAAAACGTAGACAGCTTGGCTAAAACAAGGCTAAACTTGGGCTGTCAGTGAAAATCTAATAGACATCTATAGTCCAAAACTAGACTAGTCGTCAAATAGACAGATTAGACAGACTTTATATGTGTAGTCATTCATTTCTGTTTATTTGATGACTAGTCTAGTTTTGGCCTATTTATTTTCATCAGATCATTTCGGTCCTCAATCTGGCAACCTGCGCTTGCGTTTGTTTTGATTCAGGAATGCAATACCTAGTTCAACCACTGTGTGTCAAACTTACATACTGCATACTACATACAGATTTTTTATGCAACAAAATGTCATGACTTAACACTTCACCATTTTGCTAGTGGCAACAGTGCAACCTCTTAGAAATTTAGTCGCATTGACAATAAATGGAGTCAAATTCGACCATGTACTGTAGTTGCCGTCTGAAGCACTGAAACATCTGCATGCGTTAATTAAGGTTTGTCAGTTTAAACTCTTCATATATGGCTTTCTGAGCACACAAAAAGGACAAGAACAAACTCAATTTCAATAGAAATGTGTGAAGGATATTTTAAATACAATCCTTTGGAGTGGACTTTGTGCTTTGTAACTTTTACAGATTGTTTTTTCATAAGTTTGTTTAAACTTAATTTAAACATTTTGTACAGCTTTAATACTCGCATCAACAGAATAATTGAACATAAAGAATTCAGTCTCCTCAAATCTTTCATGAAAACAGAGTTAGAATTATAACAAACATTTGAGTGTGTTGCTTGTGTTGACTTCTGAATGAGTGAGTGTTAGTGTCATGGTTTGCAGTGTTCGGTCGATGACATGCTTGTTTGTCTACATGTGCATGTATATGTGTGTATCATTTTGTTTTGTTTAATGCATATGTTGGACTTTAAGGTCGTGGGATCATACCAGGCCTCTCAGACTGCGTTTATTTTTCCTCGGCTACCGCTGATAAAACGCAGCTGTCCAAATGTCTCTCTGAGTGGTAAGTGAGCCACAGAGGACCAAACGCATCCAACCTCACACACCGTCCAGCCATCTGCTGGCAAAACAGATAACAGGTCTGTCCTCCCCCAACCCCTGGGTCGAGAAAACAGCCGTTGTGACCAGGTCATGGTGCACTTCTGGACCGGCACAATTACATGCTACATTTTTCCTCCTGGGTTATGTAAACATGAAGGAAATTTAATTCTCTTTTATAATCTCTTTTCCTGAGATAATTTTTCTAAATATAGAGAATGCTAGAATTTTTGTCATCACTGTCACTCAACAAAATGACATTCAAACTAATTATTTAAAATAAGTGGGGGGGGGGGGGGGGTCAGTTTATTTGTTTCATATTCAATCCACTTAAATTTGTAAAAAATGAATAAGTTAACTTAATTTCTTCATGTTGTCCCTACTAGGGCTGCACAACATATTGCAATATAATTTCACCAAATGACTTGAATAACTTATTTTACAAAGACTTTAGATTGATTTGGATGATTTTATAGGAGAGTGAAATATTTATATATTTTATGTAATTTATATATAATATATAGAATTTGTTTATATATATATATATATATATATAACAAAATACAGTCATAAATAAACACAATGGAGCAAATATTAAAGTGAAATAAACAGTGATTTATGTTTTTTAGGAGAGTCTAACAGTATTCGGTTACAGAAATTTTATTGGAATGTAAATTAACAATGCATAGTCTTCATCATATAAATTGTTCAATAAAATGAATCTTTATTAAACTTTATGCTTTATTAAAATGCTTTGAACTCACTTAAAATGGTCACAAGCTTTAAAATACAAATGCAGATAATTAACTTTTACTCTATTATGCTTACATTCTGCAGTGTCTCCACAAATCTCATGTGTTTTGACCTGTGGTTTCTGGTCATATATAATCCTAACCCAACATTGCATGTCTTGTGATGTGACTATTGCGGACACACTGCGATATCGATGCTCAAATGATATATTGTGCAACTCTAGTTCCAACACAAATATATTGTGTGGATTTTTTACAGCGTGTATAGTCAATATGGAATATTTATACTTAAAAGCATGATCTTTCTAAAAATCTATCTAAATTTGTTCAATACACAAAAGAAGATACTTTAAAGAATGTTTACGTGTACTTGTACACACAGTAAAATTCTGTGGATTCCACAATAAAGTCCCATTCAATATATAGTGTTTCTTGGACCCCACTGACGCTCTTTGTATGGATTAAAACATTCTTCTTGATATCACTGTTTGTGCTCTGCAGATGACATAGATTCATAATGATGATATGGAGCTCACTATACTACCATGTTCCAATTCTTATCATTTTTATAAGCCCTTTCTTGATTAAATTTCCTCTGTGATTTGGAATCTGCTATGGAGTTTATTTATTATTTACGTCTTTTTTTGTCTCATGAAATCAATTGCTTCATTCTACAGTATATGTATACAGTATAACAATGCTTGTACTGTTGGGAGAAATGGATAAAAATAAACAAATGAATTGACTGTAACAAATGCAACAAGCGGCGACACAGTGGCACAGTGGGTAGTGCTGTCGCCTCACAGCAAGAAGGTCGCTGGTTCGAGCCTCGGCTGGGTCAGTTGGCGTATCTGTGTGGAGTTTGCATGTTCTCCCTGCGTTTGCGTGGGTTTCCTCTGGGTGCTTCGGTTTCCCCCACAGTCCAAAGACATGCGGTATAGGTGAATTGGGTAAGCTAAATTGTCCGTAGTGTATGTGCGTAAATGAGTATATGGATGTTTCCCAGAGATGAGTTGCAGCTGAAAGGGCATCCGCTGCGTAAAACGTGCTGGATAAGTTGGCGGTTCCTTCCGCTGTGGCGACCCTGCTTTAATAAAGGGACTAAGCCTAAAAGAAAATGAATGAATGAATGAAATGCAACAAGCAGTCAAACTGAATCAATAAGATCTGGATGCTGCCTTTTTATGCAAGCTGATATCGCATCTCTCAGAGATGCAACATCAGACACTGCACTCAATGTAGCTAGTGATATCACTGTGAGGGGTAGGGTTAGCGGTGGGCTTTGGTGAGCCTATTAAAAAAGCATTGCATGCAGCTCAGATTGCCAGACCCCTCTCAACTGAATAGGCTACATTATGCAAAACATTCTCCTCTCTATAGATTGATCTTGATATAAAACTTGTGTGGACATTAAATTGTTTTCACTAAATGTGTTAGGTGACCTTATTTACAAGCTGTATTTCAACTCTTTTCATGGTTGAAACACTGATTGAGCAAATTTAGGAAACAGTAAATACCTTCTGATTTTTATTCTTGTTTTTTCTACACTGTTACCAGTAGTAAAGTGTCTTTGCATCTGTCTTGATCTCCTCTGCGCTCTCTATCATGGACACAGATCTCACGTTTACTAACTGCAAGATGATCAGTATAGGGAACTGTGATTAGATGGACATTTTGCTCTTCAAAATGTAGCTACTTTGACTTTATTGGTATATTCTTGCATGACAGAAAACTATTATTCGCTTTATCACTCAGCAGTAAACACATAAAAATGAAATATGGGGCAGAACATGAAATTGGGACACAAATTATAGCTGAAATATGAGTCTGTCGTGGGAAAAATGGGATTTGTGCTCATCCTAAGTTCACTTCATTTAATTTATAAAGCACAATTAAACAACAGTGGTTGTCCATTGTGTTGAACAATAAAAGAAATCATAACACATAAAATCAGAAATAAAATAAACATAAGCCTCTGTTGGCTTATACACTGTAAGCCTTCTCTAACAGATGGGCTTTAAGCCTTATAAAGCAATTCTGTCACAGTTGTTCTAATAGAAATCGAATGCTGTTTCCCAATTTAGGATCGGCTATGGCAAAAGGTACTACTAGTCCATTTAAAACTTTAAAAACAGAAAGCACAATTTTATTTATTCATTCATTTTCCTTCGGCTTGGTTCTTTATTTATCAGGGGTTTCCACAGCGTTAAGTACAATTTCCAACTCTGTTGTAAAATAGACTGGGATCCAGTGCTAAGAGAATTGGACAAGAGTAAAATGTTTGTATTTGTGAGTGGCAGTCAGAAAATAGCAACTTAGGTGATTCAGATATAATTTATTAATTCCAATATACTAATATGAGTAGAATTCACTTAAATCAGGGGTGCCCAAACTCGGTCCTGGAGGGCCGGTGTCCTGCATATTTTAGTTCCAACCCCAATTAAACACACCTGAACCAGCTAATTAAGCTCTTTCTAGGTATACTAGACTTCCAGGCAGGTGTGTTGGAGGAAGTTGGAGCTAAACTATGCAGGACACTGGCCCTCCAGGACCGAGTTTGGACACCCCTGACTTAAATCAAAGAGTTAAGGGTCTGTTCATATAGGTTTCACATGACGTCATTGATGACACGCGATACTCAGATGGAGAGCAGGAAGTTACTATGACAATTTAATTCAAGTAATTATCTATAGTATACTTCCAAACACTATAGTTTTTACTATAGTATTTTTCATGTAACTTAATAGCATACAGTATACCGCCTCGATGACAGGCAAATATATTTTAGTTCAGTAGAAAACTCGGCCCTATTTTCTTTTATATCTCCTTTTAAATATGGTTTAAATGACAAAAATACAGACTTTCCCCTATGTCTCCCATTCAGTTTTACTTCCTGATAGGGTTGGGCGATGTTGACCAATTTAGCATCGCTCAATGTCTAATGTGAAACATCGCGATGGACGATGGCATCGTCTTCATAGGCGGAGGTGAATTAATTATTTATGAATAATTCATAAATTCATAATGAATTAATTATTTGTAGCCTACCGTTTCATCCACCACCGCGGTGGATGGCAGGGGGGTGTCGTGGACGAAAGTGAAGAGGGTCGGGGAGTCGCGGAAGAAAGTGAAAATGTCTATCGGTGATGGGCGATGGCATCGTCTATCGGCCCAACCCTACTTCCTGCCCTCCATCTGAATTTTGCGCATCACCAGAACCACGTGATTGAAAACGACCTATAAACTTCCCTTGCCCACTTGACAAAGTGAATATATTTGTTGCATGGATTCATCTAAGGGGAAGTGATTGGGGAAGTTCATGAGTGTGTCTATTGCTGCACAAATGTGCACAAATTCGGGCACTGATAAGGAAAGTGATGACCTTGGTTTACTACACATTGGGACACACTAAGTGTGACATAAGAATGTCCTCATTGTACATCATCAAAACTGGGGTTTATAAACAATAAATAGAACTAATAGATTTCATATATTAATTTTACTATGTTTTTAAAGTACATTATAGCTAAATAATTTGATTGTATCATATACCAGCACCATTTCAACCATTAAACAATTATAGATGTTTGCTAGATTTTTCCTAACCTGTCTAGCTATGTTCGTTCATGTTAAAAATAAGTAAGTCAATAAGTTTTATTGTCACATCTCAATTGTCAACCTCAGTACTCAGGTGGGAGCAGAGGAGGTAGAGCTGGGTCTGAGTTGAGTCTCCTGACCGCCTTGTGGAATAAACTGTCCTTGAGCCTACTGGTTCTGGCCCAGGGACTGCGCCGTCTCCTCCCTGACGACAGCATGTTGAAGTAGCTGTGAGATGGGTGGGATGGGTCACCTGCAATCCTGATGGCTTTCCGGGTAAGATGGGAGTGGTAAATGTCTGAAAGGGCGGTGAGAGAGACACCAATAATCCTCTCGGCTGTTCTCACAATGTGCTGCAGAGTCTTCTGACATGACGCGGTGCAGGCTCCATACCACATGATGTTGCAGCAGGTCAGCAAGCTCTCAATGGCACCATTGTAGAAGTTGTACATGATGGAAGGTGGGGCTCTTGCTCTCCTTAGTTTGCAAAGGAAGTACAGGTGTTGTTGGGTTTTCTGGCCAGTGATGCAGTGTTGTGGTTCCAAGACAGGTCTTTGGAGATGTGCACTCCCAGGAACTTGGTGCTGCTCACTCTTTCCACTGCAGCACCACTGATGGTTAGTCGAGCGTGCTGGGTGTTTGCTGGGAGTCCACAACAATCTCCTTGGTCTTCTTCACATTCAGATGGAGATTGCACCACAAAGCTAGCCTCCTGACCTCACTCCTGTAGGTTGTCTCATCATTATTGTTAATGAGACAATAATTAAATGACAGTTTCTTTTTAGAAAGACATTTCTCGTTTGTCATTACGTTTGGTGATTTGGTTCATGTAATTCATATTTTGCGCTTCCAAACTTCGGTTAGGGCACAGTGCGTATCGATGCATCCTGATTTTCACAGTTAAGCATTGTGGTACTTTTTGGGGCGCGAACGTTTAAATGCACTTGAAGAATTTTGCAATTGAGACAGTGCTTGCAATGGCTGGCCACCTGCTTAGTGCACTGACTACTGCACTGTAAAACATGCTTTAACTAGACTGAATGTAAACAATTAAGTTTCCCAAAAAATCTCCAGAATTGTGTTCTTTCAGCTCATTTTAATTAAGTAGTTTGAAAAAGCAGCAAAAATCTTTTATTGTGTGTGTGAACAGGGGTGCTGATTGAGAACAGGCCCGGATTAAGAATTCAGAGGCCCCTGGGCACAATGTGTTGTAGGCCCCCCTACCTGGCCGCACCCCTAGTTACACCTAACACCTCTCCAATCCAGTTCTATGAATCTGAATCCTCCATAATACACTCACTTATTAATAATTCCTACTTGTCTTTCTCGTGATGAAGAGTAGGCAAAATCTGATATGTGGAGGGGAAAAAAAGAAGAGCGTGTTCATCATACTCTGGATTCGAACCGGATTCATGATCGATCGCGCCTAAACATGTTGCCATGCGCTTTACGAGCTACGTCACTCACGCTGATGTCTGCTACTCTCTTAAGTTATATTGTCTCTGTCAATCAAATGGTGATGGGCATGAATCGCTTAACTAGCTTATTCCAACGAGGTGCGATATTTGCACTTAGCCTTAATAGACACTCCAAAATCTGCATTTCCCCCCCCTCGCAGGGGCCTCAAGTACGCACGGGCCCCTGGGCCTATGCCCATAATGCCCATTGGTTAATCTGGCCCTGATTGAGACGCACCCTAAAAACGATGCATCCTAGTTGACCTGAAAGAGAAAACTGACCATAGAAAAAAGTTTATACTACAATATTTACTTGTGGCTGTACAATGCCCATTGTGGCTGTAGTGAGAATGCAACGTGAACTTGTATTATGTATTGCATTCTGACCCATTCAAGTGCAACAGTGAAATAAACTTATCAGAAGACTGTCGAACATAACTTCTGCTTTGTCTGGATGGTGTCAGAGGAGTGTGAACCTGTCTGATCATGATATAGTATTGCACACACTATCTCCTTTTTGGTTTGGTCTAGCTCAGAAGAACTTGTGGTCTGAGTGGGAGTTGTTCTAGAAAAATGCGATCTTTCCCCTATTCTTCTCAAAAGAAACATTTGTTCAGTCTGAACTTTACAGTCTCAACTAACACTTTCATGTATTGTTGAAGTTATTCTTGGTCAGACGTAGATGGCCAGCATTTCCTCTGGGTCCTTTCTTTTTTTAGAAAATCACATGCAGGCTGGATATGTGGGTCGAAGAAACCTATTATTTCTTCAGCTAGTCGAGTGGCCTTCATTCTATCCCAAGTAGATCAGTTCATAGACACCCCTGAGACTAGCTAAGAATGAGAGTCAGAAAGAAACCAAAAATAAACCTCCGAAGTGTCAATATTTTTGGAGTAAGAGGCTAACCCCTTGATTAAAGAAAGAACTGGAGCTTATGAAATGTAATGCTATTTTTTATTACACTTATTTTTTTGGCTAATCTGGCTGGTGCTCATTCATTTTATTCTGTGTAAACATGTTGCGATACAGCTGCATATGTATGTGTATTTACAACAATCTACTACTGTAACTTTGATGGACTGGTCTGAGTATTTTAGAAACTACTGATCTACTGGGATTTTCACACACAATTATCTGTAGGATTTAAGGCCAGGACACACCAATTTTCTTGGCCATCCTTGGTTTGGTCTATTTATTACCAAATGAATATTGTTTAAAAGCCATAGCCTACCTGAATATTATTCTTGACCATGTCCAGCCCTACATTGTCTCCTTTTTTTTTTTTTTTGAATGTCAATGGAAGAAAACTAGTTAATGAATCGAATGTTATAAGTCATTATAAGAGAAAAGCTGCACTTTAATTTTGAATGGTGACACCCACAGGCATCGTCACCAAATATAAATCAGAGGTAAAACTTTCTCATACAGAGCCTAGAATTATTCATTATATAGGCTTTACATTATAAACAGAAAGAACAGATAAACCAAATCAGTTCGGTCAATTTTCCTAATGGATAAACAGCTCTCGTTAATAGTTCAGCATGCTTTCACTTTTGTATTCGACATGACACACATTTACCAGTAGGAATAATGTAATCCCACCCTACTTATCATTCTCTCTTCATATAGTCATGTATGCCTATTACATATCCATAATCCACTGTGATATATTGTAGCCTGGTTGTTAGTTTGTTGGATTATATTCTCACTACAATCGATCTGCTCCAAAGTTAGTTTTAATCGAGTCGAGACCACCTCATTCAGGTGATCTTGGACCAATTGTTTTGCCGTGGATCAGAGCGCGATTGCTGGATTCACATATGCCAAACAAACTGCGCTAAGGAGACAAATGTGCCAGGTTCCTAAAAAAAAGTCTAGTTGTAAAAGCACCCTAAATCCAGTTTGTACCTTATATTTGCTTTTAACAATTAGGTAAATATTGCAAATAAATATATATATATATATATATATATATATATATATATATATATATATATATATATATATATATTATATATATATATATATATATATATATATATATATATATATATATATATATATAACAGAAGCTGGGAGAGTGTGTGTAGATAAATTAATTAAATAACAATCAGTTTTTTTCCTTATTTACTAAGCATTAAATTGCTTGTGATGTTCTTAATTTAGAAGTGTATTTGAATAAATGTATTTTATGTATAATTACTTTTTTCTCAATCTCTTTTGTTGCAGTGGTTTGTACAACGATCACATCTTCACACTGGCAAAGGAAATCGGGGTCTAGTTAGGGCACTTCTTGGGTGTCAAAATCATGGTCAGTTCCTGCTGATCAGTGCTGTGGGAATCAGACACAACAGTTCACAGGTGGGAGTTTTCCTATAGTGCCTTTTTGTTTGTTTGTTTTCCTGCAATGTAGTTTGTATTACATTGTTTTACATTGCACAAGCACGCACTTAAGCACTTGATCAAACATAAAAATCATATTTTTTTATTTAGATTAACTTCTGAGATTAATTTAAATTGCTGAAGTATTTTGCTTGCTCTACAGACAGTAGAAACGACAGTTCAAAGCGTATCGACTCCAAGTGAACCTCCAGATGCTCCCTTTTCTGCTCCAGCCTCCATTCCAGTTCCTGCAGTTGACCCCACCCCCGCAGTAACACCACCAATTACAGAGCAGGTAGCCGAGGCTCCTCTCACTGCATTGGATGTTCTGCAGGGGGTCGGAGCTGAAGCCAGCCTATCAGAGCTCGGTCTGTGCAACTCCACACCTGTGGGCCTGATCCAAAATCTGCTGGAGTTCATGCACGTCAGCATTGGGCTACCATGGTGGGGAGCCATTGTTGCAGGTAAAACATTTAGTATATTAACAATTTAGTTATTTTGGGGGGGTCTGGAATTCAGGGAGTTTTCCGGGAGACAGAACAATACGGGAGATGGATCTGAAATACGGGAGACTCCCGGGAAAAATAGAAGTGTTGGCAGGTATGCCGTAGACACTTTTTACTCTTCGTATTAACGGGATAGTTCACCTAAAAATAAAAATGGAATGTGTTGTTAAAGCCAGATGATATTTAAGCCTATCTCAAATATTAAGTTTCTATTGAAGGGGAATGAATGTAAAAAGCACAGTGTAGTTTTGTGCCAGAGCTCTGAAAATCTGAAGTCTGAAATCAATTTTTCATTGTCTTCTGTAATGTTGTTCATATGTGGATTTTGTAAGCTTATTTTGCAACTTTATATTTATACATACTCTCATTCAAAGACCATTTGTTAAAGAAATATATAGAAAAATGGTCACAACTTTACAAATGTGATGGTTTAAAACAACAGTGGCCATAGAACACTTAGACCAGCCATTAAGAATTAGCCATATAGTATAAAACCAGTCCCAGGTGTTAATAAGAATCAAACTTTTTCACTTCTTTCTCCGATCATTTTTTGAAAGCCCACCTGTTTGACATTTATCTATATATATATATCTCGTCACCTTGGAATTATAACGTTCTATCTGCGTTCTGAATGATTTTGAGATATTGAGCTTCAACGTTTTTGCATTCCATAGCAAACAGTACGTGTGTGACATTTGTTTTTTAAATAAAAAGTCTTAAAATGTAAACAACTTATAAAAAAACATCCCATAATGTAAATAAGTTGTCAATTAATAAGAATATGTCAATAACTCAATTTGACAAAAATGTCAGATAGAACCTTATAATTTTAAGGTGACGATATATAAACATACACAGGTCAACAGGAAGATTGTAAAAGACCAGCTTCTGCTTTAAACTGGACTGACTGAATATCTACTATTAAATATACAGACAAATGTAGAATACAGTAAAACAGCCTCAATCTGTTGAAATGCGTCAATCTGATGGCGGTTGAGTTTGCAGCTGTATATTATTGGGAGATTGCTGACAGGAACACTGAACAGCTTCGCCAGAGTGCGTCTGAAGCTCATATGCAAGTTTATTTTACATTCTATGGCAGAAACAGCATTGAGTCTCGCTAGATCCTTCTGTATGGGTGCGTGTCCGTCTAAAACACTCACAGGACATTAATTTGGACAACTATGCGGATATATTAAATGGTTCACACAAAAATACACAATGAGAGATTTTCACTTCACGCAGTTTGTGAATGAACAGACTTGCGTGTACTAGTTGCAGACGCGATCATGAGGCTGTTTTTGCGGCGAGTTTGAAATAATCAATCAGAACAGGAGAAAGTGCATTATTTAGATCATTTTAGTATAGCATATTAATAATGAAATCCAAAACTTATAGTTTAATATTGAGAGTTAATTTTAAGCTACCTCACGGCCCACCCGCAGGATTGCTGAGGCCCACTAGTGCGCCGCGGTCCACTGGTTGAGTATCCCTGGAGTAAAACTTTGTGTGTTTTTAAATTTTGTTAATAATTAATGATTATAACTTTCTGTTTCCTCAGGCACCATTGTTGCTCGATGTGCTGTGTTTCCAGTCATTGTAAAAGGACAGAGAGAAGCAGCCAAACTGAACAATGTCATGCCGGAAATGACAAAACTCACCAACCGCATGAATGAGGCCAAGCAGAGCGGTAACAAATTTGAATGTAAGTGTAATATTTTCTCCTCTTATGATTTTTGTCTCTCTTTTTATCTTCATTTCTTCTTTTTCTCTTCTTCTGTTCCTATCCTTATTGTCTTAAATGGACAAATACATTTTGCTTCTTCAGTTTCAAAGGCGTACACTGATTTAATGATGTTTCAGAAGAAAAAGGATGTCAACCCTTTCCGTGGGTTCCTTGTACCTTTGGCACAGGTAAGTAACTTTATGATTTAATTATTAATACTGTTATGACTATCTGATCACTGTTTAGGTGTCAAGATCAGATAGCAGTTATTAATGAACTGCTGTTTAATCATCTCATTTTATCATCTTCCTTTTTTAGGCCCCAATCTTCCTCTCTTTCTTCATCGCCTTGCGGAAGATGTCTGATCTCCCTGTGCCAAGTTTGCAGACTGGCGGCCTCTGGTGGTTCTCAGACTTAACAGCAGCGGACCCTTTTTACATTCTCCCTATTGCAGTGACTGGTACCATGGTTGCCATCTTGGAGGTAAACATTAGATTTTATTATTATATTTACGTAATTTCAAAACTGCTTCATTTAGATATGATAAATGCATATTGTAAAGGGGATGAAAATTAGTTGAGGACTACTTTTAACAAACCTTACTTTTAGCTGTAACAAACCGTCTCTAGAACAGACCTATGGCAAAACAAGTGTGTGTCTGTGTGTGTGAGCATGTGTGGCGTCAAACTCAAGTAAGGCTCAGATGTTCTGCTTTACCAAGTATCAGAAGTAGTTACGTGTGTGTTCCCAGATTTGTTTTGTCATGCATAGATCATAGACCTCTTTGTGACGCTGCCGTGAAATAGGCCGTTCACATATCGCGTCTTTTGCGTGCACAATTCCATTATTTCCAATGGAGGCAATGCCAGGTGCGCCCAGCTGAAAATGTCTCTTTTCAGACCAACCTTAAATGTAACTTCAGAATGCCACACCGCAAGTCACGTAACATAAACTGACCGATCAGCTTCATACTTTGTATGGAATATACACATTTTGGTTTCCTCAGACAAACACAAGACACCCGAACACCAAGTGCTTTTTTAACTCTGTCCATACATAAAACTTGTATCAGAGCTGCAGCAATGTTATTGTCATCCTCTGAGAAAACGGTTGATGGTCACCGAGCAACGACAAAGGAGTGACCGCAAAGCACGTTGAAGCGACACGCTTTTATACGCAATATATGACTAACTTACAAATTACCTGGTTCTGGCATATATCAGCTTTCCTCTATCCAAAGTAATTTAATCCCACACCACAGATTGTGACTTTTTTGGCACCAAGTTCTCCATCTGCTGAACTCATCCTACCTGTTTATGCAGGCTATTCACTCTCCTGTTGTTGAGCTTTGGGGTGCAATTCCGAAAACCATTGTTAGCCAACTAAGGTCGCAAGTCCGTCGTTACAATCATAGTTTGTTGATTTGGCGTTTCCCAAATCCATTGTTCCAACGAACATTCGCAAACTGCGTCACAGACTTGTATGCATGCAACTACACCTCTGTAGCTGTAGTTAGAAACATAGTTCCTGGCTGTGTACTATTCCCAGTTATCCCCCCTATGCCCTATTCATTTAGAACGTTCCAACATATAAACTTGGTTGGAAAAAAAGCGCATTAAAGTCATCTCTCTTAGGTGTAATTTGCTTTCAAAGTATTTTTACAGTTCAGTTTTAGCGATCATCAGATTGACAATTGCGTTTCCTTAGTAATGCACGTTGAAAACATTGATGTCATTTTGAACATAGTCGTGGCTCATGGCGAAAGCTATAGAGTGGAGGAACTATGACGTCACCTTGTAGGCTAATCGGCTGCTAGCATAAAACTGGTTCCCTCGATAAAATCTCTATAGGATTTTCCCATAGGCTTTTCGAAGATTGCAAATAATAAGCTCTGTGTTCAAACACTGTTCATTAAACGTACATGTTTTGTCCAGCCGGATAATCCTCACATGAAAATACAACTTTTAGCACTTTTGAATTTTAAATGTAAACGCAAGAACTGAAAAGCTAACATTAGGCTATAAACGGACTACAGCCTTCGGGGCGCTCGCCTGTGACATCAGCACCACCCTGCTACAGACAACTCTTCAAGCTTAGAAATGTAATCCATGACAAAGATTTACACTCGGTTTATTACATTATAATCCACGCTATATATTATAAACAAATAAATACGCAAAACCACTTAGACCTATGTACCTTTTGGATAGTTTTTACGGGGGAAATAGATTTTGTTTTGCTTTACGGTTGTTGTAAAAGTTTTAAAACTGTATGTATAAATGATAGTACATAGTATTATCATAAGACATGTTTAAACAAGTGTATCGCTCGCGTGCATACAGCCCGCTTACCTTAGTAACAGACGACAGAAATGAGGCGTGAGGGACAAGTCTAATGTTATATGCCTGAAAGTTCCATCATGGACACAGAACGACATTCAATGTTCTTTTTTGTCACCGAGTACAGCGAAAAGCAGCCCCATACAGTCACATATGCGATACATTTTAAGAAGGAGTGTAAATACTGCAGTTATGACAGAGTTAAATGTGTTCAGATGAAGAAAAATCAGTTGATCACGTTAAAATGACAATTATGTATTTTTACACATTTATTCACATGTTTGCATTACTGAGAGCAGGAAAGAGAGAGGCTGCACTGGTAAGCAGTATCTTCATAATATCGTTTAATTAAAATAAATATACAACAAATGAATCTGTCTTGGCAGTCTTTACAAGTGAAGGCATTATCTACACACAATATGAATTCCCAATTAGAAAAATACTACAAACTATAAAAAAACTACTCATGAAAATACTTTAATCACAGACAAATCCAAATGCCAGCGCAAGCGGGCTGCGCTCCAGACCAGTTCAGCTCGATGACGTATAATGTCTCCGACACCGCCTGTAGTCCCGTTTAGCACATTGATAGCAACCGTCTTTTAAAGAAGCATAACCGATTTAAAAAATCAAGAGTGTGCTGTAACTGATGTGTTTTATGTCGTAGAATAAAACGTGAAAGTATTTTGAGTTTGTGTTCGCCACGAACCTTATTTAAGCGATTTAACTGAAATCCCATTCAAAAAACCCATTGACTTTGGGACGAGGGAACCGGAACTGCTAAAATGCTAACTCGCTTCCGGGTTTTTGCATACAAATTGACGTCATAGTTCCTCCACTCTATTGACCTTATTCATCACGTACGAGCAGGCACAGCCATTGGAATCTTTTTGGTTCAACACTTCCGGTCTCATTCACTTCCATTGATTGCAAAATGATATTTTCTTATTATATTATTCTACTTTTTGTGTATAGTTTTGAACACACTTGTTTGTAGAGCAAGCGGTTTGATCCTTTTCTGCCGTTTATTATTCCTAGTCATTTCTCCCATAGGCGACTGAATGGAAAGTTCTAAAACAATCGTGAAAATGGATGCACGTCCGCATTGAAGAATAAGGTCAATAGGTGACGTATTATTTAAAAGCGGAATTTACGTTAAGTCTCCAAAGCTTGTGAAAACAAAAAACATAGCATACGTTAATGCTTTTAATTTATAGTGGGTTATTTATTAAGTATCTGTACTGTATATGACATGGGCCTGCTGGTTAGAACATTTCTGCAGTGGTCTGCATGTGTCAAATTGTAAAAGTAGACTTTTCAAAAAATAAATTAACAGTATCCTACTTAATAATAATAATAATAGTCATCATCATCATTAATATTATTATTAAAGTAGGATCTTTTTCATTTCCTAATAAATAATAAACATTAAATTTTATTTCTTAATAAATAGCCTCATTATTTATTTATTTATTTATTTGTTTATATGATTTATATATTATATTAGAATACGTGTTAGCTTTTGTTTGGATTTTATGTTAATTTAGAATAGACTATGGAATATTCTCAATATTATTTGTAAAGGAAACACAGGCTCTATATGTGCCATTTACATATATTTCAATTATTTGGAAAACGAGTGCATGTTTTTACCAAAGCTAATATTGGAACTTTTTTTTATGCGTGTAAAACAATATAATTTGCTTAAAACATTATTGGGTTCTTCTCTAAAGAATTTGTTACCACCTCATTTAGAGCATCATTTTGGGCGTTTTACATTATAACTAACATGGTTCAAACAATGGATCTGCGACAGAGAAACTACGATTTTGGAGAAACGCTCGTCACTGCATCGTTTGGGAAATAAATCGTACTATGATAGTTCAGCCGCAAGTTATGTCGTTGTTTGGGAAACGCATCCCTGTTTAGGTGCGCTGCGTTATGATTCGTTCAATAGCGTACTGTGGGGAAATAGTGTTGATTTTGAAATCGCGCATGTTCTAATCGCAATTTCCATACAATTTCAAATAATCGCACAGCCCTACTTTTAATTTTTAAAATTATATTACAGCTTTGAGATTTGGAATTTGAGGCTTGTTCAACCAAATAAATCACGTATCATTCTAAAGGCAATAGACAGTAATGACTAGGGCCAGATGGAATCTGCCGACGTTTTTTGCAATTTCTGCGGAGAATTTTGGTAAAAATCTGCGGATTTCTGCTGAATTATTGTGTGAGTCTCATAACTAAAATCTTAATATGTGAAATATGTGTAATTTAAAAACTGAATAAATTCAGATTTACACACATTTACTCAAGTAAATAAAAGAATTAACGATGGGCTAAAAATCTGCGGAAAATCTGCGGAATTCTGCGCTCGCAGATTCCGTGTGGGCCTAGTAATGACACAGAAAAAGAATATTAATAAAATTATTTTCTAAATGTTTTAAAGACATGTAAGGGGCCATTCACATATTCAGTATTTTGCATGTCATGTTCGTTATTTCAAATGTAGACATGCGCACAAACAGAGCTGTTACCAGGCACCTACAGTGCAGCAAGTTGAGGACATCTTAACTTTACAGAATGTTGCAAGCGCACCGCACATCATGTGACAAGAACCAACCAATCAGCTTCATGCTTTATATGGATTATACACATTTCAATAATAACGATAGACTAATTACCTCAGACAAACGCAGAGCACAAAAACCCTGAGGCACTTTTTAATTTTCTCCATAAATAAAACGTATCAGAGTTACAGCAAGGGTTAGCCAGTGATGGTCCCCCGGAGAGCACTGCTGATAGTTGCTTAGCATTGACAGACACCACAGTAGCACAAGCTCATGAGCATGTTGAAATTATAGTTGAAATTGGTGGAGGAAGCAGTGCGCCTAGTTTTTTTTTTTTACAAGGTTTAAGACGAGATATGTGAATGGTACCTAATGTGGCAGGCAACAAAACTGCAGCACTAGCTTCAAATAAACAGTATTAGTGTGCATTTGTGCTAATATTCTTTATTTTGCAGTTTTATTTAGTTTTAGTTAATGTTAACAGTCCTTTTATATTTGTATATAGTATTGGACCAAGAGGCAACATCCCGCTCTCCCTCGTGAAGCTAAAACAGAAGTAACTCAAACTGCAATTCATTGAAATTCCACTAGGCCTGACTCCATAATAGAGCACATTTCTATTGAGCCCACTGTTACAATGGCCAACTTTACAGCAGAAAAATGGTGTTTACAGCCTGGTACAAAAACGATTTCGGTGCATATAGCTAATATTACCCTTCATGGCAACTGTGAGTGGGTGAATTTTTTTATAACTCATCTGTTTCGTTTATATTTAGTTATATTAAGTTTGCATAATTAAGGGCGGGGCCACGTGAGTGACAGCTAGGTCTCACTGCTCGCTGTCTCGTCACCTCAGCTGATTAGCCACTAAACTCGGCATATAAATTGTATTTTTGTTTTGTTTTATGTGGCTTTACAGAGTCAATTGCCTTTTGGAATTATTTCTTACCATTATCAGATGATATGGCATGCTGTGTGCACTTAATTGTGCTCACAAACCATTCAAGTGTTCTCTATTTCCTTGTAAGTGAAATTGTTACATATCATATCTATAAATGTATTTGTTTTAAGATCATTTATCATTTTCTTTAGACCTGTAATGATCTCCAGAATCTGACAGATTGATTTGGCTGTAGGCTCTAGAACAGTCATCTGAAGCGTTGTCATACAGTTTTATGCCTGGATTTCATCAATAGCCTTGCATTTACTAACACACAGAATATATCTGAAGTGTTTGGATGTAACTCGCGTTTTCCTCCTGTAGAAAAACCTCATAAGAACAATGTTTAGTGGCTCAATGTATTACAACAGTGTTTTTAAAAGACTAAACACTTTATTGATATAGTGTACAACCAAGCACATGTGGTCAAAACACAAACGAGTCGCAGGTAATGAAGTATTAAGCATTTCTCCTAAAGAAAAGTTCGTTTAAGCAAAATGCTAGCAGGCGTCTGTAGCTCCGCTCATGCTCTGTTTCTTTGCACTTTTTTTGGTATCCCCTGGTTAGTGCGATGCTGCGTGAACAAAATGTAGACGGTTGGCCACGCCCACTTGTAACTTCATTTGCGCTCTTCAGAAACCTGTAGGTGACATCACGGATACTACGTCCATATCTTTTACAGTCTATGATTTGGACCATATTTACTGTGCTCTTATCCAGCCACATTTTGCGTGTATTACAGCACATTTACAAGGTGTGTTTTGTTCTTTTTTTTTAGTTGGGAGCTGAATCTGGTGTTGATAACCCCAATCTGAAGGCCATGAAGACCGTCTTTAGGATCATGCCCTTTGTGATCCTCCCTTTGACCATTAACTTCCCCACGGTTAGTCTTTTATTTCTCTGTCTGTATTTCAGCATGTAACTGCCACACAGTGTTTGCTCTGAAATCTGTCTTCTCTTGTCATGCTGTGAGGATTTCCATGAGTGCCATTTGATCTGTGTGTTTTGCAGGCGGTGTTTACCTACTGGATGACCTCTAACCTCTTCTCACTGGCTCAGGTGGCCGTGTTGAGGCACCCGGCCGTGAGGCGAAAGCTGCGCATCCCAGAGCGCATCGTACATCCACAGTCAGCACTGCCTGCAAATGAAGGGTTCTTTGCAACTGTCAAGAAAGGTCTGGAATGGACAAACTCAAGATCTGATTTATCATCTGATTTATTGTTATTAACTTCAGTTATAGTTACTCCAACTTGCAGTACATCTGGAAAGTATTCATAGCGCTTCACTTTTTCCACATTTTTTTATACAGCCTTATTCTAAAATGGATTCAATTCATTTATTTTCTCAAAATTCTACACACAATACCCCATAATGACAATGTGAAAAAAGAGTTTTTGAAATTGTTGCCAATTTATTACAAATAAAAAACCTGAAGAATCACATGTACATAAGTGTTCACAGCCTTTGCTCAATACTTTGTTGATGCACCTTTAGCAGCAATTACAGCTCAAGTCGTTTTGAATATGATGCCACAAGCTTGGCACACCTGTCTTTGGGAATTTTTGCCCATTCCTCTTTGCAGTACCTCTCAAGCTCTATCAGGTTGGGAGGGAAGCGACGGTGTACAGCCATTTTCAGATCTCTCCAGAGATGATCAATAGGATTTAAGGTCTGTGCACTGGCTGGGCCACTCATAGACATTCAGCGAGTTGTTGTGAAGCCACTCCATTGACATTTTGGCGGTTTAAGCCGGTGGCTATTAAGTGAACCTCAGGCAGCAAACATCGCTTGATGCGGGCATTGATTTTGCTCTTAACGTTTTAATAACAAAATAAAAACAAAAAAGGCAACAATGAGAAATCTGCAATTAAGAAAGCATTTAATTGTAGGATATGGATTTTTTTATATAAACTATGCCAATCGCTAGCATCTGCCATTCACTGGTGACCTAAAGTTATTCTATTATCATCATTTGTACGTTGCTTTGGATAAAATCATCTGCTAAATGTAAATCAGGTCAACAGAAGAGGTCATTAAATGACACTGTTATGATAGATTGACCATAAAGGATATTTGACCCTAAAGACTAAATAAAAATCACCTATGAGAGACTATAGTGTAAATTCATTCATTTTCTTTGCATGACATTACAGTGAAGAGAAAGTCACAATGCTTCATGACAAAGATGTTCACACATTGGCTATGAAAACGCTATTATTATATTAATGGTCTTGCACAGTAGTGACCTTTTACGTTTGTTTCCATTTCAGACATTGGGGTATTCATCCTTCATAATAGGTTAACAGTAACTGGACTGTTCTGTATATGAATCTTTTAACCTTTTTTAGTGTTTTGCCTGTGTTTTGTTCTCTATATAATGATCCTGAATCTGTTTACCTCAGGATGGAAGAATGCCCAGTTGGCTCAGCAGCTGGAGGAGAGAGAAAGGAGAATTAAAGGACACCTCGATATTGCAGCCAAAGGTGAGGGGTTACTTTATAGTTCTGTTTCGAAACCTAGTGAACCTTTTAGTACCTACTCTACCTTTAGAAGCTTTTCTGATAGAAGTCTATTATGCCAATCAAAGCTGCATTTATGAGGTTGAAACACAAGAGAATAAAATAGTTCATTGAATATTCATTATTTACTCCATTTTCATTGTCACATGGTCAGAAATCATTCTAATATGCTGATGTAATGGTTACAAAACCTTTTAGTTTCAAGTATGCTACTTTTTGCAAGATTTTGTGTAACTGTAAAACATTTTTAATGATTATTTTGATTAATTTTGATCCCCTCATTGGAACAGACCAATTGAATAAGTGTGGTGGATTGTAGACTTGAAAATAAATGGCTGTGATTGGTTAAACATTTTCAACTCTTTACTTTTAAGATAATGTCACAAAGTTCAAATGGATAACTGTGGCCATGAATGTAAACCGCTGCATGTTTGTTTGACAGCCTTCATTCTTCATCGATGGACACTGCAGTGATTTAGTTGAAAAGCGTTTAAATATTCAATAACGATCTGTAATAATAGACGAAGCAGTTGTGACCACGTACTAATAACAATAGTTATAGGTCGTTGACATCAAACATGATAAAGACAAGTGAAGCTATGTAAACCAGGCTAGCAAATTGAAGTTTAAAAATAGAAGTACCTCAGGTTAGGCCTGTCACAACAATCAATATATCAACTTATCGGGCAATATTTGTACATGACCTCCATAATTTTTTGCTGTTGCAATATATATTTACAAATTCAAAAATAACGTTAACGCCATTTTATAATGACATTTACGTTCTTCCTCACTGGTGTCAAAGTATATAATTGGACATTTACCTAATAGGACATTTAATAGTGTATATATATATATATATATACACATACATATATACACTATAATGCTGCGTGCAGCAGCAACCACAGCCTCCCAGACACTGTTCAGAGAGGTGTACTGTTTTTCCTCCTTGTAAATCTCACATTTGATGATGGACCACAGGTTCTCTATGGGGTTCAGATCAGGTGAACAAGGAGGCCATGTCATTAGTTTTTCTTCTTTTAGAACCTTTCTTGACAGCCATGCTGTGGAGTACTTGGACGCGTGTGGTGGAGCATTGTCCTGCATGAAAATCATGTTTTTCTTGAAGGATGCAGACTTCTTCCTGTACCACTGCTTGAAGGCGTCTTCCAGAAACTGGCAGTAGGACTGGGAGTTGAGCTTGACTCCATCCTCAACCCGAAAAGGCCCCACAAGCTCATCTTTGATGATACCAGCCCAAACCAGTACTCCACCTCCACCTTGCGTCTGGCGTCTGAGTCAGACTGGAGCTCTCTGCCCTTTACCGATCCAGCCACGGGCCCATCAAGACTCACTCTCATTTTATCAGTCCATAAAATCTTAGAAAAATCAGTCTTGAGATATTTCTTGGCCCAGTCTTGACGTTTCAGCTTGTGTGTCTTGTTCAGTGGTGGTCGTTTTTCAGCCTTTCTTACCTTGGCCATGTCTCTGAGTATTGCACACCTTGTGCTTTTGGGCACTCCAGTGATGTTGCAGCTCTGAAATATGGCAAAACTGGTGGCAAGTGGCATCTTGGCAGCTGCACGCTTGACTTTTCTCAGTTCATGGGCAGTTATTTTGCGCCTTGGTTTTTCCACACGCTTCTTGCGACCCTGTTGACTATTTTGAATGACGCTTGATTGTTGGATGATCACGCTTCAGGAGCTTGGCAATTTTAAGAGTGCTGCATCCCTCTGCAAGATATCTCACTATTTTTAACTTTTCGAAGCCTGTCAAGTCCTTCTTTTGACACATTTTGCCAAAGGAAAGGAAGTTGCCTAATAATTATGCACACCTGATATAGGGTGTTGATGTCATTAGACCACACCCCTTCTCATTACAGAGATGCACATCACCTAATATGCTTAATTGGTAGTAGGCTTTCGAGCCTATAAAGCTTGGAGTAAGACAACATGCATAAAGAGGATGATGTGGTCAAAATACTAATTTGCCTAATAATTCTGCACTGCCTGTATATATATATATAAAATAGGACATTTACCTTTTTAACGTCAAATATAGAATCTAAATAACTGTAAGATTAATAATTATTTTAAAGTGTTTATGGCAATATGTTATGCTGTTATATAATCATTATATAATAAGTGGCATAAAATGATCTCGAACTGACAATATTATCGCTTATCGCAACAATTTCTGTGACAATTTATCGCACAATAAAAATTCCTTATCGTGGCAGGCCTACCTCAGCTATCATATCCAGTATAGTTTCTGCATCTTTGTGTTAGTAATTTGTGTTGTTTTTATTCCACTACTACACTGACTGTGATTGCTAAATTCCCTGTTTGATTAGATCGATTACATAAGCTGGATTCACTGGTCAGATGCACTAGAAACGTAGCAGACTGAGGACATCTGCTGGTTATAAGCGGGAAATGCAAAAAAAGAGCATAAACTAAACAGATGGTCATAAATTTAGTTATCTTTATATTTATAGTTATCATCCTTAGTGTGAACAGCCCTTTACTCATACTTGTGCGGTGCGACATTGAAAACCTGCGTTGAATGAATGAGTAAACAAATTCACAGTAAAATGAAATGAAGTTCTTACTGATGCTTTGGAACTTCATTAAAAATAAAGTTCATCCACTCTTTCCTAATGTTGAGATCAGAAAGATGCACATTTTCACAGCCTGTCACTTGCACTGCATCTTGATTTCTTTTGAAGCCTTTTCTTTATTGTTTGGTTTCTGCATAGACCTGCGTTTGCCTCACTAATTACTTATGGCAGACCGTGTGAACCAGTGGGTGGAGCTAAACAGGCAGCGATGTAGAAGTGGGCGTTGAACTTATGTGGAGGCGGAGTTTATTCACACTACTGCATAATAAAGCGCCTTATTCCACAACCCATCTATTTGGCAGATTGGCTTCAAAATAAGCTGTTAACTTTAAAGTGTAAAGGTCAATAGAATTGTATTTTTCTAAGTTCATGACCCCTTTAAGTTTCTATCAGCACTATTTCCAAAACCATGATCATTTGTGAAGCAAAATTGCATCCTACAAATGAAGTTTAGATTTTTTTCTAATCACAATTTTAATTTTTCCCTTCACTTTCCAAGGTCCCCTGAGGCAGACTTTTACCCACAACCCCCTTCAGCAGTCAGCAGCACCGATGTCAACAGGAAAACCAAGCAATCCAAATCAAGGCAAGAAAAGGCCCTGGGAGGAGACCATTGGTTAACTCCTCAACAAAAACTGAGTGTTTGCTTTGTAAATATCTGTGTTGAGAAAAATTAATGAATCCCATATAAGTGTATAATGGAAAGGAAGGTCTTGACATTAAAATGCAATCTGATTGCCGAGCCACTCTCTTCATTCTTTTAAAGCGCAGTCGGAATTTAAACATTTTTAAAGGTGCAGTATGCAAGTTTGACACCCAGTGGTTGGACTAGGTGCATGCTTGGTTTAAAACACAAGCAAGTGCAGGTTGCCAGATTGACGACATCAACAGAAGTGTGCCTAACTATCGAGCCTAAAGGCTTATTTAAGTCGTGTTCTAAATAAAAGCAACGACATGCGATACAAGGAATATTTTCCATATAGTTTTTGTCCTATTCAACACCTGAAGTTTATATTTTAGAAAAGGCTTCTATTTCTTGCAACTAAACAACAAGATAAACTGACAATGATCACCTCAGGTACACCTCATGTGCTTTATTCAGTGTAAAATGCTAATAATGTGAGTTTGAATGCTATTTCACATTTCACATGGCATTTATTGCCATACTACTAAAAGCAGCAGCAGATTCACCTCAGATCTTAAAAATAAAATAAACCATTTGAAATTGAAGTTTAGAACTGTGATCAACCAACACCATAGTGATTCAGCATGTACATTTAATAATGTTAAAGAGGATTAATATGTATTAATTGTATTATATACCTTACTATTTCGTTGGAGTGCAGTAAGTGCGCTATTCTGTGCTTCTGAATGGCTGTATTTAAATTTCTGCGGTGTTGTCTGGTGCAAATAGAAAAAAAATGATCATAGGACACGGGGTTACAATGTAACCTGCTCACCTAATGTTTACATTCATAATATTTATATTATTTGCTAATTATTTACCTAATGTGGAACTCTGAATCTTCGTCTCATTTCGGAACCTGCTACTGTCCATCGGAGGTCACATTTCGGTTGTGAACACATACTTTGAGATCCTTCCTGACTGAATGAATCACGCGGCTTTCCACCAAGGCAACCTGGGGTGCTGAAATATAATTGACTAAACTGGCTTTGGGCGGGTTAAAAGAACCAAGCAAAGATGGACGTTCTGGCACGTAACGCACATTTTCAAAGCAGAATATCTGACTTCAGCATTGTTTTTCAGATAAACAAGAATGTTCACTTGGCATGTTTCTTAAATATCTGCAAACATATTATGGTATTTATTTTGCTTTAGAAGAGGTAAAAACGTACATACAGCACTTTAAAGGGTCACGAAACACCATAACACATGTTTTGAGCTGTTGACAGTCATATATGTGTCCCACGCTGCTATGAACACTATTAGGACACATATATTGCACTAAAATTTATTGTTTTTGCGTTATTTTGAGCAAATTTGTTCTTCCGGTTTGAAACAAATTTTTTAAGCTGCGTCACGGCCATGAGATACTTGCGTGTAAATCCAGCTGGAGAGTGGCTGTCTGTACCTGCGAGTACATAGTGACGTCTCTGAGTGTGCGGCATTATTCATGAGAAAGACTTTGTTAAAACCAATCAGCGCGCTCTATTGTGTATGACGTGCAACTTCATTAATATGCATGACAGCTTCGGAGACTGTTTACCTGTTACAGTGTTCAGACGACAGAGAGACGCCACGTTGTGTTGCCAAAACAAGTGGAATAACAAAAATTTGGAGACACGGGTCGTCAGTGTTGCATTTATTAGTGTGCTGCAACGAAGGTTTTGTTTGCATTTTCCGGCTATGAGAGCGCAGCTGCACTCACATGTGGATTACAGTGCACGCGACAGAATGCGTTTGTAAGGAACATTTTTTACCCGAGAGCTTTTCGCATCTGGAAATGATGAAATCCGGATTTGCAGCTCGTCTCCTTTTAAAAAAAGACACAGCTCCAGTTTGATTGTCCTGTCTCGACAGATTTGGTAAGTGTGCGATCACTGCCCTTCGTTTGTTCATTCAGATGGCAAAGTTAGTTTGTATCGTCAGCAGTGCTCTTTCAGTTTTTAAAGACATACCATAGTCAAAATGATTTAGTTACTAAGTTTACAGTATGTTAATATCACTGCAATATTATAGTACAATATTACAGACTGAAAGATCCGCTGTAAATGCTGCTCTCCGAATGTAAACACCTTAACCAAACTATTCCCGTCGTGCAGGATTTTCGCCGCATTTTGTGACAGGATAGTCTATATACACACGGCTTTCTGACGCTACCTACCGAGTGCATCTAAGTTACAGAGAAATGCAGAGAATTTCATTCCATTAAAACTCCACTCTTCAGCAGTTCCTCGCTTTCAATATCTCGTTTGTCACGGGCGACATGCAGGAAATGTTCCTGAATAAAAAGTGAAAGTGCCAAACTGCAGTTAAAGTCGACAAATTAATAATTTGGCAAGTAATTCGATTACTGATGTCCATGTAAACAGTCACTCTCTTTCTCCCCTGCGTCTGCGTGCCCAAACGCAAACTCCCATATTTGCAAATCCTTCCCTCTTTCCCTCCCCCGACACTCCCACCTAAACAGAGCTGGACACGCCCACTTTCCTGACTTTTTCCAAACTAGAGGTGTGAAAACACCCTGCTGAGACGGGGGGTTTCATGGCCCTTTAAAATGGACGCAAATGCACCTCATATAAAGCACATGAATGAAAATGAATGAATATAGGCTAAAACACAGGTTTGCATAGTTTGTCCTTTATTTTTTGTCTTATTCAACATATCACAAATCCACAGTAACACTGCCTTTGTCATTTCAGTTTTTAATAAAGAGAAACATGGAAAATACTGCTTTAGATATTCAGGTATAAACCTGAAACATACAATACAACATAGTGTAGCGGCAGTTACTGTCCTCACAAAAATACAACAAGTTGTTATATTAGACTTTCAGTGTACAGTCATCTAAATTCATGCTCCGTTAATGTGCAATATTAAAGTTTATTACTATCCCTGTGTTATTAGTGCTATCATACCACATCTTACCAATCCCTACAAAAACCCAAAGGTAGTTTTTTTGTATATAAAGAGCTGCTTTAATGTTAACCATCAAACCAGAATGAAACTGATCAAAATGCAGCCTTTCTTTAATATAAATATCATAAATATAAAGGACTTGATTTGGCACTAATCGACCTAAAAAAGATAAACCAGTGTAAAAACCAATGTTAATCCCATCAGCAGCTTTTGTTTTGCATATCCACTCGAGTCCTCCAGAAATAACATCGTTATATTCACCGTCATCTACTCTGTTTTTTCATCCTCCTTGTCCATTTCAGTAAGCACACAGTAGCACACTTTCTGAATGAGTACGCCTGAGGATGCTGGTCAACAGAGAATGAAAATAAGTGCTTATCAGTGTCAGTAAGAGCTCTGTGGACTTTAATTAATGTTAAATAACTTACCAATGAACTTGCGGAGCCACATCGGCCTTCTTGTGGCAGGTAGATGGCAGCACAGGAAGTAGACGGGCACTCCGGATAAAGCAATGCCAATGCCGATTAATGAGTTGATGGTGTCGCTGTATAAAGGTACCACCACTAGAAATACTGTGCACAGGCAGAATATAATTGGGAAGAAGAGGGTGAGCTGAAAGGGGGCAAAAAAAGGCAGAAAGTGA
Organism: Danio kyathit; assembly: GCA_903798195.1. Taxonomy (NCBI): domain Eukaryota; kingdom Metazoa; phylum Chordata; class Actinopteri; order Cypriniformes; family Danionidae; genus Danio; species Danio kyathit. The sequence goes on along the minus strand of LR812525.1, from coordinate 23,829,928 downwards.
GAGGTAATTCAACTGTTTTAACTACCTTATAAATAATGTTATGTGTCTGGGGGTGTTGCTTTTGTTTTCTTCTCCTCTTTCTGCTTTTATTTGCTGTCTGATAGCCTTCTAAAATCTAGGTGCTACAATTGGCTTGCAGAGTTTTCACGAGTGGACCAATGAGAAAAGGATGGGGGTCATAGTTTAGTTGTGAAGTATACGTCTGTGCTAATCTGACAATTGAGATATCTATGGTGTGTTGGTGCTGTTTGAAATCAATGGTCTTATAAAGCATATAAATGGCTTATTTTAACGTTGGTTACCTCACAGCTGGTTTGTTTACATTATTATGGAAGGCCATTTCTGCCACAGCTTAAAGACATAATAAAGGTATAGCAACTTTTTATCTACAAGTTAGAACTGAGTTTGCATCTTTTCTGTCAGAAAGTGACTTTATTTTTTGAGTTTATAGTATAGCTCACAAAATATACGTTTTTTCCTCGTAATTCTGACATTTTTACCTCAGAATTGTAATGAAATAAGTTAAAACACTAGCAATTCTAAATTTATGTCTCACAACTCAACTTTTTCTCTTAATTATACCTTATTGCATGGTTTCCGCTACATTCATTTTACCATGACGAGGCGCCACGCCAAAATTCATCCCGCCACGGCTACATTACAGCTTCTCATTCAAAACATTGTCGTTTTTGTTAAATAGCGGATTATAATCGCCCCAAAACGTATTAAAAGGTAAGTGAATTATAACAGCGCAAGCTTTTCTGTAATCGTAGTAGTGCTGTGCATTATTTGTTTAACCTTTAAGGTGACATGCTGGCTGACTGTCTGACTGACAGGTGCGTGATGCGTGAGGCCAGCAAACACGACGTATAGCTTTCAGTTAGGATGAGCACAGTTTCCATAATTATACTTTATTTATAGATGAAGGTCTATGGCTCTGCATACATCAAACAAAGACTTTATCTTGCTGGAGTGTATAGCCGTTTCACTTTACCTCAGGACGCATTAATGCCGCTCTGTAGGTCTATTGGAGACATTCATAAATATTCCTAGCCAATCTAATAAAGGTTGGAGACAAATTCACTACGTAAATGCTCTAAATTGCACTTGAGCAGCGTATATTTGAGGGCGTGCAAGAAGTTTTGTGCACGAACAGAGGAAATCCTAGCACAAGCAAAAAGATCTGCATGCTCGTATTACACAAATCCGATCTCGACTAGTATTGCATCACATTTGTCATTGAAATAACGCCAAAGGTAGTTGGTAGATCAAAAGGCCTGCCGCCACAGCTGGAAAAAATCCTAGAGGAAACACTGCTTATTGTTGACTTATTGACTTCCTGTTTTGTGTACACTGTAAAAAGTGATTAGCAAACTTAAAGTAAGGAAACCCATTGCCTTATAATTATCAAGTAAATGAACTATGTGCGTAACTTCGAAAATGGCTTTACTCACTTATTTGAGTAGAGGCAGCTTGAAGAATTTAATGTCCTCATTAAATGGGAAGACTTTTATTTTAGTATGTAGATCAGGGGTGCCCAAACTCAATCCTGGGCTGCGTACGAAATCGCATACTTCCATACTATATAGTACGCTAAAAACAGTATGCGAGCCGAGTAGTATGTCTGAATTCATAGAATTCGAAAAACAGTATGTGAGAAGTTCCCGGATGACCTACTACTTCTGGCGAGATTCACATCAGATGGATGCTACACTATCCCATGATACACCGCCAGAGAATTCATGAATAGGAGTGAAGCAACGCAACTGACGCAAGGTCACGCGATCATGACAAAATGGCGGATAAAGTACGTCCGAGTTCTATTGATACTATTTGCATTCATACTGTATAGAACGTGCTTTTCTAATGGCAGAGTAGTACATTTAATTTCCAATGCAGTAGCTACTGAGTAGTAGGCAATTTCGAACGCAGCCCTGGAGATCCTGCGCAGTTTAGTTCCAACCCCAATCAGACACACCTGGGCTAGCTCATCAAGCTCTTATGCCAAGATCACACTGCACTTTTCACCCCATAGACTTCCATTCAAAAACATGCCAATGCGACAGACCAGAAACGCAAGTTTGTACGACAAGTTTCACAGTTCTAAAGTTCAAGCTTGGTGAACTCGCATCACATGACTGCGTAAGACCAATAGAAGATCAAAACATGACCTCTCTGGACAGAAATTTAAAACATGGACCAATCGCTCGCTTTTTTAAATGTCTAATCATCTTGTTTAATCCCACCCTTTTTTCGAAGCGACGTACAACAGAATTTCGCAAGCACAAACTCTAGTGTGACTGAGGGATTACTTGGCTTTCTAGAAATATCCATGGAGGTGTGTTGAGGCAAGTTGGAGCTAAAATCTGCAGGACACCGACTCCAGGACGGAGTTGGGCACCCCTGATGTAGATGTACTTTCAACTGGGCGGGGCTTTATTTGAGCATCATTCCTTTATAGTAAAAGGGGACTGCTTATGAATATCGTGGATGAAGTGTCAAACTGACATCAACAAAGAAAGGACCACCACTCCAAACATGGAAGCAAATGGTCAGACTTTGATTGATTTGATTACCAAAACAATTTCAGTGGATTACCTTCAGCACAGATTAATCATTCACCTCAAGAATAACAATGTGAGCTAGCAAAATCACCATAGTAAAACATTCTGTTTTAGTTTGCTTTAAAGTCACCGTACTTAATTTTCACACTAGAGGGTGCATATTCAAAACAAACAAGTGAAGTTTCACAAACTAATTTCGAGAGGAGCACGTGATATGATTGAGCACGACTGGCTTCTCATCTGTAATCAGTAATAATCCAATCAGAGTGATCCAAGCTTACTATAAATGGATTGTTTTCTCCGTACTGCTCTATCTTCATTTTGGAAGAATCCCCCCTTCCACCCCATCTCCTCCTTTTTCTAAGGGGGAGCTCTCGAGACCTACCTGATCTCGGATCCCCTTATATGCTTATTGACCGGGCGGGAGCCTTGGGCTCAAGTATCTCCGAGCTCAGGGTTCTCTCCCGGGACAGCATGCCAAACCTGTTATGAACGCTAAGCATATCTAGGTGGGAACTCTTGAAAGGCATATTTTAATGATGCTGTGATTGAGTGTGGAATCATGGGAGTTGTGCTTCTTCATTACATCATAGGAGATTATGGGAGAAAATGAGAAACCATTTTCATAAATGAACTAAAGTATTAAAAGCTTATTAACATGTTATAAAGCGGAGTAATGCTGAAAGTTGAAGTGAAATTGAAGCAATTGCTGATCAAGATGCTTTTTGTCCACCGCTTCGGTTTATCTGCTCGTGATCATGTGGAGAAGAAGCAGCTTGGTTTATAATATGTAATGATAGATTATTTTATAATGCTGCTCTGTGCAGTCTAATAAAATACACAACATATTTGTAGACAGTCCATGTCATTAGATAAATAGCTTATTTCTCCGGATTTGAAAATTCTTCAAAGATATTTGGGAAATTGCAAGTCAGCAAAATATATAACACTCCTCTAGTGGTTTCGAAAGCACACAATATGAAATGTAATTTACCTTTACGTGTTTATATTCTAAGTAAACACCTTCTTACAAAACTTACTCCTGTGAAAATGCATATGTTTTATGATGCTTTAATCATGGTTACCTTTAGTGGTCGTGGTCTGTCAGGTTGTTTCCAGCGCAGGTACAGCTGTCCCAGGATAGACAGGCCCACAAAAAACCAGTAGCTGAAGCTGTAGTAGTTGATGAGTTTAAAGACGTCCTCCACACACAGATACACCAGAGCCATGGCCCCCTGTCAGAGTCGGATGTTTGGAATCAGTCAGATTTTTAAATGTTTATTAAAGAAGTCTATTCTGATTATTAAGGCTGCATTTATTTAATCATTAACACAGTAAAACGGTACAATTATGAACTGTTATTACAATTTGAAACTGTTTTTTCATTTAATGTACTTTAAATATTTGACATTTTTAAAAATTTAAAGCTTAATTTTCTCCATCATTACTCCAGTCTTCCATGTCACATGATCCTTCAGAAAACTAACATGCTGTTTTATTTTGAGTAATTATTATTATGCTCAATCATTAATAGTGATTCCTGTCGGCAGGGGTGCTCAACCCTGTTCCTGGAGATCTACCTTCCTGCAGATTTCAGCTATAACCCTGATCAAACACACATGCACTAATTAATTAGGAGATGAACAGTACTTGATAATTACAGGCAGGTGTGTTTGATCTGGGTTGGAGCTGAAATCTGCAGGAAGGTAGATCTCCAGGAACAGGGTTGGTCACCCCTGCTATACAGGGTGTCTGTGGGGTCTTAAATTTCAAAAACCAAATTTGACGCCTCAAAACGTCTTAAATCCACAGAAATATTTTATTGTAGGGCTTAAATAATTTTAAACGGGTCTTAATTTTCCTATGTCCATGTAAAGCTATACCCAATTGGGCCAACACTCATCCAATCACTAACAATATATTTCAATAAAATTTTTAGGAAACATTTATTTATTAACTCTGTTTACTTCTTAATATGGTTTAATTATCTTCCTTACAATAACATTTGTTCATAATGTTTTTTTAAGGTTTTAACTTGGCCATTAAAAAAATCTTTAGGGTTTACTTTGTTCAAGTCTGAAATTTCATTCATTATGGTCTTAAAATAGTCTTAATTTTTTTTAAAAAAGTCTTAAATTTGACTTGAAACCTGTAGAAACCTTTATCATTCATCCATTCATTTTTCTTCGGCTTAGTCCTTTATTTATCAGGGGTCACCACAGTGGAATGAACCACCAACTATTCTTATTTGATTTACACAGCAGATGCCCTTCCAGCTACAACTCATTACTGTGAAACACCCATACACACTCATTCTCACGATTATACACTACGGCCATATTTGTTCATCAAATTCACTTATAGCACATGTCTTTATACTGCGGGGGAAACCGGAGCACCTGGAGGAAACCTTCACAAACACAGGGAGAACTTGCAAACAGAAATGCCAACTGGCCTAGCCAGGACTCGAACCAGCAACCTTCTTGCTGTGCTAACCACTGAGCCACTGTGCCGCCCTCCTATAATTATCAATGCTGAAAATATTTTTTCCTGCTTCATTGTATTGTGGAAACTGACACACATTTGCCTTTTTATGATTCTCTGATGATGATTGTTTAGAATTATTTGAAATAAAATAATGCATTATAAATGTCTTTACTTCCACACAAACATTTCGCTGTGTCCTAGATCAGTGTTTCTCAACCATGTTCCTGGAGACCCACCAACAGGGCATGTTTTGGATGTCTCCTTTGTCTTTCAGTCTCTGCTAATGAGCTGATGATCTGAATCTGGTGTGTTTGGTTAAAGAGACATGGAAAATGTGCAGAGTTGGTGGTCCTCCACAGCAAGAAGGTCGCTGGTTCGAGCCTCGGCTGTGTCAGTTGGCGTTTCTGTGTGGAGTTTGCATGTTCTCCCTGCGTTTGCATGGGTTTCCTCCGGGTGCTCCGGTTTCCCCCACAGTCCAAAGACATGCGGTACAGGTGAATTGGGTAGGCTAAATTGTCAGTAGTGTATGAGTGTGTGTGGATGTAAACTTCTGAATAGCACTGTAACACAGTTTTCACAAAAATATGAAGCAGCCAAACAGCCATTTTAACACTGATCATGATCATTTCAATAATAATAATAATAATAATAATAATAACAATACTAATAATAAATGTTTGTTGAGAAGCAGATCCTCATATTATAACGGTTTCTTCTATATGAATGAAAATTAGGGTAATGATGCAGAAAATTCAGCTTTAAATCCCTGTAGTCAATTTAAATCTACACTCAAAAAAAGACGTTTGCTGTTTGTTCAAGCTACTTATTTAAAATGATCTAAAACAACACAATTCTTGACTTTTTTATTGTGACAACTTAATTGTTTTGTGTTCAATCCACTTACATTTGTAAAAACAAATGGTAACACTTAATTTTGATAGTCCATTTGAGTATTAGTAGACTGTCTGCTTAATATCTGTTGATACTGCTGCTAAACAGACATTTAACTGACTAGAAGAAACTTTGCACGTCAACTAACCCTAACCCCAATCTAACAGTCTACTTAGAATCTAATGAGAATTAGTTGGCATGTAGATGCAATGTAACTTAAATTCAACAAATGGACCATCAAAATAAAGTGTGACCAAACTAATAATTTAATTCCCTCATGTTGTCCAAACACAAATCAATTGTGTGGAACCCAGCATTTTTTTCAGTGTAAACTACTATTTGATTCAATTAGATTCTTTTATTTTATTATTTGAAATCATAAATCAGTTTTTACTGTATTTTTGATCAAATAAGTGCAGCCTAAAAAGACAAATAAGCTTCTTAAAAAAAGAGTTCTTGGCAGGTAGTGTACATTAATAGACATGACGCACGATCTTCAGGAGCCAATTAAAACATAAATGCATGAATGTGAATGAGATGAATGGAGCTGATGAGGAGGACTGACATTGAAGAGCAGGGCAGGGATGGGGGTGAAGCGGGTGATGTGGATCATGCACAGGTAGTCTGGAAGATGCCCCTCTCTAGAGCCCACGAAGAACAGCCTGAGTGAAGATATTTGAAGAGGAGAAATGAGCTGAGAATGGAGTTCAGAAGGAAAATGAGGCATTCGGGGGAATGATGTGGCGAATAGAGCTGGTGTTAAGATGCTTTTGGGTTGATCAGCAGTTCACAAGTAAATAAATGACAGATGCACATTTCTTAACCCCTTTCCTGACTTTTTGAAAAAGAGGGACTTTTCTGATATTTTGGGCATTAGTATGGAGACACAATGTGTCCGTGTTAGTAGTTAAAATTACTCAAGTCAGAAAATATAACATCGTTCTAGAGGTTTTTGGATATTTTGGTGCAAAAATCATATATATTTAATATATATACAGATGAAGTCAGAATTATTAGCCCCCCTTAGAATTTTTTTTTTCTTTTTTAAATATTTCCCAAATGATGTCTAACTTGACTTTCTAGAAACATTCAGGTGTGTTGAAGCTAAAATCTGCAGGACACCAGCCCTTCAGGACCGAGTTTGGGCACCCCTGGTCTATGCTACAAATGTTAAGAATAGATATGACTTACCTTGAAGCAGCCACTATTGATGCATTTAATCCTCCAAAACAAGAGAAGGCCACAGCGACTGGTATTGTCCAGTTCAAATAGCCAAATACCTGGTCTGCAAATGTCTGTGAATTAAAACCTCAGTTAGTCCATTAACTAGAATAAATAATACATGATCTTTTTTTTCACATACACTACAAGTTATATTTTTTGAAAGCTATTAATAGCCATGTAACAGTAAAGATATTTGTAGTAGTGCAAATTATTATTATTTTTATTAAATGAAATGTTGTTTGAATTCTGAAAAAAATCACTTCGTCACATCACTTTTTAAAGGGTTAGTTCACCCAAAAATGAAAAATACCTTATCATTTACTCTGCCTCATGTGGTTTTAAACCAGTTTCATTCTTCTGTTGATCACAATAGAAGATATTTTGAAGAATGCTGGTTGCTGGCATTGACTTTTATATCTGGAAAAATATTACTGTGAAAGTCAATAGGTGCCATTAACCAGCATTTTTCAAAATATCTTCTTTTATGTTCAACAGAAAAAAGAAACTCAAATAGAAAATAGTTTTGAACAGGTGAAGTGTGACTAAATAATGATCATTTTTTGGCTAACTATCCCTTTAACAACACTCATAACAATAAGAAATGTTTCTTGAGCAGCAAATCTGCATATTATATTTCATAATATATAAAACCATCAATTTAAAATGTAAAAAAAAAAAACTTACTGTTTTTTTTATTAAATAAATCCAGCTTTGGTCCGCATGAAAGACATTTCACAGACACCCACATTTTTGAAAAGGTCGAATATGTTTTTGTGATTGTATTTCTCTCTTTTTTCTTTAAATATTTCTCTCCCGGCATGTTAAACATGTTCATTACTCACCACAGCCACAGCGTCACTGTCCAGGATGGCAGGGATGGGCAGGATTGTATAGTATGCCAGATTGGTAAGAATGTAGATCACTGTGACAATGGGCATGGAGATAGCAATGGCCAGAGGGAGATTTCTGGAAGAAAAAACAACCACCAGAGGGTAGCAGCATGCATTAACCTTCATATAATATACCATGCTGAAGCTAGCTAGAAGGACCAAGTTGACCTTTTGAATTGATGCAAAGAACTTTACTTGAGAACATGCTAAAAAATCACTTTATGAATTGACTCTTCAGCATGTTTACCATTAATCACTACTATCTGAAGAGATCTATACAATGAAATGCTAGTAAAATTATTAGAGAAATCACAGAGAATTTTGTATCCGCTCACAATGATTGACTGAATCCGAGTACATGATAAATTGTGTGATGCTTCTGTTTTGTGGTGTACTGCAGTGTTTCTCAACTGGTGGGTCGCGACCCAAGAGTGGGTCGCGGGAACATTTTCAGTGGGTCGCGGAGTGTGTGGTCAAAAAAACAACAAAAGTTTAATTTTTAGCTTATTTTGCTTATACCGGACTTTTATTTTGAAATGCGCGCGCAACAACCGTACCGACTACTTTCTCGATAAACATGGTGATGATCCGTGGATAAGCAATCCCTTTGGAATCGACGTGGAAAGCGTCACGTTGCCGAGCAACAAAGAGAATCAGCTGGTGGAGCTGTCATGTGATAAGAAGCTGAAAAAGAAATTCAGTGAAGTAAGCCTCTCCCAGTTTTGGTGCCACGAAGTGCTTTCTGAGTATTCGTCCCTTGCCATTCGTGCGATCAAATCCATCCTACCATTCAGCACTACGTATTTGTGTGAAAATGGCTTCTCTTCCTTGGTGCAGCTTAAGTCAAAGCAAAGGAATAGGTTGGACATAGAGCACGATCTTCGGGTCTACCATCACCCCAGACTTTAAAACTCTTATCAGGAGTAAAGCACATCCTCAGTTATCTCATAAGCTTCCCAAATTACTGTTAAGTGAAACAGATGTTTATAACTGCTGTCATATTAGATGTAAAAATGGTTATGATTATTTTAATCATTTTACTGTAATTTGCTGATTTGTTCTGTTCAACAGGATCAGTGTTAATGTTTTATCAACAGTTCAGTTGATGGTAACTGAACCTTTTCTTACCCTTACTTTGTAATATTTCTATAATTTGATACATTTTGTTAAATGACAGCAATAAAATATTGTTTATTTGTAAATATTGGTGACTTGTGATTTATCTGTCACTATTTGTGTATGTTAACAAATAAATACAAATTAATTATAATTCCTAAAATTATATTATAGTTCCTAAAAGTTTGGGTCGCGGCTTGATGACCATGTAAAAATGTGGGTCCCATGGCCAAACCAGTTGAGAACCACTGGTGTACTGTATATATCCTAATACTAGACGTCAACACATTTATTCAAATAAATGACTTCTTTAAATAAGTACTCTCAACAGTCACTTCATGAACAAAAATGTTATGAATAATGTTGGTGGTTCATTCCACTGTGGCAACCCCTGATAAATCATGGACTAAGCCAAAATAAAATTAATCAATAATGTATATAGTGCATGTAAACACTCTTTTATTATTTTTTATTGCTTTTATTAGGCAAATATACTGTTATGTGACATTGTTTACACACTGTTTTCTTTATCTTTATACCATTAACACCATCAAAATGTTCACTCATGGTTTAGATATATTTTTGGAAGGATAACAATAGTAAATCCTATTCACATTTACCTCCTCTAACGCCAGGATCCTAAAATATAAATATGATTGGATGGTCATTTTGTTAATCAAAATTTATTATGACACAATTGGCTACCATATCTACTTGACTAGGCTACTGTTAGTGGTCATTAATATGAATAAAGAAAAAGAAATACAGAAGAAAACATTTTTTTTGGATTACACGATAACACAGGACACTAAAATATATATCAACATGAGTCAACAGAAATATTTAATTGGCCTTTAGAAAGAGAGATCAGATTGTTTAGTATATAATAGGTGATTATATATTTTTTGTAATTATATTTTTCCAATGATCTTTTTCTAGTCTTTCTTCAGCAGCAGAAGTTACTTCCACCCAGACACATAAATGGAGAAGTGCAGGGATAATTTGGTGGAAAGGTTTAAGGAGTCACATGACATGATCATACCACAAAACCGCACGTGATCCAATCATGTGTTTGATCTGTTCAATTAGATGTGCAGTGAAGATGAAAGCCTTTAAAACAGGTAAACCCAGCTACATCCTCTTCTTTTGCAGACATACATACAGTATAGATGGATGGATTACCTCTCTGGGTTTTTGATCTCCTCAGTGACGAAATTAAGTGTGTCCCATCCAGAGTAGGAGAAAAGAGCAGAATATAGAGCCAGAGCAACATCACCAGGATCGTGAGAAGAATCTGAGAACAAGCCCTCAAAATTCTGTGTGTAACCTGGAACAAACACACACACTATCAGAATCTATTTTACAGGTGCACACTACACATTGGTGATAGTGGTTTATGAGGACTTTCCATTGGCATAATGTATTTTATACAGTAAAAACGCTAATTATATGGCCCTACCCCAACCCTCACAGGAAACGTGGCAAATTTTGACTATCAAAAGTCCTTGTTAAGTAGATTTTGAAATGTTTTGAATTACAATGACATCAGGCATGTCCTCATAAACCATAAGAATTGGGAGAATTTGTGTGTGTGTGTACTGGTTTTGGTGGTTTACAGGAAGTTTTTGTATAATGACATGGGTAGGACGTAGTTGTACTCTATTATAGTGGTTTATGAGGACGTGTTTGATGTCCTTGTAATTTGAAACACTTCAAAATCATACTTAACGAGGACTTTTGACATTCAAAATTTGCCACGTTTCCTGTGAGGATTGGGTTTAGTGGTAGGGTTGAGGTAGTAACCATTATTTACTGTATAAAATTAATTATGCCAACGGAGAGTCCTCATAAACCACTAATACAAACATGTGAACACACACACACATTTTCCCAATTTTAACGGCGATAATACGGTTATTTTGCAACATGGAAGTAAGCGCTTTTCTGTGAATGTGCTAGACATTTGATTTATTTTGCGCTATGGGTAAACAACTTAAAATAACAAATGACAACTAGATATTAAAATTTGAGGACAAACTTTATGGTGGCTTGAGAAAGCCGAGTCTGAAAGTTTGAAGTAGTTTTAAAGTGTAAATAACTAAAGTAGTTTTTATGAAGTTTGAAACAGTCGGCATAGATAAGTACATATTTGTTAGCATGTTTCTAGTGGTTGCTAGGCAGTTGCTAACATAAATTAGCATGATTCTAGCATGAATTAGCATGATATTAGCATGATTCTAGCATGAATTAGCATGTTACTAGCGTGTTTCGAGCATGAATTAGCATGTTACTAGCATGTTTCTAGCATGAATTAGCATGTTACTAGCATGATTTTAGCATGAATTAGCATGTTACTAGCATGATACTAGCATGAATTAGCATGTTACTAGCCTGTTTCTAGCATGAATTAGCATGTTGTTAGCATGATTCTAGCATGAATTAGCATGTTGCCAGCATGTTTCTAGAATGAGTTAGCATGTTTTTAGCATGATTCTAGCATGACTTAGCATGTTACTAGCATGATTCTAGCGTGTTACTAGCATGATTTTAGTGTGTTACTAGCATGATTCTAGCATGAATCAGCTGGTTTCTAGCATGAATTAGCATGTGCTAGCATGACTAGCATGTCACTAGTGTGTTGCTAGCATCTTTCTAGCAAAATTAGCATGTCAGTAGGATGTTAAAACTATTAGCATGTGTTAGAATAGCTAGTCACAGTCTATGGGGCAGTTGCTAGGGTGTTGTAAGTGGTTGCTAGGGAGTGGCTATTAAGTTAAAAGGTCATCAGTGATTGGCTGCTGGCTAGACTGAGTTAAATGAGCTCAGCCATTAGTCTGTGGCACAGTCTGATGCAGAGTTATGAGCTCACAAAGGTTCATCCAATGTTAAGTCAATGACCGTCTTTTACAATGGAAGTCTATGGGACAGTTGCTAGGGTGCTGTAAGTGGTTGCTAGGGAGAGGCTAGTAAGGTAAAAAGTCATCAGTGATTGGCTGCTGGCTAGACTGAGTTGAATGAGGCCAGTTAGAAGTCTGTATGACAGTCTGATGCAGAGTTATGAGCTCACAAAGTTTGACCCAATGTTGAGTCAATAGGACTTTTGTGAATTTTCTGGGTCGTTTTTCGGAAAACCGATAGTCGGATCAGTTAGAAAAGATATAGCAACCCGAGTCAGACCAGTTTGAAAGTTTGACGAAGGTGGAGGAGATACACTTTAAAATTAGTCTCAGAAGACGGAAGAAGAAGAAGACGAAGATTATGTAGAATATCAGAATGGTGGCTTTCTCAAGCCACCATAATAAATGCCCAAACCACTTGTAATACAAACCAATATGTTTATGACAAAACATATACTTTTCAAACCAGTTTGCAACATCAATCAGCACAACAGGCTGTTTTGAAGGGCTAAAAATTAATGTGAGTGAACGAGACCATAAGTCAGTAGACATTAAATGTAATGGCCAGACCAGTTCTTACATTATAAGGTGGATCGTATGCAGATGAAAACAGTAATTTTTAATATATAACATTCTACAAATCCTCCATAATGTCTTTACCCTGGAATATCTTGACCAGGCCAGTGATGATGACAGCGATGAGGGCGACGACCTTTACGTAGGTGAAGAAGTCCTGAACGCGCGTCCCATACTTCACATAGGCACAGTTCACAAAGGTCAGCAAACCTACAGAACAAACACAGAATGTCTCAGGTAACATGCACAGAGCCCAGTGTTTGAACTGCTCTGTCATTATTTACACACATCTTTGTCAATAAGATCTCTTTAAAGAGTGTCGAGTCTCCGTTTAAATCCATTACTCGTACTAAAAATGCAACTCAATTGGAATTGGAATGGTTTATGTGGCAACATTCTTTAAAATATCTTCTTTTGTGTTCCACTGAAGAATTAAAGTATTAAATGATTAGAATGACATGAGCATAATTAAATAAAGCAGATGTTTTAATTTTTGGTTGGACTGTCACTTTAAGGGTGCTCCTGAGAGTCTAGTCAAAACATTGCTGCAATAACATGAAATGGATACAGTCTTCCCCTGTTTTCCAAGAGGATCAATGATCTTAAAAGGTCAGTTTGTTTTGACCCTTGAATGTCTTGATTTGTGTGGGAGGTTCAGATACAGTGCGTATGTATGTGCGTGTGTGTCTGTCTGTGTGATCATGTGTGTGTGTCTTTTGTAAGGTAGTCTTCCCGGCTTGAGGAAGCAGGGCTGCTGACTCCAGCACTCCTGCTGGTTGTTTTGCAAGGAGTGAAAGAGCTTAGGGCAGCACTAAAGTTTGCGTGCGTGAGCGGGGCACTTTTTCTGTCATTTCTGACAATCCAGCTGTAAACACCTGTGCTTTAGTTTTTTGGCAAGCCATTATACCATATAAAATGAAAGAAGCACTAGAATCTAGTTTCAGCTACTAAAATATTAGTTTTATTTTTTAAAAGATATATCTTTTTTTCCAGTATATACTTCTATGTACCTATTCATTAGATACTAGTGCTTATTTATTAGATAATAGTACTGTAATATCAGAATTTCAAAATTCAGTCGGGCAATAAATTGTCTCGGGTTTTCTTTCCACATTTAACGATGTTTACTGAATTTTCAAGTAGCATGACAATAAACTCCGGACAAAAAATTGTGTTGCTCCGTCTTTCTTTCTTTCCTTCACTTTCTATTTCGTAATATAACTTAAAAAAGTCCAATAAGGGCGGAGCAAACCACTACAAACAAAAGAGTAGGGGTGAAATCAACAAATGTACACAACTAAACATATCAACATGTGTAAACTGTACATGAGCACTATTAATAAATTATATTAAATCAAATTATGGCTCTTATAAGTACTTATTCCACTTATTTTTATTGAATTCTACTACTTATTAGTTAGATACTAGTGCATACTAAACAGGTACTAGTGCTTTTTTTAAATTCATTCATTCATTCATTTTCCTTTGGCTTAGTCTCTATTTCAGAGGTCGCCACAGTGGAATGAACCACCAACTATTCAACTATTCACACACACACTCATACACTACGGGCAATTTAGCTTACCCAATTCACTTATAGTGCATGTCTTTGGACTATAGGGGAAACCGGAGCATGGGGAGAACATACAAACTCCACACAGAGACGCCTCCTGGCCCAGTCGGAATTTTAACCAGTGACCTTCTTGCTGTGAAGCGACAGTGCTAACCATTGAGCCACTGTGCCACCTACTTTTTTATTATAAGTTCTTATTTTAATATTGACTACTAACTAACATGGTAAATGTAACATTTTTGCCATAAAATTGCAACATAGACTCATTTAAAAAATGTACCCCATAAACATTTCTGGAGATCGCGAATTATGTAACCAGAAGTATGTATGGCTGCATTTCGTCTTTGAAACGAACACTAGAGGGGCGGTATGACGCCGTTCCTTTTTGCGCTACCAGCTGACCAATTACCTCCATGTGGATGGCTTTCCTGCTGTTACCAATTTGTCTAGTGGCTTACAGTGGACGTCAACAAACTTGAGAGGTAGAGAGCAGTTGACCGTGATGACGGGATTAAAGTCGGACGAATAACGGTTTCAGAAAGCAAGTAAGACAAAAACAAAAGCCAAAAAAAAAAATAAACAAGTAAATACCAGGGTGGTCGTGATGGTAAATTGGTGCTTTTTAAAACACTATTGGTTGGGTTTAGGAAAGGGGGTGGGTGGAGGGATTTGTCAGTCAGTCAGTCAGTCGACAGCGGCCTTTGGTGGATTTATGCGAAAACAGCAGGCATGAATGGCACTTGAGAGAGAAATTTGAGATCTGAAAAAACGGACACAATGGCCTCTGGTGGATTCGTGAAAACAAAAATTGCAAAAAAACGTTGCTCCTGGGACGTATTTGGTGCTCTCCAGAAATGTATATAGAGGTACGTTTTTAGAATGAGCCTGGGTTGTAAAATTTAATGAACTGAACTCCAAATATGTCATTCAGATATCACCTATATTCAGTTTTGATTTGTCTGTATTTCATTTGCGATAAAGTACAAACTTTTTAGTAGTAGTTATTCATAAGGTACTAATACCTTTAATACTAATATTTAATCATTAGATAGTAAAATGTGTTTATTATTTAACTGTAGTATGGCCATTTGTACTAACTATAACATTATACTAGTAAAAATGCAGATATGACTAGTAAGAGAAGAATGTTTACCAATAATTACAAAACATGCTAGTGTCCCGTAACTAAGTACTAGTACCTAACAAATAACTTCTCGAAGCTAATTAGTAAGTTCATTCATTCATTTTCTTTTCGGCTTAGTCCCTTTATTAATTCGGGGTCCCCATAGCGGAATGAACCGCCAACTTATCCGGCACGTTTTTACGCAGCGGATGCCCTTTCAGCCACAACCCATCTCTGGGAAATATCCACACACACTCATTCACACTCATACACTACGGACAATTTAGCCTACCCAATTCACCTGTACCGCATGTCTTTGGACTGTGGGGGAAACCGGAGCACCCGGAGGAAACCCACGCGAACACGGGGAGAACATGCAAACTCCACACAGAAACGCCAACTGACCCAGCCGAGGCTCGAACCAGCGACCTTCTTGCTGTGAGCCGACAGCACTACCTACTGCGCCACTGCATCGCCCTAATCAGTAAGTACTAGTATTTAATGAATGCATAGCAGTTGTGACTAACGAATACATACTATATACTAGTGTTTATGTAATAATTGTAATTATCTAATGATGAATAAGTACCAGATTATAGCAATCTGATAATTCCACAGCGGAATGAACCGTCAAATAATCCTGCATATGTTTTACACAGCAGATGCTCTTCCAGCCGCAACCCAGTACTGGGAAACACCCATTATACACTCTCACATTCGCACTCATACACTATGGCCAATTTAGTTTAGCCAATTTACCTAGCACATGTCTTTGGACTGTGACACGTGTACTAATAGCATGAAAATAAATAGTAGCATGTTTTTTTGATTGAATGTTAAAACAGATTTCCATATTAACGTTAAATTCAACAACAGTGTATTTGAAGAAATTTGTATTGCAAATGAATATTGATGGTGCATTCATACAAGAAACTGAAGTGAAACCGAGAGTCGGAGCGGGTAGTTTGTGTTATGCTGACTTTACTCCAAAGAGGAAGTAATAATGTGTCACATGACCACCTCTTACAAGATACTGTCACAATCTGACCCATTAAACAACTGAAAAAAATAAATATAAGTTATACAGTTCTCTCACACACAAACCCCCCTGTGCCCTTTAAGCTGGGTTTACATTTCTGAATGTAGCCTCGCTATATATGACTTCATCTTATCTGTTATGGCTGCTATCATTGTTCCCAAAAGTTCATAAACTGCTCGCACGCCCGTTTGTAATCTACAGTCTTGTTGCTCATAGAGGGCATTTAGCACACAGGTCTCATTCCTTTATGGTTGTCTTTTCTTTTACGATGAGTAAGCAATGACAATATAACCCCATCCACTTTCACTCTATAGAAGAAGACATTCTGCCTAACCAGGCAGCAGGGTGGCTCAGTGGTTAGCGCTGTCGCCTCACAGCTAGAAGTTCACTAGTTTTTTTTTTTAAATCTTCGCTTTCGCCAATTGGTGAAGTTTTTTCCACGCCGCTGTCGCCACTGGCTTGCATGGTTCGGGATCTGTAGAGCTGCGCATTGATGGATTTGCTCTTCAGTGTTTGGACTCTCAGTAGTGATTATTAACCCACACTGAACTGAGCTAAACTGATCTGAACTTAATCTCTGAAAACTGAACTGACACTGTTTCAATTCACTATAATCTTCCATGTGAAGCTGCTTTGACACAATCTACATTGTATAAGCGCTATACAAATAAAGATGAATTGAATTGAATTGAATAGTTCGAGTCCCGGCTGAGCCAGTTGGCAGTTCTGTGTGGAGTTTGCATGTTCTCCCCATGTTCGTATGGGTTTCCTCCAGTTGCTTCGATTTCCACCACAGTCCAAACACATGCACTATAAGCAAATTGGCCTTAGTGTATGAGTGTGGTGTGAATGCGGCTGGAAGGGCATCCGCCGCGTAAAACATATGCTGGAATATTTGGCAGTTCATTCTGCTGTGGCGACCCCTGATAAATAAGGAACTAGGCCAGAGGAAAATGAATAAATGAATGTTCTGCCTAACCACAACAAGTCAGTTTTGTGTATGTGTAGCTCCAACAACAGTTATTGATAATATTTTTTGTGGAACATGTCAGCATAAGATTAATTCAGTTCATTATATTTCAATTAAGATTTTGCATGATTAAAGGGTTAGTTCACTTAGAAATGATCATTCTGTCATATTTTACTTACTGGATTACTTATTACTTTGGTCATTATTTATTATTTCTGTGCAGAATTTTGTAAATAAAATTTGTGACTTCTTGCAAAATGATTTTGGGAATATCCTAACTAAAAACTTAATATATGTATAATGACAAATCCAATTAGATCCACTTATTTGGTAAACAAAGCAAGTCTCTTAAATATATATCTACTAAAAGAGAGAAACTATTACTTTACAAACTGTATTGTAAATAAATCAAATGAACATTTTCATATCAGCCAATAATATTACTGAAATATACATTTATACACATTTACACAAGTAAATGAATAGTCTCAGCGATGGGCTAAAAATCTGTGGATTTCTGCACGTGCAGATTCCGTGTGGGCCTAGTAATTTTACTTGAGTACGTTTTTAGTGCTGTATCTGTACTGAGCTATTTTCCTTCAACATGCAGTCACTACATTTTAGGGGTTTTTTTTTCATCTACGACGATTGGCTGAGTAGAATAATCAGTCCTGTGATTCCTGTCCAATCAAATCACGCATAAAAAATCATATCAGAGAGAAAGCATTTTATAAACAGCAAACTTGTACAGTGTGGAAGCATTAAAGTGTCCAAGAAGATGCAAAACAAGACAACTGCTGGACACTTAAAGTGGAACTGAAAGCAATAACATATCGTCAAAGCTAGTTTTTGATCCTTAGGGTATACAGATTTTGCTCCGCAGGTAAATGGATCGTCAACCTGCTTTCAGTCGACTTTAATATAGGTGCATTAAGATAGGTGTTCTCATGTTACATGTTTTAGGAGTTTTCACCTATTTAATGTGATAGGACAGTGGAGATTATAGACAAGAAAGTGTAATAGTGGATAGATCGTCAAAGGACCTTGAGCTGGAATTCAAACTCAAGTCACCGTGAACACCATAGTGCCATCTGTTGACACGCTAGCCACTAGGATATTGATGCCAACTTCTCACATTAAATTAATCTCTTAAATCATAGTCCATAAAAGGCGAATAACTTAACTTACACTTAGAAACAACCTTAAGGGGACGCTGTTGCATGAACTCGATGCAGACGTGTTTATAGTGAGCAAGTTCACTTCAAACTGTTTTTGCTGTAATAAGGCTTATAGAAACACCCTTAAAAGTAAAAGGCACTACATTTTTCATTTGCAGGGTATAAAGTGGAATAATTTCACTGTGTAGTGTTCACTACTCTTGAGTATTTTTAGAAGGACAACTTTTTACTCATACTTTGAGTAGTATTTAGAACAGATACTTCTAATCTACTTGAACTACATGTTTTGACAAGTAATGGTTTTACCTTTTACTTGAGAATGATTTGTCAGTACTTTTTCCACCACTGCCCTCATGATATTTATACTTTCTATACAAGATTTTGAGAAATGTGTACATTTTTGGTTCATAAGACAGAGGTCGCCAAAACAGGTTACCAATGATCTTCAAAATATCATCTTTTGAATTTAATCAGAATAAAGTAGGTTTTGTACATGAGGGTGAGTAAACAATGACAGCATTTTCATTTTGAGGCGAACTAAGTCTTTAAATACACATTGATTTTGTGAGGAAATACATCGATTTAAAGTGTGACTCCATGTGCTGCATGACTGTAGAAGTGAGATCTCTCTCTCTCTCTCTCTCTCTCTCTCTCTCTCTCTCTCTCTCTCTCTCTTTGTGTCCTTTGACTCTATGCTACACTAAGCTGTCATTAGCTATAAGTCATAAGCGTAAGATTGTTAATCGAGAGGACTTTACCTTCAAGAAATCAGCAAGTTTCCTGTAGTGCTTTCTTATCTTTTAGTGAAGCGTGCAGGTGTGTGTTGCAATCCAAGTAACCTCATTTAGATTTGTGGGTCTAATGTGTTTATGATAGACAAATTTTCATTTTTATCTGGCACAAAAGTAGTATTTATAAATAATACAGTCTTAAAGTCTTTGCCTGAGACACCCATGCAGAATACAGTAGGTACTACTTCTAAATTATAATATTGCAGGTATTTGAAAGGTATGTATAAAATATAAATGTGATTTTTATGGCCTTTA
Source organism: Danio kyathit (assembly GCA_903798195.1). Lineage (NCBI taxonomy): Eukaryota > Metazoa > Chordata > Actinopteri > Cypriniformes > Danionidae > Danio > Danio kyathit. Next base: position 23,810,354 of record LR812525.1, on the reverse strand, counting down.
TTATTAGATAGGACAGTAATCAGACAGGAAGCAAAGTGAGAGATGAAATGCTAGTAGGGTGGGGAAATGTCCTCGAATTGGGATTCGAACTCGGGACGCTCTGAAGTGCACCATATGTCAGCGCGCTAACCACTAGGCTATTGCGTTAACATATTAATGTGATTTTAACATAGTACATTAGCTGTGATGTTATTGTGGCCTCATTGCTTAGTAAATTATCCATTAAATGCAAACTGTAAACCCACCAAGCAAATATGTGTTTAATAGACATCTAATAGACATCCAAACATAGACGTATTGGCTAAAACAAGGTTAAATTTGATCTTTTGGTGAAAATACAAAATACATCTAATAATAGTACAAAAATAGACAGATTTACCTCATTTTAGCAAATACATCAACAGTAGATGTCTGTTAAACACGAAAAATGCTTACAGGGAAATCTTGACATAAGTTGTAGGTCTTTCGGGAACGCCTTGCCTACTGTTTTATGAATTTATATGAATACATGAATTTTGACATACTTGGCTCACAATGAAGATTTGAAGATTTAGACGTAATGTTTGCTAATAATCTAAAGGTGTGTTTGATTAGGGGCATTCAAAATGTTATCTTAATCATGCCTTAAGTGGCAATCTCAAGATGATAATCTATGTTATTATATTCGTGCCATTATAAATTAACGTAGCCTCATATAAATGAATGTAACCTCTTCATTCATTCATTCATTTTCTTTTCGGCTTAGTCCCTTTATTAATCAGGGGTCGCCACAGCGGAATGAACCACCAACTTATCCAGCATATGTTTTACACAGTCGATGCCCTTCCAGCTGCAACCCATCACTGGGAAAGTAACCTCTTCAGAAATCATAAAAAATACGCAATTACTAAAGATAATAAAAATATACTGAAAATGAAACATGGCGTCACGGTGGTGCAATGGGTAGCACGATCGCCTCACAGCAAGAAGGTCGCTGGTTCGAGCCCCGGCTGGGTCAGTTGGCATTTCTCTGTGGAGTTTGCATGTTCTCCCTGTGTTCGCGTGGATTTCCTCTGGGTGCTCCGATTTCCCCCACAGTCCAAAGACATGTGGTACAGGTGAATTGAAAAAACTAAATTAGTTGTAGTGTATGGGTGTTTCCCAGTGAAGGGCAGCCGATGTGTAAAACATATGCTGGATAAGTTGGCGGTTCATTCCGCTGTGGCGACCCCTGATGAATAAAGGGAGTAAAGGGAAAAGAAAATGAATAAATGAAAAAGAAACAACGAACTCAGTTGCAAAAATGTGACATGCTCTACCAAAATCCTTTGTTCTTTGTAAAAATTTTCAAAGATTTGTTTTTGGCAAGACATCATTTGTGAATGCGATTAAACAGGTTTTTTTTTTAATTCCTATTTTGGTACAAACCTCTTAGGGTGCAGGCTTAACAGCGCTCTACTCTGATTGGATAGTGAGATTTAGCATGTTTCGTTTTTGTGACAGATTATTTTACTTCTTTTCCAATTGTGTATTTTTGATGTTTCATAATGGGGCTTTGACAATTGGGTAGAAATCTGCATAGAGCTTTGATCATGAATGTATTGCAGAACATTTAAGAGGGCACTAAACTTAACCCAGCAGGCACACAACATCATAAGACACTGTTATTGAGTTAGATATAGGTCATAATGTCAGGTGACCAAAATTCAATGTCTAGCCAGCATCTAAGGAAAACGTCATTTTGACATCCAATAACAACGTCAAATTACGTTGATATTTGGTTGATTTTAGGTTTTGTGTGGGAGAGTGACCAAAATCCAAAGTCTGATAGATGTCATGTTGGTAATGACCACACAACGTCAAGGTGTAACATGATTAGACGTTGATATTTGGTTGATTTTAGGTTGATTTTAGGTTGGACGTTGGACATTGACATCAGCCTGATGTTGGGTTCTGACGTCAAACCGATTTTCATTTCTAAACAAAATCCAACATCCCCACGACTTTGGGGTACGTTAGGGTACAATGTCAATATGATGTCATGTTGATGTCCTGTGCCTGCAGGGAAGTTATGAATAGGGCACCCTATGGTCTTGTCAGCTTAACAGACTGCATTGGCAATTGAAGTTCACAATACAGCAATTGCACATTCTGGATTGGGCTATAGATTTATGCATATCCCACAATCTTGAATATTGTAATCTATTACTATCAAAAGTAACTTTATTAACCAAACGGGATATATGCACATGGACTTTTAATTTCAACCAGCCAGCCTCAGCTCTTCCGGTGAACTGTATTTCCATTATAAAATTGCCACAATTAACGTCTGTTTTCTTGAAAAATCAGTGATCTTTACTACCTGATAAATATACAGTATTTTCAATGGAGTTTCTGCACTCGCCTGCTGGTACTGACTGTGCTATCGGTTACACAGTCTTTCATCTCATTTTACGCTTGAACAACTAAATGAACTCTTAAGTCTATTTACCTGAATGTATTGTAATGACATTACAACATTGATGCTGTAAAAGGAACCTTATGAAATTGAAAATAGTTGCATTAAACTTTCATCGGAAGTTTATCATTGACTGAAAAACACTAGCTGTGCATATACATTCTCTCTGTGTTTTGTGGTAGCTCATTGAACTATTATGCTGCTTTACAAGCATTCCAGGGTTTAGAACTACTGATCTAGATTACATGATGTGTGAAAAAATGTACAGCATTTTCACAGATTTCAAAACACTGGGTTGTTTGAAGAACTGCCAGTTCAGTTGCGACTTTCTGTAAGAGTTTGCACTTTTTCTGCTATCGTGCATGTCTGTGATGAACTAGACGAATCACGTGAACGCAGCTCTTGACATCAGCAGCACTTCTCTGACGCATCCTTTTCTTCTTCCTTTTTCCATTCAACATCAACTACTTTCATTATTGCACATAATGTCATAATTCCTCTCTCATTTTTTTCTCCCCTTACATAAAAGCAACGTGTTGGTACTATAGTAATGTGATGATAATTTTATGCACTAAACTTTTGTATACAAATCCTATGCAAAATAAGCAATGTCTTATTGTGTACCTGTTGTTTTGTGCAATGCTAACCCACTACCTATTACCCACTTTCTGCTGAAAGTTCCTTCACTCTGCACACATTGTTGACAACTGAAGTGTTATCAAATTCTTCAACATACAGTAGATTCAGAAACAACTAAACTTTGGAAATTAGGAGTTAATAACCCCCAAAAAGGAAAAACAAACAGGCATTGCAATAACCCAGAAAGGTTTTTTGTTTTTAAAAAATGTCTAATAGATGTCTAAACATAGTCGTCTTGGCTTAAACAAGACTAAATTTGAGCTGTCAGTAAAAATCTAATAGATGTCTAAAAAAAGGCCAAAACTAGACTAGTCATCAAATAAACAGAAATGAAGGACAACACATATAAAGTCTGTCTAATCTGTCTATGTATTTGACGACTAGACTAGACTTGTTTTGGTCTATTCTTAGATGTCTGTTAGATTTTCACTGACAGCCCAAGTTTAGCCTTGTTTTAGCCAAGCTGTCTACGTTTAGATGTCTATTAGACATCTATTAAACGCAAAATTGTTGGGTAAGGAAAAAATAATGAGAAATGAAAAATGCCAAGATTCAAAATTGCAAAAGCCTCATATAAAGAGGTCTATTTGTGTATTATTTTACAAACTATCATATGACAGTCATTTCTCTTCATTTTAAAACTCTTCAAACATTGGGGACAATAAGAGTTTAAAAAATTGGTCCCACATCATATTAAGTGGCCTTTACTATTGGTACTTACATCAAAATGAAGTACAACATACTTATTGTGTATACTGGAGAGGTTTGGTGGTACAGTATAGGTAGGTTTAAGGGTGGGTTAAGGTGTTGAACAGTGTAATTATAAATGTTCTTAAATAAATATATTACAGATGTAAACACATGCAGATAATTAAAAAAAAAATAAGTACAATGTTAAAACATGTATGTACTTAATTAAATTATTAACTTATATATAAGTACATAATAAATTAGACCACAATATAAAGTGGGTCCAGAAATGTTTGTAAACTTTTTTATGCTTACCAAGACTGCATTTTTGTTTATTTAAAAAAATCCAATAAAAACTGTAATTTTAGGAAATAATATTACATTTTAAAATAACTGTTTTCTATCAGAATCTATTTTAAAGATATTATTTATTTCTGTGAAGGCTCAATTTACAGCAGCCATAACTCCAGTCTTCAGCATCAAATGACCTTTCAGAGAGATCATTCTAATATCCTGAATTGCTGCTCAGGAAACATTAACACAAATGTGTTCAGAATTTTTTGATGCATAGAAATTCCAAAGGTGAAATATAACATTTGAAATAGAAAAGTTTTGTCGTGTTACATAAGACTCTACTATCATTAATCAATTAAAAGGTATAGTTGTATGGTGGCCGAGAGAGCTTAACATGCTGCGATTTAAGAAAACACATGCAATTACAAAAAACACCAGAAATTTAAGGAAAGATCTTCATCCATTTGCTGCAAATCCTCACCCATACACATTTACAAAAACGCACTGCATTTTCACACAACACTTGCAAAAACATCAGAACACAACGGAATTGTTTCAAGTGGACCCAAAAACGTGACAATGAAATCAGTGGTGATCTTTGAAAGGTGAGTTTTTTGTTTGTTTTTGTTTTAACATCCTGATTCCTGTGTCTTTTGTATTTTATTAGCCTAAATAACCATAACCTAAATAGCCGGGTCCGTCATGTTTTAGGGTCTCATTGAAACATTTTCCTTGTGTTCCAAGCTATTTGAAAGTGTTGTGAGAAAATGCAGCACGTTTTCGTAATTTGTTTGCGTTGTGAGAAAATGCAGCGTGTTTTTTAAAAATGTGTTTGCATTGTGAGGATTTGCAGCATGTGTGCTGTCCAACTGATGAAAATGTTTTCTCAATTTGCTGGCAGTTTTTGTAATTGCATGTGTTTTCTTAAAATGCAGCACATTAGGCTCTCTTGGCCACCGTATAGTTCACCCAAAAAAATAAACATTTACTTCCAAACCTTTATGAGTTGAACACAAAACATATATTGAAGGGTGTTGGAAACTGGAAGCCATTAACATCCATTGTATGGAAAAAATACTATGAAAGTAAATGACCACCAGCTTCCAACATTCTTCAAAATAATTTATTTTTAGTTTAACAGAATGAAAAAAAATCAAATAGGTTTAGATCAATAGTGAGGTCAGTAAATGTTCATTCATTCATTCATTCATTTTCCTTCGGGTTAGTCCCTTATTTATCATAGGTTGCAACGGCGGTATGAACCGCCAACTATTTCGGCATGTTTTATGGAGCAGATGCCCTTCCAGTTGAAACTCAGTACTGGGAAACTGAGTAAATGTTATCAATTATCAATTGTTATTATACAATTTTGAGTGAACTATCCCTTTAATCCAATGGTTCTCAATTCCGGTCCTCATGCCCCCCCCACCCTGCACATTTTGCATGTCTCTTATAATTGTCACACAAGGATCAGTTCATGGATCTCTCTGTGTATGAGTTTATGATCTGAATCAGGCATGTTAAGTAGGAAGATATACAAAATGGCAGGGGGGCCCGAGGACCGGCATTGAAAACCACTGCTTTAATCCATCATTGCTGAATAAAAGTTGTTTTTTTAAATCACACTGAACCAAAACATTTGTACCTTGTGTTTTAGAGATGCAAAACATGTTTGAAAATGTGGCTAAACTATTTATATTTCAACTCATCCATTAACCGATGTTCTTGAAGAACACAAAAACAATACATCCAACTCACAGATGCAGGCAGCAGCTAGCAGACGATTGGCCACGTAAGGCGCTATGCAGGTGGGGAAGATGGGCTGAACCATGTAGTTGGAGAAAGTGATGGCTATCACAGCTTGGCTGGTGGGCTCGATGATCAGCAGAGAAGTCCATAAACGGATGAACGCCAAAAAGCCTCCAAAGGCCTCCAGGATGTAGGCGTAGCTGGCGCCAGACTTGGTGATGGTGGTCCCGAGCTCAGCATAACAGAGAGCACCAAACACAGAGAAGATCCCACCGATTGTCCACACTACCAGAGATAACCCGTAGGAGCCGCTATACATCAGCACGCCCTTGGGTGAGACGAAAATCCCAGAGCCGATCATGTTTCCCACAATCAGACACACGCCATTGAGCAAAGATATTTCTTTTTTCAGTTTCATGGACTCCTGGGAACTGCTTGCCTTCAGGTTTCCGTTCGACACCTCAGGGGATGCCTCTTCTGCGGGCGCAGGGCTGTAGGACGCCATTGTTTTTTAAATATATGGGATGTTACCAAAAACACTGTCTAAAGCAGTTTCACAGTTAATTACAAGAGTTTCAGGAAAATCCAAAAAGTTCCCAGCTAGTTCTTGAGATCTTTAGGTGACATCTGGGGAAGATAGAAAAGTGTTCAGTATTTATACTCTCTCTCTCTCACACACACACACACACACACCCACAGGTACACACATATAATAATCTCCAAAGAAACAGGGCGATCATAAAGAGCTCACATACACACTCTTGCTTCTCAGACGTACATATGGCTATTACTGATCCATTAGACATCACAGCAAATGGCTTTTTAAAGGTGTGCAAACACAGAAAGAGGTCTACATTACTCATATTCCTTACTGCGTGAGTCAGGATTGTGTGTCTTAGCCAGCAGCTTACTCAATCACCATCCCTGACGTGGACATTGATCCACCTTAGCTCAAGTCAACCAAGACCAAGTTGAGGGGTTTTTGATACATCAAGATTCAGCTCTCTTCTTTTGTCTCTCGCTCGTTCTCTCTCTTTTAGTATGGCGTGTGTCAGCATGCTGATCTGTCACATGCTCCTCAAGGTTCAATGGACTCAAAAGAGCTCCGCTCAAGAGCACAAGCTGTGAAACATCTTCACATGATGAAATGAAAAATGCAGTGAACTGACAGCTTGCATATTTGAAGCTCAAAGTTGAGAGTCACTGATGCTGACCATGCCAAACTGTATACTGACAAAGCATGACTTTGGGCATTGGTTAACTCATACAAATAACAAGTAGTTTGGTTCTCCTACACTACCTGATGAAAGTCTTGTCATCAATCTCAGTTGTAAGAGCAACAAATAATTACTTGACTTCTAGTTGATCATTTGGAAAATTTCTGATGAATCATCTGTTGATCTGCATCCCGATCATCACAAATACTGTTGAAGACCTATTGGAACCCGCATGGACCCAAGCTTCTCACACAAATCAGTAAAGTTTAGTGAAGGAAAAATCATGGTTTGGGGTTACATTCAGTATGGGTGCGTGCAAGAGATCTGCATAGTGGATGGCAACATCCACAGCCTGAGGTATCAAGACATTATGCTGCCCATTACAATACAAACCACAGGAGAGGGCAAACTTTAGCCTCCACATCAAAGTTCCTGAAAGCAAAGAAGGTCAAGGTGCTCCAGGATTGGCCAGCCCAGTCACCAGACATGAACATTTTTGAACATGATGGGGTTCTAGGAGTCTAGGAGTCCTGCAAGAACGCTTTCTTTACCGTTCCAGATGACTTTATTAATAGGTTATTTGAGTGATTGCAGAGATGAATGGATGCCGTCCTCCAAGCTCATGGGAGTCATACACAATATTAATTATTTTTCCACTGCACCATGACTTTATATTCTACACTGTACATTATTTATGTTAAGTGACAAGACTTTTGTCTAAGAAAAGTCAGACATTACTGTCCTAATTAAATAATTAAAAATCAAGGCATGATCATATTTTATTTTGGTAAATTAAGTGTAATCTAGAGGTATTTGCCTTTCATATAGGCCACTTCTGATACCACATGATCAAATAGAAGTCAAGTTATTATTTGTTGTTCCTAAAACTTGGATAGGCAACAAGACTTTTGTCAGGTATCGTTAATTTAGTCCAGTTCTGGTCTGTTTATATCATTCACACTGTCAAGACTAAAGCTGAAAGTAAAAAAAATAACAAAAAAAATTCTGTGTAATTGTAAAATATGGACAATATTAATTGTGTTAATAGCTGTCCAACACAACAGCTGGGTTAAAAAGTGTCATGAAAATTGGATTGTAAAAATTACCCCAACTTTGGGTTTGTTCATATTTAACCCAACACCTAGTTACAACAACTCAAGATTTTCTCAGTGTTTAATGGGGAAAAAAACAGATGTGTTTAGGATGTCATCTTGTAACATTGACTTTGGTACTTGCTGCACCACTGCCGCACCACAGTTTACCCAACTTTCACAGGTTTTGGCCCACGGTTTAGATGGCAGCTTTAAGGCTTATTCAAATGAACCACCAAGAGATCAGAGTTCATTTTCATGAAACATCCTGAAATCTGAAAGGATGAATTTTGATGTTGATCAAAACTCAGGAACCGGGTTAAAACTTATAAGGGTAGATTTTTTAGGCTAGCTTAACACTGTGAACTTTTTAATTGTTGCATTTACTCGCCCTTCAATTTTTCCAAAACCGCCTTTCTTTCTTCTGTTAAATGCAAAAGAAGTTATTTTTAAGCTGGAAACTTGCAATCATTGACTCCAATAGTATTTTTGTCTCTACAATGGAAGTCAGTGGTTACAGGTTTTCAGCTTTCTTTAAAACATTTCTTTAAAAATGACCTCTTCTAAAGGTATAGAAATGTTTTTAAAAGGTTAATAAAAGTTTGAAACTGCGCAAGGGTGAGTAAATAGTTAGTACTTTTTCTTTTTTGGGACAACTATCCCTTTAAATTAAACTGAATAAAAAAATGTTGGGATTGTCCATATCTGACCCAACACTGAGTTACAGAATTTCTTAGACTGGATGGTTCCTACATGCCATTTCTCGCAGATCTGTCTAAATGCCCTCTGTAATAGGAACGCCTTATCACAGGTGAAGAAAGTTACATGCGGGAAAGACAAAAAGAGATAAAAGGATGATTAAAGAGTTGAAATGAGTGGGTGGACAGAAGCCAATTACTGCACGTGATAATTAAAAGCCACACCAATGCAAAATCTTTAGGGACCGGAGAGCAAGGTTCAGGACATGCTGATAAGCGCTCTAAAAAACAACTATAAAACAAAATCACTCAAGGTTACAGCCTAAGCCGCCAAAGCCTTGTTGTATAAAGCATGCAATTAAGAAAATGAATATTCATCAGTTCATTATATATTCATAAAATCTTTTTTTTGCTTGTTTATTCTTTTTTTTTAGACAATTTAATTGTTTTTTGTTTATTCAACTTAAATTTATAAAAACAATTAGGTGAACTTAAGGGATTAGTGTTGAGACAACATGAAGGAACTTCATGGAACCCAACAATTTTTACAGTGTAGTACAGAACAGTACAAAAACCACTTCCAAAATACAGTAATAAATAAATAAATGTATTACCAAATACAGGAAAGTATAGTAAAGCTTTACATTGATATGATAATTAAGTACAGCAAGCTTAAATATTACCCATGGAAAAGCTGTAAGTACACAATATGCATTTTATAACGAGACCTTTTGTGTTTAAGAGTCATGATATCTTAAATGTTCCCTAAAAACGCCATAATAGCTGAGGAAAAGTGTAGTAACGGTTTACATTGATATGATAATTAGGTGCCTAATAATAGCTTTTATTAATAATTAGCTTTTATTACCTATAAAAGTTGTAACTACACAATATGCAATTTATAATGAGACCTTGTGTGTCTAAAAGTGTGAGAAATATTTTAAATGTTCCCTGAAAAGGCGTCATGATAGATGAGGAAAAGTATAGTAAAGGTTTACATTGATATGATAATTGAGTACAAGCTTAAATATTACCTATAAAAGCTGTAACTACACAATATGCAATTTATAATGAGACCTTGTGAGTTTAAAAGTGTAATAAATATCTTAAATGTTCCCTAAAAGGCGTCATGATAAGGAGAAAATTATTTTGCCTGAACCTACCTTTCCTTTCCAGGTGCTGAACTGGCATCAGGATGCAGTTTGTACCGATGCTTTATTTATCGTTCATTGTCGTGGTTGAAGTTGAAGTCAGCGGGCAGATCATGTTATTTGGCCGTGTGAGCTCAGTCATATGGTCTCTGTCAGTTTCTTTCCTCCAAGCTCGTGCTCTCGAGACGTTTGCAGTCGATTGATGAACTTCTGCTCTCAGTCAAACACAGATACAAATGCAGAGAGTGAGGGGAGGGGAAAAGGGACGGAGCGCAGAAATATTGAACCATAATTATCTGCGTCAGGATCAACTGTTATGAAGGATATTGTATTCGGGTAGGCTAATACTTTACAAGTTTCCAAGACTTAATGTTGGTTAATGTATTTTCCAACACGAACAAACAATGAAAAAACATATTACAGTATTTATTCATCGTCTTTTTTTATTGTTAATAAATGTAAATGCAGTCTTTTTTTTTTTTTTTTGCTAGTTCCATTAACTGGCAGTGCTATAATGTTAACAAGCTTAACTTTGGATTAAAAAAATTGTTTAGTAAATGTTTAAATAAACTACTAGGCTATTAAACTACGAGAACTAGGCTACTTGTACAATACAATATTTTGTATTGTAAAGGCATATTTATTTCTGTATTTTCCTACGACTAAAGGTCACACTTTACAATAAGGTATCATTAGTTAATGTTTGTAAACTCCCCAAAAAAATCCTTATTTTGCGTTTTTTTTTTTTTTTCGGCAGCTGGGGTGACGAATAAAAAAAGTAAAATAACAGCCGTTAAATTACAGACATTTACCATAAAAATAATGGTCATACAGACATATACCGTAAAATAACACCCGTTAAATTACAGACATTTACCGTAAAATAACGGACGTTAAATTACAGACATTTACCGTAAAATAACAGACGTTAAATTACAGACATTTACCATAAAATAACGGACGTTAAATTACAGAAATTTCCTCAAATTTAAATTTCTAGAAAAGTTCTCTAATTTACCGTGTGTTATTTTACAGTAAAATGTTTTATCTGAAATAAATATGGCTGTATAATACAAAATACTAATTACAAAGCACATAACAAAATGTCAAATGTCTTAAACTAAAATAAAAATTAAAAGTTTAGCTAAAAATATTACATAATATAAACATTTTTAGTATATAATATAATAAAATAGTAATATAAAAGTATATTAAATAATATTAAAACACAGAAACTGGAGTAAAAGATGCACCAACCAATCACAGTGAATATATATATATATTGCAATTGTGATTTTCGAAAGTATTACAGCGCTTTGTAAACGTTTATTATTACCATTTGATGAGTCTCCCGATGCAGTTTGATAGAGCGCTTGGATCCAGAAGCCGCTTTGCGTGATGTCACGGATAGCCATTTTTACAGCAATTTGCTGTAATCATGATGCCTGCCTTAATTTCACAATAAAATCCTGAATACGTCAAATTTAACAGTTAAATCCTGTAAAGCGACACTAATGTAATTTACTGGGAAAATTACATAACATGTTGTGAAATTCTGGGAATTTATTAATTTATTAGTGTTTCAATTATTCTGGGGTTTTCAATCTTTCAGATGCCAAACTTTTGATCTCATCCTATGTAAGAAACTCCCAACAAAAAATGTTAAAAGCATGTGTATAATCTTTTGGATAAAGATTTACATTAAAATTAATTTAAAATTATTTAATATTCTAATGAAAATGTCAAATTTAGAAAATATTTAGTCTATTTTTTATACTGTTCTAATGTAATTACTGTAATGACTTAACATTGTTTTACATGACTTGTGTTATTTGATATTTACAGTGCTCAGCATATATAAGTACACTCCTCACAAATCTATCTTTTAAACTCATATTTTTATAAGGAAGATATACAATATTATATTTGTGCATATACATTAGATTAGTAAGTACTGAAGCCAAATCTGGAGCTTATCTAACAAAATAACTTACGATACCGGTCCAAAAACTACTTCACCCACATTTATGTTATAGAAAAATATTAAATACAAATAAAAAAAGGAAAAATCAAGAGAAGCAAAAAACTTTAAAAATGTAGTTGAAATTTTGTAGGTTGTAATTTTTTTTGGCTATATTTTGCTTGAATTTAATTGTATTATCTTTCAATTTCTAATTATGTTTGGTGACTAAAATATTATTTTAATAAATATATCTGTTCATTAATCGGTTTAGTTTAAATGCACCAAAACACATTGCTTCTATTTACTGAGAAATTGATACAAATATTAATTTTCAAAATGGGATGTAGTCAATTATGCTGAGCACTGTTTAACAAAAATTGATTTTTCAAATTAAGAAGTACAAAAGTAATGTGTATGTCTCCATCGTGTGGTTAAAGCAGGATATTACACCACATCTGTTTTCAGACTTGCAAAGGAAAGACTTTACCATGTTTCTGCTTTTATGACTGTTTCATTACACTTAAACTACTGCCTGTTACTCCAAACACATTTAATTACATTTATTTTTATTAATTAATTAAATGTACTTTATTAACTTCTAAACTTCCTTAAATACTAATGTGCAAATCAACAAAAAAAGTGTACACATATATATCATGTGTAATCAAATGATTTTTTTAAAGGATTGTAAAGTCATTTATAACTTTATATATTTTTTATATATAGGGGAGATTGTTGTTTTACAAACCATGGGCAGAAAACTTACTTTCCATCCAATGATGTAATGAATTACCAGTCTTTGAAAGATCTGCTCTTTAAAGAAGCATTCATCACTCTTTTTTGCCTCCTCAAGCACTGCATTCTAGCACTTTTGGCATTGTTAGTGGAAGATTTCCGCATTTTTGATTGAGACATGTCTTTATCCCTTGCATGAATGCGTGTGGACAAACTTCTACCACATGCCTTGTTTCTGGCTCATTGTTTGTCTCCCTCTCAACCTCAAAATTTCTCTCCTTGGTTACAGGTTGTCATGGTTTCAAGGGCCTGGCAGCGGCGGGATTAGGAGCCATTTTAGGGACAGCTGGCCGGGTCGCTCTCCACCTCCCCTTCATCCCGCACAGGGACGCTCAGGGGGGATGAGGGGGGACATTGTGTGAGGATTAGAGCTTCCTGTGTGTCAGCCGCATTACACTGGGAGAGAGGGGGGCTGGATGGAAAGAGAGTGAAAGAGGCAAAGAATGAAAGAGAAAATGAAAGAGCGAGCATATGAAAGAGAGCATGACACAGAGAGCGAGAGGGTGTATGAGGGGAGGGAGTGAAGTCTGTACAGCTGCACACTCAATCACATTACACAAGTATATGTGTGTGTGTGTACACACAATATATACACACACATACAGCCATTAACATGCACAACACCAAACTGGGGAACTAAACGCATAAAAAGAAGCAGACTTTTCACAAGGTGGTGAACGAAAACAATTGGTGAAGAACATATGGAACGAACACAAAAACAAGCATCGTAGCTTGCTAAAACTAGCTTTACGGATGGTAGTTTGGTGTTCAAATAGAATTAAACTCACGCAACTACATTTTTAAAGAATTGAACACAAATCATGAGACATTCATTGTGACTTTATTACTCTCTTTGACAGGTTAGGACCAAAATGCTTCCAAGAAAATTACAAAAAAGCTAGATCGTGTTCAACAGGGACGTATCTTTCAAAATAAAGTATATGCAAGCATAAATCTATAGCAGTTTTGAGCCGATTTTGCTTATCTGCAGCATAAAAAGCTAGATCTGTGTGGTTCTCAAAAAAAAAAAAAAAAAAAAGATTTGGGCAGAAAGTAATTCTGACCCACTCAGCATTACCCTTCAGGATTTTTAATCTTAAACCTCCCTTATCAATAAGAGTTTCAGCAGTCACAGATATAGTGCAGCTATTTAGAGAAACACCTACAAAGAACAGCAGCATCAAAGATAAAAAGAGGGTACATAAACAAAACTGTATTTACATTCAGCTGCACACCAGTTGATCAGTTTTTGGTCAGTCCCTTTTATCCCCCTAGAGTTTGCTCAAATTTATTTTTTTGAGTGTCTGAAAATAATTTTTATGTATATCCTCATGTTCCGAATTGATTAATGAAATTGCACTTATGCACGTTTGTCATTTGTTATACACAAATACTATTTTCAAGATCCAATTTCTGTGCATCCTGATATTTGAAGTCGAAAGACTTACCAAGTCTTCATCAATATGATTTAACTGTCATCATGAAAAGGCACTACTATTACATTTGGACAGATTTACTCTTCTATGCTATTAAAGAATTAAAAACTATTGCTAACCACAAAATTGGAAAAAAAAGTTGTCATAGTAAATCAGTAAACAAAAATAGTGCTAAAAGCTAACTAATCACATTCTTTTAAGCAGTGTCTTCGGTTCTGTCAGTAGTCGACGCTGAATGCTCAGTTAAGGACAGTTTATCTGTGCTCTCCTCTGACAAGTTTTTAGCATCCTCTCCTCTCAATTTTCGGTGGGTCGACTCCTCCACACGCTCCACAACCTTTCCCCCAGAGGACTGTGAGGATGCAGTACCAGCCACCTGATTCATACTGCCACTGTGGATTTTCATATGCCCCTGTTGAAATGCAATAATTAAAAGTCTTGTTTCTCACAAAAACAAAATAATCACAGGACAATCATGAATATTTTATGCATAAAATATTATCTAACACAATCAATCATCTCTGTACCTTCAATCCACTGCGGCTAGCATACTCCTTTCCACACTCTGTGCAGCTGTAAGGTTTCTCAGAGCGCTGCGGTTGGGCCACAGGGGCCTCTGATGATGTCACTTCTGTCTTTTCACTGTCTTTCCTGTGATCCTCTACTGCAGATTCCTCCATTTTGGATGCTTGTGTTTCCTCAGCTTTCAGCTTGTGCTCTATAACATTCTCTGGTGCTGGATGAGAGTCAGCATCTTTGAAATCAGGAACATGGTCTATTCCATTCACATGAAGTGATGTTTGCTCACTGCTTTGGTCTAGTTTTGACTCTAACCCTGGACTGGAGGGTGGAGTGAGGGCCGGTGACAGATCAAGAGCTTCAGAGCTTAAACTAGGTTTTGGTCCGCTGATCACTGTGTGATGTGAAGCCCCGTTTTGCCATTTTTTATCAAACAAGGGGTCCTGGGAGCTGGTCCTTGTACAGAGGGACAAAGGGGTGTCCTCATCTTTGTGTGCAGAGCCATTGACAACTTGAGATTTGCTGTGATGGACTGTGACATAATGGTTATCTTCTAAGGCTACAGAATTGTCAAGTGGGCTGTTTTCTCTGGAGGGGTCCTGCTTCTCCAGGGTGAGGGTTGGACTAGTCTCAGATGTGTTTTCGTAGGGATCTTGATCTGACTCCATGTGCTGGTTTGTATCACCAGATGTAGCATCTCTTAGGATGGCACCAGACTCGAGCAGGCTGGCAGCGGAAGACATGCTCATATTTAGAGGCAGAGATTGAAGGCTCTTGGGTAAAGAAATCCCATCAATTTGACTGTGAGCTTCCTCTGACTGCAAGTCCCCATTAACCTCTGGGGGTAACTGGCCTCCCAGATGCATGCGAATGTGATGCTGCAGTACCACTGCATTGGTAAACTTCCGTTGACAAAGCGGGCATGAGTTTTGGCCACGTGCATTGGCTGGACGTGCTCTGTGAGTGGCTAGATGAGCTCTTAGACTTCCCTTTGTGGAGAAGGAGCGGCCACAGAGTTTGCAGGGAAATGGACGCTCACCCAAGTGAGTGGCCTGGTGTAGACGTAATGCTCTTGGGCAGCTGAGGACACGGAGACACACCCCACACTGATTGGGAACCAAAGAGGAGGCAGTTGACCCTTGGATTTCTTGACTAGTTGGCTCGTTGCTGGGATTTGGGTTCAGCCCTAATGCTGCCATCATCTCCCTCCTGTAAGCTGAGATGGCATTAGAGCTTGTAGATATGTCATTAGCCTGAGTGTTGGTCTGGCCTTCATTGGTGCTTTTAGGGAGAGGTTGCTTCTCTAATTTCTGCGCTAGTCTCTGCAGTTTGGAGGTGTCAGAGGTGGCAGAGGATGAGGACGGAGAGGAGGATGGAGGAGAGGAGTTTTGTGGTTTGGGGTAAGAGGAGAAAGGGAATGTAAGTGGGAGGTGAGGAGAAGTGAGGTGTGGGGGACGGAGAAGCGCAAGGCTTGGATGGTGGGCAGAGGGTCCTGATGGGAAGAGAATCTTTGGAAGGTGTGCCAACTGGGAATATGGAGAACCATGATGTAAGGTGGGGTGTGGTGGGGTATTCTCATCAAATCTCTGCTGCTTTGCACCTTTGAGTTGACCTGTCATGGCGGATGATGTGATGGATGAAGATGATGACTGGACACTAGGGGAAACGGATGCTGCAGCTGCAGCTGAGGCACGGTTAAGCTGTAGCAAAGAATGGGCGGTTGAGAGCAGAGCCAGATCAACACTGGGGGGTAAAGGAAGGGAGGAGGGCGATGGATGAGCTGGCCCGGACAGGAAACCCAGTGCTAAACTGTCTGGCACTCCTACACTGCCTTTAACCCCAAAAGGCTCCTCGTCCTCTGCTCTACGTTTTCTGCGCCTCTGTGATCCCCCAGAGCCAGATCCTGATTGGCTCTGCTCAGACAGAGCAGGTGGCAAAAGAGAAAGTGACAGCTCAGGATTTTGCTCACGGTGACGGAGGAAGTGGGCTTTGAGGTTGCCGCGAGTAGTGAAGCGACTGAGGCAGACCGGACATTGGTATGGGCGTTCACCAGTGTGGGACCTTAAATGGATCTGAAGGGAAGAATCACTGCTTAGAACCTTTCCACAGAACCGGCATATGTGCTGCTGGCGGCCTGAAGAAGAGCCTGAAGATCCATTTGATGTATTAACACTAGAACTGTGAGATAGTTGGTCCTGGGAAATGCTAACTGTGGGCAAGGGAGGAGTCTGAAAATTCAAACCATTGCCATGACTGATGGGGGTGTTGGCAGATTTTTCATTGAGGTATCGAGGTGGAAGTCCTAGTGTGAGAGAGAGAGGGTGCATAGTGGCTGAAGAGGTTACTAAGGATGAGGAAGATGATGTTGAAGATGAGATTGTGGAATATGGAGCTCTGGCCCCAGTAGTTTGAGACAGGTTGGGCTTGGATACAGGAGGTTGGTTAATTAAAGAGGCACCAGAAACAACATTAGGTGGGGAACTAGATCCTGCATCTCTCTGTTGACCCTCCACAGATCCCTGAAGTGCATCTGGAGCACTGACCATACCACCAAGGCGCAGCACCTGCCTGCAGATCTCTTCTGTAATCTGCATTTGGTGAATCTGTCTTTGTTGCAGGACTCTTAGCTCCTCCAGTAGCACAGCGAGGGTCGGGGGCACCTGGAGTTGCTCTGAAGGTGACGAAGGTGTTTGGTGGATGGGACTAGGGCTTCCTTGATGTGGTGGGGCTCCCAGTGATGATGAAGAGGATAAAGAGGAGGTAGTGGTGGTTGCAGAAATACCCATTGGTGGGGACGTCACAGTGGAGTGAGGCTGATGAGATGAAATACGAGTGGATTTCTGCTGGCCAGGTGGAGGAGAGTGGGTTTGTGAAGACAGGGAAGGGTGTGGGAAGTCTGGAGAGAGAGATGAGTGTGCATTAGGCAGTGAGGTGGAATATGAGGCTATGTGATTTGGCCAGTGAGGTGGAGATGAGCTCTCGTTGGGGAGCGAGGGTGCGTGAAGGCCGCCAGGTGAAGGTCTTGGAGCCAAAGGAGGCTGACAATCCTGAAGGGATGTAGGAGAGGAAGAGGAAGATGACGAGGTAGCTTCTGAGGCAAGAGAGGTGGATGGAGATTTCACTGGAAGCTGATCGTCTGAAAAATGGAGAAAATGAGGAAAAAGATTAAACATACATATTATTTATTTATTTATTAACAAAAAGATTTAAAGTTCATATTTATGTAAATTTGTTGAAATACTTAATAACAAAGTTCTTTTATAGTTATAGTTATGACAACGACCTCCAATTATACCAACCCATTTTAAAAGGGATAGAGTTCACCAAAAAAAATAATAAAATGCTGTCATTGTTTACTAACCCTTCACTTGATCAAAACTAATAGAATTTCTTTCATCTTTTGATCATAAAATAAGTTATTTAAAAAAAAATTGTTGCTGGGATCCATTCATTTCCATAGCACTACTGAGGTCAATGGGTCCCAGCAACCAGCATTCTTCCAAATATATATATTATTTGTGTTGAACAGAGGAAAGAAACTCATAACTCAAAACCACATCGGAGAGAGTAAATGATGATGAGGTCATTTTCATTTTTTGGGTGAACTATCCCTTTAAAAGTTTTCTGTCACCAAAATGCTGAATACCATTCCACTTGTCATTCCACATTTTTAATGATCTTTCACCCTTAATTCAAAACCTTTATACACCACACTCACATCTTCTGTCCTCACTCTTGCCACAACTCACTAACCACCTTGCAGCTATTGCAACGCTTTTTATAGGACAATAGATGTCACCACAACAACCCATAACCCCTCTTAACCCAACCCTCTGTCCATCAACTACATCTTTCATCTCTCTATTCACCCTTCCCCCTGACCCCACGCAGGGTCAGAGGTCAGGGCATAGAAAGGGTTTTGGGCACTGTCCATGTGCTCTGATTGGCTAGATGACCTAACCTCATGAGCTCTAAGGTCAAATTCTTTCAGAATCTTGAGCGCAGAAAAAGAAGAAGGGGGTTGGGAAAATTGCGTGATGACTGACAGACAGACAAACTATTTCCACTTTTTGCTGCATACTGATACACAAAATGACTGTACCCAGACCTGTTGAGTCATTTCAAAAGAAAGCAACCAGAAATGCTCAACCCATCACAGCTTACTACCTGTTCTTGCCAACAGCTATAGACTTTGAATCTAAAAGATACAGCACCTTTGTGATTCCTTAGCTAACTTTTTTCTCCCATGCATGCATGCATTGGTGCATTCTTTCTCCTTTCTGTAGTCTAACAGTGGAACCCCCAACTGAGCAGAGGTACAAAGTGAATAGAGGCAAGGGAGAGGGAAGGGGGAACACGGTGGGAGCAGAAAAGAGAAGCACATGGAAACATGAGAGAGAGAATAAGGGAGAAGAGGAGAGAATAGAGCGAGAAGAGATTAATCTTTACCCAAACACCCCCTTCATCCCCTCCCCCTTGCCTGCACCTTATTCACACTGAATAGGAGACTCCTCTAAATGCATAAAAGACCCCCAGCAATCAAACTGGCTATGCTGCAAGTCCCTTGGTGGACTGACATTAGTGAAAAGCTAACGCAGTTATGGCCCCTCAGTGATTCATGATAACATAATGACCAGCCGTACGGCTGAACACCTTTAGACCAACCCTCTGGCTATGTCTCCAAGAGCCTTCTTTCATTACAGCACATTTAGCAGACATTTTGAGCGGGAAATGTCACTAAACTACTTGTTTTTGAAAAGTCAGGTCACAGTAGAAACATGAGCTGTGTGCTGCAGTTCTTAAACAATGGCTCACCTAGTTGAGGGCCAAATACGTGAATAAGTGAATTTTAACCTGCGTGCCCATTATAAGCAATATAGAAAAGTTGCATGTACAATTGTATTTAGGTAACAGGTGCTATAAAAACTTGATCTGCAAAAATGTTTTATTATTTGTAATTTTTAAAGTAAAGCATCACTATCTAATAGTACAGACATCAAATAATTAACAAAGGAATGATTTCCTCACCTTGCGGCATCAGGCGTGTGCCCCCGGGGTCCGCGTTAACGAGCTGCTGGGGCCGTTTCTGTTTCCGGCGTGACATGATTCACGAGCAGTCGGCGGTGAGAGTTGCGGGCATCAACAAACTTTTCACCCCAAACGACAAGACCAGTACTGAATAAATAAAATCCGAACCCACTTTGATCGCCAATAATCCACCTTGCAGGTCTCGTTAAAGCAGCATCGGGTTCTGTTGAAAGAGTTAGTTTAAAAAAAGCCTAACTTAAAAGCTGAAGCGGACCGTGACGTCGTCTGCTGTTGCTGTGTGAACTGGCGAGTGCGTGTGTGGCTGTTTTTCCTCAACAAGTCCCCTCTTTCTCAAACTTGTCCACTGTGCGTACCCCCCCTCCCCTCCTTCCCAAAGACACACACACACACACACACACACAAATACAATCTCTCCTTGTTCTAACATTTGCATTTCAATGACGCGGAACACCGTCTCTTTTTTCTTTCTTTCTCCCTCTTTTGCGTTTCTCTTAACGCTAATAGCAGCTCTCTAGTGATTTAGACAACTGAGTTATATCAATAAGAGTCCCTACCAAATTTCCTGCCATTTTATATCCACATAAACACCTGTAATTCATGCAAACGTGAGTTCCAAAGCCTTTAAGGTACTGACACCATCTGTCTGTTTCTCAACAACTTAATGACTGCATTTAATTTACGCACATACTACTCTAGCATGTCTGCTGAGGCTTATGAGACATTCAAATTAAATTGCATTTTTAATTCTCAGATTAGCATTCAGGTTAAAAAAAAGTCACTAAAACTGTTATTAGTTTACCAACAACAAAAATAGCTAACGTAATATTGATAAATTAGCATAAAAAAGTTTAAGAACTGTGCTGTTAATGTAAAGAAATGCACAACCAGCTCTTACACGTATCCTAAAATGTGTAAAAGTAAAGCAAAAATGTTAAAATGACTAATTAAACAAGACTCGGAAAGAACGAGGAAGGTGATGGGATGAGATAATACGTCAAGCAGCTTATAGACTATAACTGCATGGGCTACTGCAGTAAAGACCCCCTGCTGCTCTCTCACTTTGTCGGTGCGTCCGAATATTCGGAGCTCTATTTAAAATGCATTGAATGGGAAGGGAATTTCCAACAATGGCGACCTGGACACAGTTGAGTGGGCATCTCTTTCTCTCTCCTCACCCCCAGGATCCATTGCCGCTCCGCACAATGCCCCCCTTTCACCCCCGCCTCTGTTCCCATACACCACGTGGAGGAGGATGAAGTGAAAAGCCATTTTTAATTAGATGTATCAAAAACAAGCACCCGACCTGGACCGTATCTCATATAAGGCCATCTTGTCAATTCACCATAAAGCAGATTTTCTATAAGTGTAGCCTAATAGGCTAGCTCATGTAGAGGCCTATAGCATCACATAATTTATGCGAAAATATAATACAAATGTAATCCTATAGGTTACTGTATATTTAAGCAAAAACAATAAATAACAATATTATAGAGAGACAAAATTGCCTACAAGCAAAATTATTGGTTCCATTCGTCCACTTAATTTAATTTTCCACTTAATTTGAAGTTAATCTGACATACTCATAAGTGTTGCCAGAATGGAATGGTTTTCTTTTATTTTTGGCTGGATTGTGTAGGGAAAGTGTTTGGGTGGACACACAAGGTAGATTTGTAGCCTAATGGTTGGAGCTTTTTCTAAAAATGCTAAGTATGAATTTGCATTGATTAATTAATACAATTAAGAAACTCCCATCAGGTAGAACACTTATTGACAAATAAATCAATAATTAAAGAGAAACTTCTGAAACAGCTGATGAACTTAAAGTGTAGAAACTGTATATGTGTATTTTGGACTTAAGGCATATATTTATAAATTATTTTTGAGCAACAACTGGGCTATTTATAATCATTCAGAGTATATTTGTTTTCTTCAAATTATCGATATTGACAGACATTCAGAATTTTACAAATAAAATTACAAATACATGTTTTTTTAGCTTTCTATTCTGAAAATATACTGCATTTAAGATCTTATTTTAATAAAAAATAAGATTAAAATAACACAAATATGTAAATAAACAGACAAATAAATGTTATACACACACTCACACACACATACAATACTGTGCAAAAGTCAAAGGCCACTATATTTTCACCAAAAAAGGATTAAAGTCGGTTATTTCTATATTTTTCTGTAGCATGTCAGTTTGAAATATCAATTTACATTTCCAAACATTATTTTTGACATTAATTATAATTCTACAGTCAGTGCTCCACGGATCCCAGTCTGTCTGGAATGAAATGAAGAAACAGAACTGAGAACTGAGACAAACTAAATCCAGAAGAACTTTGGCAACATCTACCTACCTGCAAAGCTACCTGACAAACCATGGGCAAGTGTTCAAAGTGTTTTCAATGTAAAGTGTGGTCTTACTAAATGTTGATTTGAGTTAGTTAATATAAGTTAATTCATTCATTTTTTTTTTCAGCTTAGCCCCTTTATTAATCTGGGGTCACCACAGCAGAATGAACCTCCAACTTATCCAGCACATGTTTTACGCAGCGGATGCCCTTCCAGCCGCAACCCATCACTGGGAATATAAGTTAATTGATAAATAATTTATTTATGCCTTATTTTTGAAAGCATCCTCATTTTACAGCATGTTTACACAAAACTTACCTAAAACTCTGAACAGAATGTAGCTTTGCAGGTAGGTTTTTTGAAGCATCTTAGAGATGTTGCCAAAGTTCTTCTGGATTGAGTTTGTCTCAGTTTGTTCTGTTTCTTCATGTCATTCCAGACAGACTGGATGATGATCAGGTCAGATTTCTGTGTGAACAATAATCTCACTGTAACATTACAATTAGAGAGCAATTAAATATATATATATATATATATATATATATATATATATATATATATATATATATATATATATATATATATATATATATATATATATATATATATATGTGTGTGTGTGTGTGTGTGTGTGTGTGTGTGTGTGTGTGTGTGTGTGTGTGTGTGTGTGTGTGTGTGTGGAAATATAATCATTTTTGATAAATTATATATAAATGGTTACAGTTACTTCTCAACTTCAAATTTATGCTGTTTTTGTAGATATTTGTAATTTATTTTACTCATTTACTACACAAACAAGCAAACATGCTATAATTTGGCTAATGGAAAACCATATTTTTATTTTAAAAATTACTGAAATTCTTATGCCGACATGGTGGCTCAGTGGTTAGCACTGTTGCCTCACAGCAAAAAGGTCGCTGGTTTAAGTCCCGGCTGGATCAGTTGGCATTTCTGTGTGGAGTTTGCATGTTCTCTCCGTGTTGGCGTGGGTCTCTTCCGGCTGCTCTGGTTTCCCCCACAGTCCAATTGAATAAACTAAATTGGCTGTGGTGTATGTGTGTGCTTGAGAGTTTACGGGTGTTTCCCAGTACTGGGTTGCAGCTGGAAGGGCATCTGCTGTGTAAAACATATGTTAGATAAGTTGGCAGTTCATTCCGCTGTGGCAACCCCTGATGAATAAATGGACTAAGTCGAAGGAAAATGAATGAATGATTGAAATTCTATACTAAATTTAATATAAAATGTTTCTGGCTCATATTTTAGGGATAGAATGCAGGTCAAATAAAAAAACATTTAAAGTATGGTTAAAAAAAGAAAGTGCAATTTCCACGTATATCCAGGAGGGGTCCATAGAGACTCATTCATTTTCACATATTTTTTTCTTGATGCTTTAGAAAACTTTTCCTCACAAATTTATGTGATGTATATTTACATTTGTAGATTATTATGTATAGATTTGCATAATTGTAACAAGTCACCGTTAAGACATGACTGTAATCACATATTATTTGTTTCAGAAGATGTTTTTTATCATAATTGATTTATTCTTTAAGAACAAGTGACAAAATTTAAATAAAACCGTAAATAGCGTTTGCTTGTGTGTGCTTGTGTGTGTGTGTGCTTGTGTGTGTGTGTGTGTGTGTGTGTGTGTGCAAGAGATATAGAATGTCTGTTCCAAATTGCATTTGTACTCTACATCCTGGAATTTAGAAATGTAAAACATTTCAGATTTAACAGGGTTGACTACTTTTTTTTGGACAGATGAATCTAATTAAAATTATTTTTCAACGTTCCCATTTATTTTTAATGTGAGGTCAGTCTGACCGAGATAAGCCTGGTGATTTTTTTACATTCTTTAAAACATCTTTGAAATAACCAAATCAAGTCCTTTTTTGTTTTTTAAACTAGATTATTTAGAAATAGTCATAAAATGCCATGCTCCTGAGATGAAGGGAACATAAAAAAATGTTAAAAAAAAAAAAAAAAAACTAGGGTTAACTAAAACTTTAATTTTCCAAATAATAATTCAGACCCATTGATATTATTATTAGTAACAATCTAAATGGTCTTTATACAAAATATGATGTAGATTTTACATTTTATCTTGAACAAAGATTATCACATTTGTGGGTCCTTAGCATTTGAGATTGAATTTGAAACCCACTGCTACATTGTATATAATATTATGCAACAACACTCTGTCCAACTCCATTATCAAGAAACGTTAATACACATAGTTTGGTGTGTTTTACTTACTTGACCAGTTAACGTGAGTTCTTCTTCCTTTCTTTACATAAGCATAATATTTTTTACCAAACCGTCTTAGAGTTTGTTAAAAGTAAAAAAAAGTTATTTAAATGGCGCATTTCAGATTCGTGTCAGTTAGCAGCCAATCAGATGAGGCCACCTGATCAAAGCCCGCGAAACGCTCTACCTGACACTCCCTGACTGACCGGCCGTAATGAACACAATCGCAAAATCACGGTAAAATATCACCACATTATTAAGTTACACAACCGTAAAGAGCGATGTACATTTTATAACCGCTAAAACAACTTAATGTCAGCTTTAGAATTTGAACTGGAAACAAGAAAATGCTTGGAAACACGTCTTTGCTAACTCTTTTTCGCCATTTTCCCACCAGCTCAAACCGTATGTAACTACACTGCTGTTAATACTTGTTCTGTTTCCTTCCTCAAGAACCAGCATGTCTGCATCTAAATTCAACTTGCTGTGTAACTCGCACAAATGCCGGGTGAAGCTGAGCGGTGTCGCCTGGGTCACTGCCTGCTCTCATGTTTTCTGTGACCAGCACGGCTCGGAGGAGTTCAGCCGCACCCCTGCTGTCTGTCCCGCCTGCTCATCCATGCTCTCCGGCAAACTGGACGTCCTGCGAACCGAGCTGTCGCCATCAGAGCAATACAAAGCTATGGTTCTGGTCGGACTACAACCTGAAACCGTTTTGGAAATCAGTCATAAAGCAATAGACTTCTGGATCTACCAGGTTTGATGATTGTGTGGTTTCAATCGCATGTGACCGTGGACCACAAAACATCTTGGTTATGGTTTTATATAGTTGAAGTCAGAATTATTAGCCCTCATGAATTATTAGCCCCTTATATATTTTTTTTTCTGTTTAAAGGAAAGTTTGTTCTGTAGACAAACAAAAAAATGGTCTAATAATATTGACCATGTTACATCTAATATTGAATGTTTTTTAAAAATTAAAAACTGCTTTTACTGCTTCTAGCCAAAATAAAACAAAAACAAATAAGTCTTTCTCCAGAAGAAAAAATATTATAGGAAATACTGTGAAAAATACCTTGTTCTGTTAAACATAATTTGGGAAACATTAAAAAAAAAAAAAAAAATTAACTTCAACTCTATATATACAGTAGAAGTCAGAATTATTAGCCCCCCGTTGATTTTTTGTTTCTTTTTTAAATATTTCCCAAATAATGTTTAACAGAGCAAAGAAATTTTCACAGTATGTCTGATAATATTTTTTATTCCTAAGAAAGTCTTATTGTTTTATTTTGGCTAGAGTGAAAGCATTTTTTTTATTTTTTAAAAACCATTTTAAGGACAACATTATTAGCCCCTTTAAGCTATATTTTTTCCGATAGTCTACAGAACAAACCATCATTATACAATAACTTGCCTAATTACCCTAACCTGCCTAATTAACCTAGTTAATTCTTTAAATGTCACTTTAAGCTGTATAGAAGTGTCTTGAAAAATATCTAGTAAAATATTATTTACTGTCATCATGGCAAAGATAAAATAAATCAGTTATTAGAGATGAGTTATTAAAACTATTATGTTTAGAAATGGGTTGAAAAAAATCTCTCCGTTAAACAAAAATTTGGGAAAAAAATAAACAGGGGGCTAATAAATCTGACTTCAACTGTATATATATTCTAAAAATATACCAAACTGTCTAAAAGTTTGTCCCAATTAAATAAAAGATATATATATATATATATATATATATATATATATATATATATATATATATATATATATATATATATATATATATATATATATATATATACATACATACACCTATATATATTATATTGGCGCATTGTGATTCATGCCAGCCAGCAGCCAATCAGAATGGGCCACCTGGTTAAAGCATGTGAAACGCTCTACCTGCTGACACTCCCTGACTGACTGACCGTTGTGTGGACCACAAAACCATATATTGGTTATGGTTTTATATAATGATGTATCTTATATTACACGACTCTATTTTTCTTGTAAACCAAAAATCATTATAATATTAAGTAAAGATCATGTTTCAATTAAGATATTTTGTAAATTTCCTACTGTAAATAAACTCACTTTTTCTTAGCAATATGGATTGCTAAGAACTTAATTTGGACAACTTTAAAGGTTGTCCAAAATATTATTCTCAATATATTGATTTTTTGAGCCCTCAGATCTCAGATAATCAAATAGTTTTATATCCACTAAATAGTGTCATATCCCAACAAAGATATATAATATATACAGTTGAAGTCAGAATTATTAGCCCTCATGAATTAATAGCCCCCCTGTATTTTTTTTCTGTTTAAAGCAAAGATTTTCTGAACATTTCTAAACATAATAGTTTTATTAACTCATTTCTAATAACTGATTTATTTTATCTTTGTCATGATGACAGTAAATAATATTTCACTATATATATTTTAAGACACTTCTATACAGCTTAAAGTGACATTTAAAGAATTAACTAGGTTAATTAGGCAGGTTAGGGTAATTAGGCAAGTTATTCTATAACGATGGTTTGTTCTGTAGACAATCAAAAAAATATTGCCTAAGGGGGCTAATAATTTTGACCTTAAGATGGTTTTTAAAAATTAAATACTGCTTTTATTCTAGCCAAAATAAAACAAATAAGACTTTCTCCAGCAGAAAAAATACTATAAGAAATACTGTGAAAAATTTCTTGCTGTAAACATCATTTGGAAAAGAAAAAAAAAGAAAAAAAAAATCACAGGAGCGCTAGTAATTCAGACTTCACTTGTATATTTACAGTTGAAGTCAGAATTATTAGCCCCCCTGTTTATTTTTTTCCCCAATTTCTGTTTAATGGAGTGATTTTTTTAACACATTTCTAAACATAATAGTTTTAATAACTCGTTTCTAATAACTGATTTATTTTATCTTTGTCATGACGACAGTAAATAATATTTTACTAGATATTTTTCAAGACACTTCTATACAGCTTAAAGTGACATTTAAAGGCTTAACTAAGTTAATTAGGTTAACTAGGCAGGTTAAGGTAATTAGGCAAGTTATTATATAATGATGGTTTGTTTTGTAGACTATCGGAAAAAAATAGCTTATAGGGGCTAATAATATTGGCCTTAAAATGGTGTTTTAAAATTTAAAACTGCTTTTATTCTAGCCGAAATAAAACAAATAAGACTTTCTCCAGAAGAAAAAATATTATTAGACATACTGTGAAAATTTTCTTTGTCTGTTAAACATAATTTGGGGAATATTTAAAAAAGAAAAAAATCAAAGGGGGGCTAATAATTCTGACTTCAACTGTATATTAAAAAGTTACATCAATGGAAAGTTTATTTATTTAGCTTCCAGATGCATAAATCTAAATTCCCAAACATTTACACGTATTACAAATATGCTGTTGTCCAGGGCCATACATTCTGTGATGCAGCATCTTTTTCTTTTTCATCTAATGCTGTGGTTATTTCTAGATAAACCAGGAGAGGCTGCTGATGGAGTACAATTTGTCTAGGGCTGGTGGACAAGTTCTTCAGATGGAGAAGTTTATGATTCAGCAAAACCAAAGCAGAGAGCATGAGCTAAATGCATTAAAAGGGGAGATTTCATCACTGAAAAAGGTCACCATCATGTAGGATCGCGATAAAATTTATGTCAGTAGCAATGATAAGCTCTGGACGTTTTTACTCTATATTGATCTAAGAGCCAATCATACAGCAGAAATGTGCAACTGGCAATCTAAAAGTTTGTTGATATTAAAGGTGTGCCAAATTTATCGGCCGAAAATGTTATGCCATTTAATGGACCCTTTAATTTTTGTGGCTTCAGTCATTTTTGGGGTACTCATTTAAATCTGGAAGCATTAACAACGAAATATATATCGCTATCGTTCAATATGGAAAATAATTATCGAGATTGCATTTTTGCCATATCGCCCAGCCCTACAATCATGCTATCAAAAAATATCCACAAGTGCTGTCTTCCATGGTAACTCTTTAAAGTAATGGTCTATTAGTTAAAGTATTGACTAACATGAACAATACATTTATTCATTATTTATTTTTGTTAACATTGGTCAAAGTTGTTCATTGATAGCTCATGCTTTTTCGTATTAGCTCACAGTGCATTAACTAATGTTAACAAGCACAGCTTTGGATTTAATAGTGCTTTAGTAAATGTTGAACTATGATTAATACACGCTGTACCAGATTGTTTATACTAAGTTTGTTAGTAAATAAATACATGAACAAATGGACCATTATTTTAAAGTGTTTCCCTTCCGCTATTTGAAATAATAGAAATACTATCAGAGGTATGAAGTGAAAAATAAGTAACTATATAAAAGCATATTTCTGTCATAAAAATAAAGTGCAGCTCGTTTATTTCATTCAATGGATGGATTACATTTATCAAAACTTACAGCAAATACTTTTTCATTGATTTCAAATATTTTTTTACAATATCATCTAAAAATAATAGATATATCATGATTGCCACAAAAAATATGCAGCATACATTATTCTAGCAATGGTCTCAAACTCAATTCCTGGAGGGCCGCAGCTCTGCATAGTTTAGCTCCAACCACCTCCAACTCACACCTGTTTAATAGTCTCTACTAGACTTGAAAAGCTTTATTAGTTGGTCAGCTTTGTTTAATTAGGGTTGGAGCAAAACTGCAGAGCTGCAGCTCTCTAGGAATTGAGTTCGAGACCTAGATGTAGTAAAATTAATAATGCTACCTCAGCATTTGTAATTACTATTAAAATCGCAATGCTGTTATTACAGAAATAATTTACATATCTTTTTAAATGAATAAATACATATATTGTAATGGGTAGCACGGTGGCTCAGTGGTTAGCACTGTCATCTCACAGCAGGAAGGTCACTGGTTAGAGTCCCTGCTGGGCCAGTTGGCATCTCTATGTGGAGTTTGCATGTTCTCCCTGTGTTCGCGTGGGTTTCCTCTGGGTGCTCCGGTTTCCCCCGCAATCCAAAGACATGCGTTATAGGTAAATTGGATTAACTAAATTGGCTGTAGTGTATGAGTGCATGTGTGAATGTGAGTGTGTATGGGTGTTTCCCAGTACTCGGTTGGGGCTGAAAGGGCATCCGCTGCGTAAAACATTTCTGAAACAAAGTTGGTGGTTCATTCCGCTGTGGTGACCCCTGATAAATAAGAGACTAAGATGAAGGAAAATGAATTAATGAGAATGATCGATCTAGTGTGTTCATAATTATAACTTGTATTTCAATCACAGATCTCTTAACAGACATTAGTGTGCTCATTTCTACTTTTTACCTTCTTCAGATGCTGGAAGAATATAAGCGGAAGTACAGTGAGGTTTTGGAGCGACTGAATGAACGAAATAAGCAGTATCAGAAACTGCAGGGACTTCTGGACTCACTGCGGATGCACACAATGGGGACAGTAGAGAAAGACACCATGCCCCACACTTTCACTACAGGTCAGATGTAAAATCAAACAAACAATGGGCATAACATATTTCTATTGCACTTATATGAGGTCAAAATGTCTTTATCCTACTGAAAGTTACAGCAAGTTGTTCAGTTCTGAACAACTGTATGTATAGTGCTCAACATATATGAGTACAACCCTTACAAATCTCTCATTTAAATGAATATTTTCCATAGGAAGCTTTACAATATTATATTTGCGCATATACATTAGTTTAGTCAGTACTGAAGCCAAATCTGGAGCTTATCTAACAAAATAACTTATAATGATGGTCCAAAATTAGTACACCCAAATGTATATGTTAGGGAAAAACATTACATAGAAAATTTAAAAAGGAGAAAAATATAAGAGAAACTCAAAATGTATAAAATTGTATTGAAAATTTGTAGTTTGTACATTTTTTTTTACAATATTTCGCATTCATATAAATGTATTATCTATTTCTAAAATTGTTTGGTGACTAAAATATTATTTTAATAAATATATCCGTGTAATAAATCTGTTCTGTTCAAATGCACCAAAATATATTACCTATATTCACTGAGAAATGGCTAAAAATATTCATTTTTCAAATGGGGTGTACTCATTTATGTTGAGCACTGTACATGCAATAGTACAAACACGTCTTCACGTTTACTGTCATCAGGGCTGGTCAAACAACGCTCTCCTCTGAGCAGTCCTTCATTCATTGGACCAGAAGCTGACAGGTTCTTTTCGTTGGGACCAGAAAGCGCTAAAACCTTCTTCCAGTTCAGCACACCCACCCAAGACAGAACCAACTCTTTTATCAAGAAAAACTGAGGTTAATTTGGTCTTCATAAACTGTATGTAATTTTTTTCTCTTTCAGTAGTCACTACCAAGTTTTAGTTTAATTCTTAATCATATTTCAAATGTTTTTTTATTATTAAGCTGTTACAAAGAGAAGTTGTTACGCCGTTTATAATTCCGCTAATGTAAATGTGGAAAATAACTTATAATTAAAATATACATGAGAACTGATCACAGTAACACTTGCAGTAAGAGCACCTTTTTATTAATATTTTTACAACCCATTTATGAAACAGACCGCAGAACTCTTCAACAATGAAATCCATCATGAAACAAGAGGTAAATTAAAAAGGGAAAGGATTTTGAAGAAAAAAAACAATATGTACAAAAATGTTCCTGTCCTCACAAAGAGGAACAGAACCAAAATATATACAAAAGAAAAAAAACACTACCCTCGCTGCTCCAACTGTTCTCTCTGGGTTTTCATTCACTCTGTGGTTTGTAAGTAACAAAGGCTGCACTTTGGCTTTTCATCACCTGTCGTTTCCCATTTACTATGAGGAGCAAGGGAGAGTCCACACGTATACTTCGGAAGTCATAGGACTGTAAAGAGAAAACAAAAGAAATGCGTTACAAAGACATCAGTATTTATTACTGCAATCTTATTATAATGCACAAATTATGCACGTTTACTACTATTTCTTTATATAAAACATGTTGAAATTTCTAATGCATTTAATGCAATGAAATGAATGATTATATATTTCTGAAGCTACTTTTTTGTAATATATATTCTATTTTTTTCGTATGTAATGTAATGATGACATAACATTACATTTTCTAAGAGGTCATTTCTTAGCCAAATTTGATATGCAATTAATTAGGGCTGCACAATATATCGTTTTAGCATCGATAATGCAATGTGCGCATCCGCAATAGTCATCGCAAAGATGTGCAATGTTGAGGCTGAATTATAGTTGAACTGAATTTATATGATTTATGCAAAAAAAAAAAAAAAAAAAAAAAAAGATTTACTTACTTAGATATTTTGTGTTGTTTCTAGTCCAAATATCTAAATTTCAAAGTGAAAATCTGGGCACAGTTTTTCAAAAAATGTGTTTGGATAAAATTGGTCCAGATTCGGAAATCCCATGTTTTGCTATTCAGGATCACTGATCTAGCTTACTTTTATGACAGGTTTTTAAAGGAACATTGGGTTGGATTACTGTGATCCAAATAC
Source organism: Danio kyathit (assembly GCA_903798195.1). Classification (NCBI taxonomy): domain Eukaryota; kingdom Metazoa; phylum Chordata; class Actinopteri; order Cypriniformes; family Danionidae; genus Danio; species Danio kyathit. The sequence goes on along the minus strand of LR812525.1, from coordinate 23,778,521 downwards.
CAAATTTCAGGAGTACCAAATTCTGTTTACCAGAGCTTTAAATGGAACCAACAGTAAGCCTACTGGCTTAGCAAAGAACAACAGGTAGGCAAAATACCAGTGGCCACAAACAGCCATTGTTTTTTTTAATGGTAAGAAACAGAAACACCGCAATCAACAAACATTTAAAAAAAAACTTTAGTCTGTTCTAATACATTACTGCTTTGATATTGTTTTGTTGTTGTTTTTTTTGTTTACCATATCTCATTAGATGTGATGTTCATATAGGTTTCAAATATGAAGGAATTTATATATCATCAGTAACCATTAAGTTTGTGATCATTCACTTAAAAAATAAAACTTTTATTTTATTTGAACTGAATCCACCCTTCTGATGGGATCAGGATAATCCTGGTTTTTTTTTGGATCAAATAGATCCCAATCTGAGTTCAAACTTTTGAATAACCCAAAGGGCAGGTTTGATCCAAATCAAATGTAAGATTGGATTACATGGTCTGATCGTAATTCAAAATCCCACTGTTATTTTTGAAAAACCCATTTCCAACGTTTGATCCAATCTGTGATTCAAAATCCCACTGTATTACTTTTGAAAAACAGCCCAGATTATTCTTCTTACACCACTAGCAGATCATTTTGCTTGTTTTAAGGAAAAACTCTTAATTTTGAATTATTTCTTCTGCCAGTAAAAACAAAACAATATTTTTACTTAAGAATTTTTAGATATTTGGACTAGAAATGAGATATGTTAGAAAACGTGATTATTCAATTTATGTACCTGATTATTGCTAGTCTTGCCAGAAAATCATCAAATAGAGCGACTCAAATTCTTGTAAAACTATTCATATCACAATATTTATCGCAGAAAAATAAAATATCACAATATCATATTTTTCCAAAATAAGGCAGCCCTACAATTAATGATGCTTCACAAAGTTATTAATTACATGTAACTGATTGACAGACAAAAGATACTACTTATGTGGCTGCTGATATTTCTGGGTATTAATATACATTAGAGATGTGACGATTCACCTGACTCACGATGCGATATGATTCACAATTTTGTCACGATTGAGACAAATTTAAAGTGAACAACAGCCGTTTTATTTTTCTTAAATGCTGCACAATTTTTTTTTTTAAAATAAAATCTTTTCTGCAATAACTAAATTTCAATTTTAATACAGAAAACAAATAAAAAAGTGAATAATTCAAACTAAAAAAGACTGAACAAAACATTACAAATTTAAAACAAATTCCAAATAAAAAAATAGCAATACAAACTGAAGAAGACTCATTAATATAAACAAACTAAAACTGTGACTGTGCTGGGATTTGACATTTTCTAAAAGAAGTATCAGAATATCTATGTTTTCTGACATAAGCTGAGGTCTTTGCACATTTACAATGTCCCCTGCTGATGAAAAAACTCTTTCACTGGGGACTGACATGGCTGGTGTGGAGAGAAAAGCCTTTCCTAAACCAGAGAGCAGAGTGTACAGAGGTGGTCAATAGCCCCCTCTGCTCCTGGGGATTGGCCACTGGCATAAAATACTTATTATAATACATGATGTAATATGCGAATTTCTAAAAGATGCATAAACTACATTTAAAAAGAGGGAAAAGAGAGCATTAATCTAATACCTGGTTCTGTAACAGCACAACTTTCTCTTTCAGTCCGAAAAACATCTTCACATTTTTGCTATGAAAACACTGATGCACCATGTGATCTCTGTAACGTTAGCACTCGTCGTAGCAAGTGGAGATGCTAAGGTACTATTAATAACTTTTAGCGTACAGATGTCTGTGACAGTAGTGTTTTTACTGTACTGCATCATATTCGTTGTTCTGTTAGTGTAAGTAAACGTCTTTTTGCAGTATTTGCACACAGTTTGTGTTTTGTTTGGTGCACTTCACCGCTTTCATTTCAGTCTGCCGACCCATATCTTGCTTGCCGCTGATATGCAGGTAAGGCAAGTTTGCGCCAGTAAATACAGCGTTCTCTTCTGTTCAAAACATGTATCGCGATTCTTTCAACATTACTACAGAATTGAATTGTCACATATTTTAATCGATTTTCAATCGGCTCACGGTGAATCGTTACATGCCTACACATTACCATTTAGTATGCATTATGCATTAAATTGATAAAAAGTGATAGTACAGGCATTTCTCTTACATAAAATTTCTATTTCAAACAAATCCTTTTTTATATATTCCATGCATCAGACTGAAAACTGAACAAACGTGTCATGTTTCCTTAAAAAATATTAAAGTGATTTCAACATTTTTAATAATGAGAACTTAAAACTGATTTTGTGACACTGGAGCAATGGCTGAAAATTAAATTAAGTTTAAATTGTCATTATATCAGAATATTACAATTTGAACCATTATTACAAATAAATAATCACTGGCACATAGATATAAGTCTTTAAACTATATAGACAAGTTTCAGACACAAACCTTATCTTTATGCGTTACGCTGTGCCGTTTGACCTGTGGTTCAGGAATGACTACAGTATCCCCTATTAAAACACCCCAGCTGTCTGCGGTATTATACACCATGACTACACAGCAGGTCTCCTCACTGTCCACCATACCGAATGTGCTGTGAGATGAAATAAAAAAAAACACAGTAAAGAATTTGATAAAACAGCAAGTGTATACTGAAGCATGCATATTGAGAAATGCTGCTGTTAAATGTACTGAGGTAAAGGCATTTAAACTCACAAGGCCATACGACCCTCAGAGGCCAGGCTGAAGATCACTTTTCCTAGCGCTGCCACCCCAGCGTTGTGGCCATGAGTGAGGCTGGATAAACTGCGGGGTTCAAGGCTTCCTACACGTCCTGAAGGAGAGCGAAACTGAGGGGAGGAGCAGGGCCCCAAAGCGGAGGTACTGAGAGACGACAGCATGTTACGAAGACGCCGTGCTTTTACTTTTCCCTGAGAGAGAGAGAGAGAGATCGGGCATTGTATTATTTTCTGACTGTGCTCAGCTGCCATCTATTGGAAAGAAGCAAAAATGGCAGGAACTAAACTTTGATGGGCTTTTAAAACCAACATCAGCGTCTTAATTTACAAATACTCCAAGCAGTGCCACTCAAAACACTACAACCCAAGTCATTACAGTAGTATTCATTCATTCATTCATTTTCATCACGACCCGGCCCCGGATAAGCGAGAGGCAGCAGTCTTAGGAGAGAACCCCAGACTTCCCTCTCCCCAGACACTTCCTCCAGCTCCTCCGGGGGGATCCAGAGGTGTTCCCAGGCCAGCCAAGAGACACAGTCCCTCCAGCGTGTCCTGGGTCTTCCCCGAGGTCTCCTCACGGTGGGACATACCTGGAACACCACCTAAGGTAGGCATCCAGATGCCCGAGCCACCTCAGCTGATATCTCTCTTTGTGGAGAAGCAGCGGCTCTACTCCAAGCTCCTCCTGGGTGACAGAGCTCCTCACTCTATCTATAAGAGTTCGCCCTGCCACCCTGCAAAGGAAACCCATTTCAGCTGCTTGTATCTGAGATCTTGTCCTTTCGGGTTCTTTCATGACCATAGGTGAAAGTAGGAACATGGATTGACCGGTAAATCGAGAGCTTTGCCTTTCGGCTCAGCTTCTTCTTCACCACAACGGACCGGTACATCGACCGCATTACTGCTGCCGCTGCACCAATCCGCCTGTCAATCTCACGCTCCATCCTTCCCTCACTCATGAACAAAACCCCAAGATACTTGAAGGAAGGATGGAACGTGAGATTGAACATTTACAGTAGGAAATATGTTCAAATGAGTAAATCAATATATATTTAATCTATCATTTAATGCAGTAAACAGAAACTGCTTATTTTTGTCATTTTTATGACTACAACTTTGATGCTCCTTTTCTCTTAAATAAATGATGCGACTTTAGCCAGCGTTTCACAGAGAGGGTCACATATACAGATAAAATTGTAGCTTTTTGCACTAATTTACAAAAAAAATGTACAATGTCATCCCAAATACTGTTATTTATGCATCTAATTGCAATCTGATCTAAATTAAATTATGTCATTTTCCTTCTGACTTCGTAACCCAATTTAGTTTCTATCAAAATATTCAAAATATTCTTTTAAACATTTTATGTGATGCAAGAAAGTGGCATAAAAACTACGCAAATCCAATTAAAGTGGTGATACTAAAACTAACAAACATAAAAAATGAATAAACTAATTAAAAGCATAGATAAATACAATAAAGTAAAGTTGCAATTGAAATAAACCGTGTTTTATTGTTTTCCGAGTCTAACAATACACTGTAAAAATGTGTTAATTAGCAGTTTGTGTATTGTGTACTTCACAAATATTTTCTGTTTATTTACAGTTTTGAATTGCTCTGTCGACTTTTGATATTAAAAACTCAACCCTACAGTTTAACAAAGTGACTTTTATTGACATTTTAGTAGTTTGAAATACTGTAACGTATACGAAATAATATATAGAGAAATAAATCTGTATAAAATAACAGAAAATGTACTGGCAGTTTGTTACAAGGTTTTGTACCTATTATACAACGCCAACATAGAGCATATATCACGTTAAAAATTTTCATAAAAGTCACTTTTTCAAACTTTAAGGTTAAAATTGTTGGAAGCAAGTTTGAGGTCCCATAATGCAAGTCAAAAGCATATTAATAAACAATAAATGGGAAAAAAATAAATAAAATCATAAATCACAAAATACAGAAAACTGCTAATTAATGGATGTTTTATTACAGTGTATTTAGGTACATCAAGTAAATAATAAAAATAAAATTAAATAAAATTAATCATGAAAGTTACTTAAGATAAGATAAGTATATAAATATTAAGGATAATATATCAATGCTGAAACAATATATTGTGCAGCCCTACTTGAAATGGATTTGTAAAAATTACATTTCATGTGATTTTTTTATTTGCTGGTCACACTTGTTAAATATTATTTGATTCCAATAGGATGTGCACGAAATTCAAATTTGGACTTAAGAGTCTGGCTTTTGATTTTAAATGCCCAAAGTAAGGGTATATTGTCAATTTAATTAACTGTAAAACCAGTCAGTCTGTTTACAAGTAAAGCATCCAAGCTGCAATATTTAATATTAAATGTAAACAGTGTAACATGTTCAATAATATGATTTAAGTACTAAATAAAAGTGTTGGTCTTTTTTTTATTTTTTTTGGCACATAAAAGGGCTCTTGGACATTTGTATAGTTACAGTTGAACCACTGAAGTCACAAGGTTTCTTTTGACAACGTTTTTGGTTCCTTTATTGGACTTCAAGCATCTCGGGAGTCAGGATTGTTGCTGTCTGTGGAGGATGACAGAGCTCTCAGATTGAAAATATCTTAATTTGGGTTCTGAAGATGAACAAAGATCCCAGAGGGTCGAAAGGACATGAGGGTGAGTTACTAATAACAGAATTTTCATTTTTGGGTGAACTAACCTTTAAACAAAACTCCAGTACACTACACAGTATCTGGCTGCCACCTTTTTGATGTGATGTGTTGACACTGCGTACATGGACATCAGTAATTCAAATAACATAAGGTACAATGACAAACACAAACAGTTGATAGCATGTGCGATGATGAACATGAAACTAGCATCGAATGGTGACGTAATGATGGTAATTAAACTATACTATAACATGTAAATTGGAAACATTGAGAAAGCAACTCATGTAAACACTTTAATTATATTATTGTTTTATTCAGATTAAGGCAAATTAGATTAGTGATGTCCATGTAAACGTCACTGTCAATATCTCAATATCTCTCACCTTGTTCTCTAATAAGATTGTAACCTGGTCCAGGTAATTGAGCAGCTGTTTTTCCCTCTCCTGAGCATTTTCCCAGGCAGGATCCAGAGCAGCAGCTCGACTGTATCCACCCAGAGCTGAACTGAACATCTCCTCATACTGGAACAACTGCCGACACAAAGGAGACGCTCATTTCTGTTTTATTTACACAGTGCACGTGCATTAGCAGGCTGTTTAGCTAGGTAACAGGAAGCATAAGAGGCCTGTTTTACAGCGACAAATGTCCTGGTGTGGATCTAAGTTTTCAAAAAAAAAAAAAAAGCTTGTAAGAAAGTGAATCATTACCGTAGCTCTGTTAAAGTGCAGGTCAGGATTCATTGAGGATGCCTTGTCGATTTTCTCCTGCAAATATAAACACAAAAAATATGAAATGTTGGGATGATGACAACCCACTTTCCTCATTAATGTGTTTTAAATGTTTAAATACTCACAGCTTGTGCGTATGCACTGAGAGCCTGCTGAGAGAGCTGTGGGTTTTGTCCACTGGTGAAAAACATGGAGATATATGCATTTCCTAAAATATCTGTTGAGTCAAAGCAAAACAATTTATGAACAACTTACTGTTTATAAATTATTAATACAACATATTTTCCTCCAAAGACCAACATTATAACATTTTTCTATTCAAAAAATGATGTTTGGAAAAATAACTGCTTTCTGAAAGTACATTAAAAATATATCCTATTTAATAAGATGTTTTCGCACACCGTTTACTTGCAAACAACCTTGGACTAATTCAACTCAATTTTAATTCCAGAGCCTTAATTGGCTAGTGATCTACAGTGATTTTGGGCGAATTCTCTACTTTTTGTAAAGTGATGCAATCAATATCGAAAAGAAAGCACTTTATTTGACTGCAAAACCAGTGTAAGTCACTCACACCATGAAGTGCCATCAGTGACGTCGAGCTGCACAGCCTGTCTGGCCAGATCCACGCTCTCCAAAATACGTTTGCTCTGGTCCTGAGCGTCCCCTTCTGGAGGCAGCTGCCGCAGCACCATCGACAGACTTCTCAGAGACACTTTATTCTTACTCTGGATGAAGAAAAAGACACCAAAGTTTCCTCTGTGAGTTTCTCTGAACAGAAACAGTGTCACATTCGCTATTAAGTTAATACTTAGTTTTGTGTTTTTATGTAAATAACTTTTTTTATTCAGTATTCTTTCATTAAGGGCACTTTCATACTGAACATTTTGTTCAAAATGGTGCATTTTGCATGAAGAATCAGTCATGTGAATGCATATTTTATTACAATTCTCAAGCTCTTTAACACCACGCTGTTTCATCCCACATTTGGTATGTTTGGCTTTCCAAAGTAATTTGGGTCCTTGCAGACCCTCTTAATTCTGTTTAAAAAAATCTAGACAAATTGCAATAAAGACCTATTTTAGATCTAAAAGATGAATTTCATTGAAAGATGATAAGTTTGCAGTTGCATTCCTGAGAACATTCTGTTGTCTACAATTTGGCAGGCACATTTGTACTATTAAAACAAATGCACTCAGATGTTAACATGGTCAGCGTTAAACCTCTTTAAGACAAAGTCAACAAGACATCATACTTGTATATCATTATTTGTCAACTATTTTTTGGTGTATGTTTTTCGAAAGAGAAAAACTGTAATAACTTGGCCAGCCTAAAAAAACAACATTTTTTAAGGCTGCAATGAGGAAAATTTCATTGTCAAAAAAAAAAACAATGTATACATTGATCTCATTCACTAATAATTTGGATTATTGTACTAAAGTGTTCTTCTTTTGCCACAGATGGCTCCATGAAGAAACCTTAACATCTAAAGAACCTTAAAACCCAATTATACTTCTCACTTAAGAAAGAAATGGTTCTTTAAGCACTGTTCTACAAAAGGCTCTTTAAAGTCTGTGTAAAAAAATATATACATTTTTTTATTATTATTCTTTAGGTAAACAGTTAATCCGTGCAAGTTAATCCACTGAAATTTTTTTGTTAGTTTTGGTAATCTTCAAAGGCTGACCATTTGCTTCCATGTTTGGAGTGGCGCTCCTTGTCTATTGCTGTCAGTTTGGCTGCTTCAGCCACAATATTTGTAACCACACCCCTCTTACAGTTAGTTTGTTATGAGAGAATATATTATCACAAACAATTTCCAAAAAATGTAATTGACAACATGCATTTGTTCTTCACCTTATTCTAACTGCAATACCCTTGACTTAATCTGCACAGAATGCCCTTACTATCTTTGAATAAATTACATAAGATTTGTGAAATCAAGCATATTCAGATTTCACAAAATGGTAAATATAGTGAACGAGACCCACTATTTTTTGTAATCACAAGACTCACCTGCTGTAGTGCACCGGTGAAGCAGGTCTTGGCTGCCGTAAGGTCTCCTTTTTTCCAGTACTGCTCTCCCAGTGTGTTCCAGCCCTCAACTAAACCAGGTTCCAGTTTAACAGCCCGGGACAGACACTCCTCTGCAGCCTGACTGAATTCAGGAGCCACATTTAAACATCGACCCCGAAGCAGCAGGAACTGGGCACTGTGTTTGTACAAGTCTGTTGAAAGATGAAAGTATATTACGTTTGTACTTACCATAGTGGTGCTGCACTCTAAAAAAGTAAGCTTCCAGGTTAGTAAGGTTAAAAAAGTAAAATTCCAAAGGGTCAGTTCACCAAAAATGAAAATTCTGTCTTCATTTACTGATCCTCCACTTGATTCAAATCTGATTTTCTTTCTTCTGATTAACACAAAAGATGATATTTGGAAGAATGTTGACAACTGTTGCCTTCCATAGTATTCGCTTTTCCAACTATGGAAGTCAGTGGTTACAGGTTTCCAACATTCTTCCAAATATTTTCTTTTGTCTTCAGCAGAATAAAAAAAGAAACTCATAAATGTTTGGAACCACTTAATGAGCAAATTTTCACAGAAATCCCTCGTGAACCTTTCAAAGAATAGTTTTTAAAATGACCGTTTGTTTATTAGTGTGAAGAATAGTTTAATATGTATTATATTATGTATTTATTGTATTCAAGACAATCCTATCTTGTCCAATAAGGTTTTTTAAACTTAAAGGTTTTTTATGGAACCATTGATGAAAAAAAAAAAAGAGTATCTACATTTATCTTTAAGAGTGTGAGACAATAGTGAATTTTTTTCTGCTATTGACCTTATTCTTCAATGTGGAAGTGCGCTCGTTTTTTTCGATTGTTTTATAACTTCCAATCCAGTTTCCAATGGTAGAAATGACTAGGAATGATAAACAGCAAAAACCATCCAACTACTTGCTCTACAAACAAGTGTGTCCATGACTTTACATAAAAAGTAAAATACTATAATAAGAAAATATTTGTTTGCAACATCAAGCAGCAGAACGAGCCGTTTTTCTAAAAATTAACGGAAGTAATTGAAAGCGGAAGTCTCGATTGGCTCCGCCTGCTTGTATACAGAGAATAAGTTGAAAAATGTGTCTGAAACAATTAAATTAAAACTCAGAATTTCTAAGACAAATTTGTATAAATAAAATAAATGTCCACCTGCTTTTTCTTCCAGCCTCTCAAGCGTCTTCGCCATCTCCTGGGCAACATCGTTTTGTTTCCTACCAGCATCTTCGACGCTGTGAGTCTCAAAGTAACGGTCCCTAAAGAAGTACAGATCATCTACCAGCTCCTGGGAGACAAAAAAGGTGCTATTATTAAACAACGTCACACATGAAATTTCTCAAAGAGATTTCGTGCAGCAAAGAAACTGTACAGCCAAAAATAAATCCTGTCACCATTTGAAACACAAAAGGAGATGTTTGACAGATTTTTGGTCTGTCAACACTCACTAGAGCCCTGCACGGGCCTTAAATCTAAGCCCTAACCTGGCCCGAGACGCACAGACTTTAGCCCTGCCCTTGTCCAACAGCTTATGCAAAATGTTTGGCCCGAGTCCGACCCAAAGCCCACATTTTTTCCACCAAACAGCTTATACTGTTACAGCCATTAAAAGACCAGATTTGTTTTTTTTGTTTGTTTTTTTTTTTAATGTAAGTTTTAGTTTTTCAAACGTCATCGATATCCAAGCGGTATGTGGTCCACAGTAAGTTTACTTAATTTAAAGTTGTGCATTGTGCATAACCAGTTGGTCATCATTTAAAGTTGTCACTATTTGAAAAGCTGACCAGAAGTTTGCCTTTCCTCTAGCGCTTTTCACAGTTTTAAGATCGCCATTGGCAATTTTTCTCTTTATGTTCTCCATTTCACGTGGCTGGAAATCTCTATGCGCAAGGGATCTCTAGCTACGTTTCCATCCACCTATTTTAAGGCGCATTTTGGATATGCACATAAAAAACTGGTTGATGGAAACACAAAGATGCGCATCAGTTTTGAAAATGCCCATAAAAAACATGCGCATCGGCGCAATAGCCTAGTGGTTAGCGCGCTAACATATGGTGCAGTAGCACTTCTGGGCATCCTGAGTTCAAATCCAGGCTCAAGGACATTTCCCATCCCTATCCCCTCTCTCTCTCCCACTTCGCTTCCTGTCTGAAATACTGTCCTATACACTTAATAAAGGCAAAAAGGCCAAATATAAATCTTTAAAAATACATTTTTTAAAAAACATATGCGCATAACGGAGTAGGATAAACTTTTTATTTGATAAGAAAAGATGCGCATAAACTACGATGGAAACACTTTTACCGAACAAATTAAAGTATGTGCATAAAAAAAAAAGTCATGTGATATTGTTATAAGAGTTTTGCTATAAAATGTGTGCCAATGGATAAACCAGCAGGCTGACCGCATTGTAAAACATCTGAAATGTTGTTTTGGTCATTCTAAAACGCCTTAACCGTTTCAGTATAAGTGTTATCATATTATTAAGGACCTCCAGAACCGTCTAGAGTGTCTGTGCTCCGCGTCTCATGCCTTCAAACGCCACCGCACGTTCACTGCGTGTCAGGATTGCCTTCTGAGGTGCAAGTCATCTATTAAATGAAGAAAAGATTCATGCAGCTTTTCCTACCGCAGAAAATTCAGTTTTTACTGTTGATAATTGGCGCCAGTTAATCAGGAAGTGACGATTTTGTTCGCTTTGACTTGTTGGATGGAAAGCCTGCTTTATTTGCACGTCTTTTATGTCTTTTGGATGGAAACATAGCTACTGGTGCTTCCGGATCGCACACATTAGATCTCGTTAAACTTTTTAAAAAGTTTTTTCTAAAGCAGGCCCAAAGTCCGATATGCGTGCTAGCTATGACGTGAAGCCTGGCCCTAGGGTCATAAAAAAGTTGGGCCCCAATGGACTCAGGCTTAAATGCAGGGCTCTAACACTCACAACAAAATAATAGCAAATTGTGAATAAAAAAAAATTCACCAAGCATTCTTAGAAAAAAAGGAGATTCTTCCTAATGGTTACTTTACTAACATCATTATATCAAATTATGAGTAGTTATGAGAAAGTGAGAAGCTGTAATCCAAAACCAATGTCATATATGGTATTAAGGTAAAGTTGCTTTTATATTCACACATTCGCTCATGTTTGAACAGTGACATGGCACATATACAGTTGCAATCAGAATTATTAATCCCCCTGAATTATTAGACCCTTTCCCCCCCAATTTCTGTTTAACAGAGAGAAGATGTTTTCAACATTTCTAAACATAACAGTTTTAATAACTCATTTCTTATAACTGATTTATTTTATCTTTCCTTAACTAGGTTAATTAGGTTAACTAGGCAGGTTAGGGTAATTAGGCAAGCTATTGTATAACAATGGTTTGTTCTGTAGACTATCAGAAAAAATATATAGCTGAAAGGGGGCTAATAATTATAACCTTAAAATGGTTTTTAAAAAATGTAAAAACTGCTTTTATTCTAGCCAAAATAAAACAAATAAGACTTTCTCCAGAAGAAAAAATATTATCAGACATACTGTGAAAATTTCCTTGCTCTGTTTTTAAAAACTTTCAAAGGGGGGCTAATAATTCTGATTGCAACTGTATTGTTAACCACGCTACTTTGAATATTCAGTATGAAATTGTATTTAAGTATGATTTAAAAAACATCATTAGCACTATTTCACTGACTGAATAATATTATATTTTAATAGTCATCCAAAAACAAATGTCACGTATTCTATTGGGGTAAAGTTGCTTTTATATTCACACAGTCACTCGTTTTTGATCATTGACATGGTATATATATATATATTGTTAACCACGCTACTTTGAATATTCAGTATGAAATTGCATTTAGGTATGACTTAAAAAACAACCTTAGCACTATTTCACTGACTGTGAATAATGTTATAATCTGACAGTCATTGGCTGCTAATATGATTTCCCTATGTATAATTCGCAAACAATACTTTTCTGAAATTATATTTTAAAGAAGAAAGTCTGAATATGTGAATATAAAACGAACTTTACCTCAATACATATTCTGAAGTGTTCTTTCTTACACATTTTAAGGCTTCTGACACTGCCTAAAATCTGATATTAGTAAATAATGGTTCTAAAATAATACATTACTACAATGTACAGTTCTCACAGAGAGAGATGGATGATGATGATGATGGGTAAGACGAGCATTACACGATATGATGGACAACACGTCTGACCACACTACACAAAATGTAATAAATCAATTATAATAATAAAAATAAACATATGTCGCTTGTCTTATATTTATAACATGCCGGGTTTCTGTTGTTGCAGTACAGTGCATCAGTTGTTATAGTGACAGCAGCCATATGAAAATTACACATCGTAGACATCATCATCATCTGAAAGCGGTGACCCATGCTTATTTGCGTTCACGATAGCGAAGATGAAAAATAAAGCGTCCGTTCAAACCTTTAACACCTGCAAATCATCTTTGTCTGTTGTTTTCTGCTCTCCATCATTGTCAACCTCGGCCATCTTCAGCATATAAAGCAGCACCAGAGGAAGCGTGATAAACAGACGTGTGTGTGAGCGCCTCCTACTGCCTAGGAGACAGTTTATGATAAACAAAATCATAATATCATAATAGACAGTCCGCTTATTATTATGATTTGGATATAAAAAGATTTAACGCTAGTTCATTTATTTTCTGCATTAGATTATATAACTTTAATCATTTTTAATGCAGCCGTTTAAAACTGGTGTAAAGAGACCCCTGGGGCGACAAGGACATATTAGGGGTCCAAGGTTTATTCAAGATTTGTTCAATGTACTTTTTAGCTGTACTGTCTTTCCTAATCAAGAGGGAATTTGTTTGTAATTGATTTACTTTTGTTGTTATCTAAAGTTTATATTAATAAATGTAAATTTACTAATAAGAAACCCAATTTTAGGTGACGCAGTGGCACAGTAGAAGGTCGCTGGTTCGAGCATCAGCTGCCTGGGTCAGTTGGCGTTTCGGTGAGGAGCTTGCATGTTCTCCCTGCGTTCGCGTGGGGTTCCTCAGGGTGCTCCGGTTTCCCCCACAGACAAAAGACATGCGGTACAGGTGAATTGGGTAGGCTAAATTGTCCATATTGTATGAGTGTGAATGAGTGTGTATGGATGTTTCCCAGAGATGGGTTGCAGCTGGAAGGGCATCCGCTGCGTAAAACATGTGCTGGATAAGTTGGTGGTTCATTCCGCTGTGGCGACCCCAGATTAATAAAGGGACTAAGCCGAAAAGAAACTGAATGAATAAAACCCAATTTTAAGGTTTTGGTGGCTGAAAAAAGCTTATATTACCAGTGTCAGAAACTCTCAAAACAAAAAAGCCCTGAAGACATTAAACGTTTGTGAACTCTATAATGTATTTATTTAATTATTACATATGTACATTTTGTTTATCTGTATTTTATTTATACTTACCCGTCATGTTTTTTTTTATTGTAAAATGTTAAATGCCATTTTTAATTAAATAAATAATAAAATTAAACAACAACAACAACAATAAAAGAAGCTTAAAACAAAAAAGACACATTTAAGAATTAAATTCGAATTAATTAAATAATTATTTGAATAAAAAAAATAATAAAATAAAGGAAAATACACACAAATACATCTTAAAAGCTATGATTAGAAAAAAAAATATAATGAAATTTTTTGAAACATATACACTCACATAGATCTATGGAGGACTAAACCTGAAATGGAGGGCTAAAATAAATGAATAAATAAATAAATACCCAAATAAATAAATAAATTCCTGCATAAATAAAACAAGGAATAAAAAAATTACCCAAATAAATAAATAAATAAATAAATAAGTAAATAAATAAATTCCTGCACAAATAAAACAGTGAATAAATAAATACCCAATAAATAAATAAGTAAATAAATGAATACCCAAATAAATAACCTAATAAATTCCTGGATAAATAAAACAATGAATAGATAAATACCAGAATAAATAAATAAATTCCTCCATAAACAAAACAATGAATAAATAATTACCCAAATAAATAAATAAATAAGTAAATAAAAATAAGTAAATAAATAAATAAGTAAATAAATGAATAAATAAATTTCTGCATAAATAAAACAATGAATAAATAAATACCAGAATTAATAAATAAAAATAAATAAGTAAATAAAATAATAATAATAAGTAAATAAATAAATAACTACATTTCTGCATAAATAAAACAATGAATAGAAATTCCAAATAAATAAGTAAATAAAATAAGTAAATAAAAAATAAGTAAATAAATAAACAAATTCCTCCATAAATAAAACATTCATTAAATAAATACCTGAATAAATAAGTAAATAAAAAATAAGCAAATAAATAAAAAAGTAAATAAAAAAGTAAATAAATAAATAAATAAATTCCTGCATAAATAAAACAATTAATAAATAAAAACCCAAATAAAACCCAAATAAATAGATAAATTCCTGCTTAAATCAAACAATGAATAAATAAATACCCAAATAAATAAATAACCATATAAATAAATAAATTCCTGCATAAATTAAACAATGAATAAATAAATAAATACGCAAACAAATAAATAAATATATATAAAAATTCTCAAATTCGTGAAATGTGTATATATTTATCAATCAAGTCAAACAAACAAACAAACAAATAAAAATAAATACATTTTATTTCGGTGGTCGGTCTAGGAAACGTAACGTAGATAAAAGTTCTTTCGAGAAACTCCAGTACAAGCCTCGCGAACAGGGAAGTAAAACGTGCGCAACCTGCGCATGCGCAGGTGATCACGCTCTCAGTCATGAGACTCTTGATACGCACCGGTTGTGATGTTTTGATGGTCCTGAAGTGGCGAAGATGATTTTACCTTTCTTCCTCGGTTTACTGCTCATGACAGTCTCTAAAAACGATGCAGCCGAGAAGATTCAAGCTTTCGTCATTCCCCACAGTCACATGGATGTTGGCTGGGTGTACACAGTACAGGTAAACACACAGATCTCTGAGGTGTCATTCTGTATGTGTGTGTTTCCGTGAGTAAAGTTGTCAGTGTGGTCAACCTTCTCTGTGCAGGAGAGTATGCACGCATACGCCAGCAATGTCTACAGCACTGTGGTAGAAGAGCTGACAAGAGTCAAAAACCGCAAATTCATCGCAGTTGAACAGGAGTTTTTCCGACTCTGGTGGACGAATGTGGCATCAGATTGGCACAAGAAACAGGTAGGAGGACTTAATAGACGTCTTAGGCTTAGTTAACTTATTGTTTACGACGGGGGTTTTCTAAACTAAGACTTAGGGGACCCCAGGGGACCATTGAGGTAACGTTGAAGTTGGTTTTAGATTCACACGTTCATTCAGTGACAACTTGTGACATGGTCCCTAGATTGTTTACCACGCTATTTTGAATATTCGGTCTGAAATCGCATGCAAGTATGACTTCCAAACAACATTTTATATACACTATTTATTTGACTGAACAATGTTGTACTCTGATAGTCCTTGGCTGCTAATATGATGTCTTTATTTAGAATTGGCAAAGAATATTTTTCTGAAATTATATTAAGGAGAAAGTCTGATAAAACCAACTGTACTAGTGGGCTAAGGGAGAACTAGGAGATCCATGAAAATAAACATTTTAACTTAAATATTAATACACATTAATACACAGTACTGATTTGAGTAAAAACAATAATGTGACAACAGAAATTAATGGTTTTTGTATTGTATTTTATATTCCACATATTTAAAATAATAATAAACATACATTTATCACTGTATAAGTTGAGCCTTCATTGGGCCAGCCCAGTACTAGGAGGTTGTAACCTAATAAAGTGGCCATTAAGTGTATATAGCTGCCATTTAAAGTTAAGATCAGGCCTCTTGGCCAGTGATCTCCTGTAAACTCTCTAATCATCTAGAAAATGGTTTTAGGCTGGCTTATTTTGATACATCAGGTGAGACAGCTGCTGCTGGAAGGTCGTCTGGAGTTTATCATCGGTGGTCAGGTGATCCATGATGAGGCGGTGACAGATGTGGATGATGCCATTCTTCAACTCACAGGTTTGTCTGCCCAGCACTCAGTTTACAAATTAACCTGAAGTGTGTACATTTACCATGGTGCAGCAGTGCTGGTATATTGTCCTACCATAGTACTGAACTTTATCTTGGCATTTATTATACATTACAATGGATTTTGTCAGTGTTGATGAAAGTTTTTTTCCACATAGCTACATGTATGGCTCTTTTTACCCCTCTCTCTATCTGGCTTATAGAGGGTCATGGCTTTTTGTATGAGACTTTTGGTGTTCGGCCACGTTTTGCTTGGCACGTGGACCCGTTTGGAGCGTCAGCCACCACTCCAATCCTCTTCGCCCTGGCAGGGTTTGATGCGCACCTCATCTCTCGCATCGACTACGACCTTAAAGATGACATGCAGAAAAACAAGGTACCTTTGTGTCACTGGTTTGTGGTGATTAATTTATGATGGGAAAAATAGGATATATATTATACTGTATGAATGCAGCTGTGCAAGTTTTAATTGGTAGATTAAATGCAGATCAAATATATACATTGTTGTAATAACACTGCGTTTGTTTTTGTAGAAATTGCAGTTTGTGTGGAGAGGTTCTCCAACTCTAAAGGAAAAACAGGAGATATTCACACACACAATGGACCAGTTCAGTTACTGCACACCATCATATATCCCCTTCTCTAACAGGTCATTTCCTTATACTCTTGCTATTAAGTCCTCTTAATGTATACACTACTATATTAAAAGTTTTAGGTCAGTAAGTTTGGTTGTTTAGTTATGTATGTACTGTATATATGTACAGTTGAGGACAAAATAATTTAAAATATTTCTCTAATTGTTTTCTCAGACTGCTGTTTAACAGATTTTTCAACACATTTTAAAAAATATCTTTAATAGCTAATTTATTTTGTCTTTGCTATGATGACAGTACATAATATTTTACTAGTTATTTTGCAAGATACTAGTATTCAGCCTGAAGTGCAATTAAAAGCTTAACAAGGTTAATTATGTCAATCTGGTAAGTAATTGGACAACATCGGTTTGTTCTGTAGCCAATAGAATGATTTCGTGGGCCCGCCATTAGAAAAGCGAAATCGAGACTGCGGTGGGAAGAAACCCGGAAGTATCTCCTGAGTCACACAGGAATGTTGTGTACCTGGCTGTATATCTTATCAGCAAAGAGAAAGTGACACAAATTTATCATTTCATCTTCCGAGTGACCCGAAAGTCCGTTCTGAATGCAAAGTGGAAATAAAAAGGGATATCAGACCTCATTTTCAGCTAAGTTAAGGGAAGTGGCACTAGTTAGCTTATGTTTTCTTTTCCAAACACATGGTTTAGATGCCATTTATCAACCTCAAGTTAATGAACTGATTCTTTCACTATATTAGACCTGTCACGATACTGAATTTCGTTACTGAAATTTATAAAAAACGTCAATTTCAAACTAATATTTAAGCACTGTTGAATGCAACACTGCTGATTTGCCATATTCACCAGTGCTCAACAGAAATGACCGTGATTGCCTGTGGAGGTCATCAGTTCACCACACTTCACCGCTGTTTACCGAGTGCAAACACAGACGAGCGATTTGCTGATGAGTCTATTGATCTTTGCGGCTTTAAAACGCTCCACTGTTCGTGCATCTGTGTTTGCACTCAGTGAAGAGCGGTGAACCGATGACCTTCACGGCCAATCACAGTCATTTCTGTTGAGCACCGGTGAATATGGCAAATCAGGGGTGTTTAAGAACGTGCTCAGCGGCGCTTAAATGTTAGCGGAAAATGGACGTTTTTTAAACTTCAGTACCGGGACAACACTATTACAGACAACACGAGATTACAGATTACTGTTTTATCACTCACCGGGCTACATAGGCTGAAGCAAGCAGGGAAGCCCCAACTGTGTTTACCTGGTGCCATGAACTTACGCCCAGGAGGACACTCTTAAAAAGACTGCCATGTTGTTTGATGGCAAATATGCTTTTAATTGTTTAAAATAAACATAACTGAATGATATTAAAGTGATGTTTACACCATATCTGCATTTTGCAATCGTGGCAACAGCTGGAGGTTTGTAGTCCACAGCATGTTGTTGCAATGTTTACAGTGCTGATCCTATACTTCCGGGTTTCTTACCACTGCAGCCTCGCTTTCGTGTTTTAAAATGGTGGCCGCGTGAAATAAGCTTATTAAACAAAAATAGTTAAGAAAAAATAAGTAAGTACAATGTATTTCAATTCTGTGAAATATTTGAAAAAGAATTACAATTTCACAGGAGGTCTAATAATTTTCTCTTCAACTATGTATGTGCATATGTTTGTAGACCAAAATAAAAATTAGTTACATATAAGTGGTTTTAAATATAATAGTATACAAATCATTACAATAGTTACAAATTTGATATAAGTTTTGCCAGTTATTATGTGAATGCAATTTAAACTGAAAATGAGCACAGTGTAAACTAAAGCACGCGGTACTGTGTTCAAATAAAATCTGCACCCATACAAAATCTTTCTCAATTAGAATCAAACTTATTTCTGAAAGATAATATGACACTGAAGACTGAAGTGATGATGCTAAAATTTTCTTTAAATGTCAGGAATAAATGCAATATGTCTATTTTATTAAAAATGTTTCATCGTAATCTTATTTTTATAGATCTTTTTTTTTTTAAAGATTTATTTTTGGCCTTTTTTGCCTTTATTAGATAGGACAGTATTTAGACAGGAAGCGAAGTTGGAGAGAGAGAGTGGGGTAGGGTAGGGAAATGTCCTCGAGCCGGGATTCGAGCTCGGGACGCCCTGACGTGCTATTGCACCATATGTCGGCGCGCTATCCACTAGGCTATTGCGTCGACAATAGATCATTTTTTTATGTGAGTAAATTAGTTATTTTTGTTTTTAACTGTAATTTCTACTAAATACTTTTACAAACTTTTACAGTAGTATGGTAGCATAAAAAGCATAATGTTGAACGTACAAATTGACATCACCTATATACTATATAACTGCAAGTTAACTACGTTTATATATAATAACTTTATCTAATTAACTGGTAACTAATAGCTTTTAACAGTTAAAGTAAAGGATGCAGGATATATTGGCCGCCATATTGATATCGGCCGATAAATGCTATTTTTAATGTTATTGTTATCAGTCCGATATGAAAAGTAGGCCAATATCTTTTAACCAATAAATTACGTAATTGTATAGAACTGCCTGCCTGCCTCTCACGCATGCGTGGGTTGAGCTTGTCTGACATCATTTATTCCTTCAAAGTCCGTCCATTCTTTGTGTGGTATTGCTGTGCGTTAATAACTCCGTAAGTAACCATATTCCATATCATTGTAGATATGTTTGATAGAGTGTCATTGTGTCTTTTGGTTTAAATTGCCTCAGGAAAAATATAAAATGTGTAAACATAATAGCAGCGATGCACACGTGCTAAATAACTCGTTGGGTTGTTTGTAATCTAATGTGATTATTTGTTATTATCAACAGGATGCTTGCATTTACTTTTGTTAATTAAATCCCATTTTGTTATTTAACCTATTCTTTTTATGCAACAGTTAAGTTGCATGTTAATTGGCTATGCGAAAATTTTTTTTGGCATGCTGATTTATGTGAAATTGTGAATATAGGTCTATATAATCACCTTTTAAAACTGAGTAGGCTATTCAGTTCATAAGATCAAATTTTTATGAAGTTTTTAAAAATAAAATCAGTTGTTCACTGTATAAAAATATAACATTTTGAAATGTTTATATTTATCGGCTAATATATCAGTTATCGGCCTCCAAATCGTAAGTGTTATCGGTTATCAATATCGGCTGAAAAATCCATATCGGTGCATCTCTAGTTAAAGTTAAACGTTTCTGAATTTGATTGTAATGCCATAATTGTGCGCCTTTTGTAAAGCTGCTTTGAAACTATAATTATTGTGAAAAGTGCCATACAAATAAGCTTGAATTTAATTGAATAATGTTAAGAAAAAGCATTTAAACAAAATGTCTGAGATTGTTTTTAATATTGACATTTGTTTTGTCCAGGTCTGGGTTTTACTGGAATGGTGTTGCCATGTTTCCGGATCCCCCTAAAGATGGCATATACCCTAACATGAGTCTCCCAGTGACCAAGGAAACTGTGGAGCTTTATGCACAGACCATGGTGGACAACATCAGACTGAGGGCCCAGTGGTTCAGAAGCAGCCATGTTCTTTGGCCTTGGGTCAGTCAGTTCCATCCTACCACAAACCAAAGCATGCGTTGATAGATAGTTGCCATAACATACACTTAATACACAAATACACTTCATTAAACATGTACACATAGACATCATCTATATGCTATAAAATTGCAGGTTACTATTTATATTCTAAATTATATTTGATTGACTTTAACTTAATTTGTTTGTAATGCAATAATGATGCAATCAGCTGCTTTGAAATAATAGTCATTGTAAAAAGTGCTATAGAAATAAGCTTGAATTGAATAGATACTTTTCTAAATTATTATGCTAAACTATTATTACTGTGTTGTATTTACAGGGCTGTGACAAGCAGTTCTACAATGCATCCGTGCAGTTCTCAAACATGGATGTTTTAATGAACTACATTAACACACACACTGACAAGTATGGAGTTACAGTTCAGTACGCAACGCTAAAGGATTATTTCCAGACACTGCACCAAACTAATCTATCCTGGGACGTGAGAGGAAATCAAGACTTCCTTCCTTACTCAACAGGTTTGTAATTATTATATGTTGTAATTGTGGTTAGCTGGATTATACAATGGTGCTGAATGGGGTTTTATTCTCTTTTTCCAGAGCCATTTCAGGCATGGACTGGGTTTTACGGCTCCAGAAATGTGTTGAAAGGTGTAGCACGACGAGCAAGTTCAC
Source organism: Danio kyathit (assembly GCA_903798195.1). NCBI lineage: Eukaryota > Metazoa > Chordata > Actinopteri > Cypriniformes > Danionidae > Danio > Danio kyathit. Next base: position 23,757,375 of record LR812525.1, on the reverse strand, counting down.
TTCTGTATGCATCAGAGTCTCTCTTCACTAGATACCGTATCAGCTATCCAGATGGTCCAGTACAGAGAGAGTGGGCTCTAGGCAAACTCAAGGCCCTGAGATGGGCTGTCTCTGAGGTGCCTTGATTTAAATCTGTCTGTTTGTGCTACTGTTATTTCCGTTTGGGGCAACTTTAGGCAATATGGTATTTACAACTTAAAGGGGACCTATTATGGAAAAATCACTTTTATAAGGGGTGTAAACACAGTTGTGTGACAACAGTCTGTAAATATATACAGCTTCTAATGATAAAAAGGTATTCATTAAATTTTTTTATAATCACACTTCATAAAAAAATCTGCATAAACACTTTGATTGACATTCTCCCTTTGTACATGTCATCAGATGGGGAAAGCCTTGCCCATTAGTGGCAATTTTTCCCTCATTAGCATAGGACGCTTTAGTCTTGTTTTTGAATCTGCCACTATGCTGACACATTTGGCATTTGTAGCCCCGACCTCTTTTTGAAAATAGCACCATCTTATTTAAATTTAAAGCAACAGTCACCAAAATGACACAATTTGGATCAAAGCCTAAAAGGAGCAGTTTCAAAGAAAACTTCTAGCGACATCAGAGACTTATTTTACACCTTGTAAAAAGGAGCAGAATAGGTCAAATAAATGCACCTATTACTCACCCTCAAAAATATATTTATCTTTTTTCACACAATTTTTGAGTAATGCTGCTACTGGTAGCCCAGACATCCATAATAGGAAAATACTATTGAAGTCAATGGCTAATGGTTTCCAGCATTCCTCAAAATATCTTCTTTTGTTCTCATCAGAAGAAAAAAGCATGAGCAAGTTTAGGACAAAATGGAGGGTGAGTAAATGATGGCAGAATTTCCATATCTGTGTGACTTCCAAATAGACGTCAATTAAATACCTTTTTAAGTCGTAGCAACTAAATCGATAAAAGCACAGGTGTCAAACTGAAAAAACCAGGGCTGGATCTAAACTCAGCAGGGCTGCGGCCCTCCAGGAATTGAGTATGACACCGTTGAATTAAAGGGACAATTCACCTAAAACTGAAAATTTCCTATTAAGTTATTATTAGGTATTATGATTATTATTATACTATTAGGTATCCACCATCGCTCTATCTGAGGTGTGGGTGACGTTTTTACTCCAGTAGAAAAGTAAAGAAGAATTTAGTTATATAATGGAAGTCAGTGAGTGCAATGAAAAAATCAACACATTCAAAACAAATCATAACCTCTACCAGCAGCTCCCGATGATGCAGTGAGGTCCTATGAAGCGAAATTACATTATTTGGAATTTTATTACCTGTTATTCACAGCCTGGCCAAACAGGTCTGATCATGTATACTGAAGCATACACTACGATTGTATCATTGTATTTAATAACTTATTCATAGTTTCAAAATCACACAAGAGCTAATGCAATTGGTTTTGTTTACCAAAGATGGAGGACTAACCAGCAAGTACATAATTATGCTATTGTTTCGCTTCATAAGACTTCAGTTTGCCATCAGGAGCTCCTGTTAGTAATTATGATGGGGGTTTTTTATATCTCAAAGTGATGACAGTCACTGAATTCCACTATATGGATATCGGAGGACAACATTTCCAGCTAAACACTCTTCTTTACTTTTCTACTAAAGAAGAAAAAGTCAACCTACATTTCAAATGGACTAAGGGTGAGTAGAATAATTGGGAAATTTCATTTTTGGGTGAACTATCCCTTTAATCTATTTAGTGACTTAAAGTATTTTGTTGATGCCTGTTTGGTACTAAATTCCAAATAAAAAGAAACCCTGCTATAAGATCATTTGTTAGTTGTGTATTACAACACATGATTAGTTAGGTCTGATAATCGGGTCTGATTTTTGCCAGGTTCAGCATCATGACGGCATCACAGGGACCGAATCTCCCAAAGTGGCTGATATGTACATGGAGCATCTCTTGCAAGGCATGATGGGAGCCGAGGAACTCTTGGCGGCCATTTTCTTGCTTCCGCAGACCCTATCCAATGACATCCATGACCAACTTAAGAACAGACCCACCACAGCCAAGACTGGTATATTTCTTTCTTGAGATTTACTAAATCAGGGGTTTCCAATATGGCCTCTAGAAGTCCGGTGTGCTCAGTTAGTCTTTATCTTTTCCTGTTAATTGACCAGTAATATGTGTAATTGATTTAATTATTGTTTGAAAACATATATAATGTTTTACATTTTAAAATCTAGACCATTTCAATGTGGTGATGTCATTGGCCCATGAACATTTCCTGCTTGTTAACAAACTATTTCATAACTTTAACCAGAGGCAATTCAATCATAACTTCATGTTAAAACGGCCATCATAACATCATTTATCAATTTGTGGCTCTTTTAGGATTCTCAGAAGCTATAGGAATTAAAAATGTAAAACAGGAAATACTTTGGGACCATTGTTTTTGTTTACTTTCCTCAAAATGGTCTATAAAAGTAATTAATGTTAAATTCAATTGCACTTTATATGTAATTACAAATACAGCTGAAGTGAAATCTTTATTCTTTCAAATATTTCTCAAGTGCTATTTAATCGAGGAGGAAAATGGCTGGAATAAAAGCAGTTTTTAAATGTTTTTTATTAGTAGTATTTTTAGTAATATAGTCATTAATATTATTAGTCTCCTTAAGAAAAGTTTTTTCAATTGTCTACAACCGCTGTTGTCAAATAACTTAACCTAAGTAACCTAGTCAAGTCTTTAAATTTCACTTTAGTCATCAATAATATAATGTGAAGTAAGCGTTTGTTCAAGTGTTATAATGTCTAATTCTAGCTTTGTTGTTTCAGACTCAGAAAATGTTCCTAAGCAGCATATATTCGTGTACAACCCCCTTGCCTGGAATATTTCAACATATGTTAATGTTTCTGTTCAATATGCAATGGCAGTAGTGCTTGACGATGATGGAAAGGCAGTCCCCGCACAGGTAGCCAAAAATATGTTTTTATCCATTATTTTTTTTCAATATTCACATTTACTTGCATCTCTCAATCTCACAACTCAATCATTCTCTGCAGATCCAGCCATCGATGGAGTCTTCCACTGACTACGATCTGTTTTTTGTTGTTGAACTGGGTGGACTGCAGTACAGAAAGTACACTCTACAGTTCCCACAATCCCCCTGTGACACTGGCTCTGCCTGTAGGGCAACTCATGTGGCCAAAGTAGTGAAATTTAATAAAACAAACATGAGCCAGTGGAAGAGGACTGGTAGAAAGTTGTTACCAGTTCTGAACGAGTGCTATAAACTGATGTTTGACCAAGAGACAAACCTTCTGCACAGCATCACAGACCGGCAAGTTATCCTTCAAAATGTTACTCAAATGTTTTGTTCAATCGAACAATTCAGATAGAATTTTGGCCCTTGTCTGTGCGTTACAGGTCCAAAAGGTTGAGAGTTCATGTTCAGCAGGACTTTTGGGAGTATAAGGCCAATGGGGACGTCCAGTCTGGACCAATTTCAGACAACTACATCTTTACAGCCAATGGCTCAGCTGTTCCTGCTTACAAATCTGTGGCCATGGAGATTGTGCCAGGGAAGGTCATCTCAGAGATACGTCAGTATTTCTACAGGTAATTGAATAGTTAAAGTCTGCTTTGATATCCTGAATCCTATTGGTTGGCCCTTGGTGCAGTGTTAAATGTCTTTTAAGAGTTTATGAATTATTAAAAAGCTGATTTTCATGTATAGCTAACTGCTGACTTGTTGGTATTAAAATCTATAGTATTTTGTCTAAATTCACACACAAAAAAACGATGTTTAAAATGAAATAAAGTGAGAAATATGATTACACTTGAAGGATTATTTTCACTGTATGTCTGATAATATTTTTTCCTATGGAGAAAGTCTTGGAATAAAAGCAGTTAATAATTTTTAAACACTATTTTAAGGTCAAAATTATTAGCCTATAAAATAGCCTTTAAGCTAAATTTTTTTTCGATAGTCTACACAACAAACTATTAGGTTCAGAAATGTGTTGGAAAAATCTTCTCCGTTAAACAGAAATTGGGGAAAAAAATAAACAGGGGGGCTAATTATTCTGACTTCAACTGTGTATATATATATATATATATATATATATATATATATATATATATATATATATATATATATATATATATATATATATATATATAGACATAGTTAACCTGTAATTGTATAGCATATAGGTGATGTCTATGTGTACATAATTAATGAAGTGTGATAAGTGTATATTGTCCTCGAAGTCCTCGATGGATTGTCAGGATATGAGATGACTTCTGTGGTGATATGAGATTTTTGTCATATCACCCAACAGTGGCGTCTCATTTGGCGCTATTTCCATTTCATTCGTCCATTTGTTCAAACTTCACTCACAAGTAATGCATCCAGTATCAGTTCTCTGTGTGAATGTGAATGCTGTCTCTGCAGGGAGGAAGAAGACACAAACCACACTTACTCTGTGGTGACCAGAGTGCCGGTGGGGTTCAAGGGTCGCCTGTCCTGCTTCAGATTGGAGCAAAGCTATAAAGTGGGCCCTCTAGAGGTGAACAGAGAGACAGTGTTCAGAACCCGCACCAGTCTGCAGAATAACAGAACACTGTTTACTGACAACAACGGCTATCAGATGATGAAAAGGACCTATAAAGCCTATGCCAACAACACAGTGGCCCGGGTAAATATGCTTCACACCTAAAATTCCAGTTTTGAAAGAAAATGTCAGTAATCAGATTTTTTTTAGCATATTTTACTAATTCAAAACTTTTCAGAGCATGAAAAGCTGTTTCCTGCGATGCAGAATAACAAGTTTTTCAAACTGCCTCAGATCACTTGGCTTTTGTTACATCACTATTAAAGCGATCGTTTACAAAAATAGTTAATTTCCATCATCGTTTACTCATCATCCTTTACTTGTTACAAACCTTTTTGAGTTTCTTTATTCTGTTGAACACAAAAGAAGATATTTGTTTAAATGTTGGAAACCTGTAACCACTGACTTCCATAGTATTTGTTTTTCTTACTATGGAAGTTAATGGTTTTTAGGCTTTACTAAAAATGACTTCTTTTGTTTTTATCAGATTAAAGAAACTCATGAATGTTTAGAACCACTATCCTTATAATTTTGTATACAACAGGGTTCATACAGGTGCTGAAAATCCTTGAAAGTGCTTGAATATTAATATAGTGTTTTCAAGATGTGAAAACTGCTTAGATTTTGGACCAAGTGCTATTGTAAAACAAATATAACGTGTAAAAAGTTTTGCATAGTGTAATTCTAAACAAACTGAATAGTAGTCATTAAGATTGATGTTGTTTGGAATTAGTGAAATGTCCTTGTGGAAACTGTAATGGCCCGTTCCACTGAGAAGTACAGCATGGTACGGGTCACCTTTATCAGGCTTGCGTTTCCACTGCCAAAAGGGTACCCTTTTGGTGGGCGTGGTGTACGACACGGGTTTCAGACGATGTCGTTTTTACTCGAGGAAATTTCACAGTAAAGCCGTACGGGCCGTTCACATATTATATGAGAAGCACTTCTCACAAAACAGATGCTTTATACATTATATACAAGTACATAAATACTTGTGTATAAATGTTCATTACTAACCATTATATGAACAGGATTTGATTATAGCTGCAGATTGATCGGTGAAATAGCCTACTGTAACGTCTGCGATTTTATATGAAATAAATAAATAAATGCAACATATATGAACACAGACAGACCCTTACAGTCTCTGACATGTTACCAATTATAGAAAAACTACACACAGCATACATTTAGGCCTTATTTGGGTTCAAAAACAACACTAAATATAGCCCAGTCAGTGCAAACCTCTCATATGTGTCTTTAATCGTCACCAGCACATGTAACCTCTGTTAGAGAGTAATTCCGTCATTCCGAATTCATAATAGTCCAAAAGACGATGATAATAATTAAACATGGCTGTTTGTTCATGTTTTAGGTTGCAGAAAATATAGTTTGCTGCTGGTTTTTCCGGCTTCTCCTTTGTTTTTTCGTGCTTCACTCTTGCGTTTGTCAGTTTCTGAAAGGATCAGATATCAGATGCGCTTCAATGATCACGCGCATGTTTTTAATATGAGCTCAAGAAGTTTGTTATTTAAAATAGGGCTGTGCAATTAATCAAAAATTCGATTTCAATTTTGGCTTCTAACGATTCTGAAAAAACATTAATCGAGATAAAACGATAATTCATCATATACCGCCCCTTTCCAGTGGTACACATTTGTTGCTCTGCAAAGCTCAGTTCCACGTGAAAATGACTAAAAGCATGTACTGTAATGTAACTTTTGCAGCACGGGATGCGCATCATTCATTGATGTACATTCCAATCATTCATGTTTGTAAAAGAGCACATGCTGTTGTGTGTGTGTGCGCTCTCAGCCTCAGAGACGAGCAGAGCACACACATCTAAAGTCATCTTAATGTGAGCGCTTTAATGGTCATATACATGCAAATTTGTGTCAAAACGCGGTGTTTAGTGCTTATTCATATTATCCCTCATTTGTGTAATAAACAAGTGAATTGAGAATCAAAAGACACGTCAAAGTGAAACCATTAATCAGAACCGCACTGCTCTTAAAGTGACAGAGCGCAATATTCCTGCTGCTGGTGGTTTTTATCATTAATCAAACAACAAAAGGACAAAATCACTCTCTGCTCTTGACTGAAGGGCTTTTGTAGCTATAATTAAAGTTTTTTTTACAGTGAAGATGCTTAAAGCACAGTTTGTTTCATATTTTTATTCTATTCCTTATTTACAAGGAGGAAAATAACTGTGTATATATACAGTTGAAGTCAGAATTATTAGCCCTCCTGAATTATAAGCCCCCCGTTTCCCCCCATATTCTGTTTAATGGAAAGAAGATTTTTTCAACCCATTTCTAAACATAATAGATTTAATAACTCATTTCTAATAACTGATTTATTTATCTTTGCCATGATGACAGTAAATAATATTTTACTAGATATTCTTCAAGATACTAATATTCAGATTAAAGTGCGATTCAAAGGCTTAATTAGGGTAATTAGGCAAGTCATTGTATAACAGTAGTTTCTTCTGCAGACAATCAAAAATATATATTGCTCAAGGGGGCTAATAATATTGACCTTAAAACAGGTTTCAAAATATTTACACCTGCTTTTATTCTGGCCAAAATAAAACAAATAAGCCTTTCTCCAGAAGAAAGAATATTATAGGACATACTTTGAAAAATTCCTAAATCTGTTAAACATCATTTGGGAAATGTTTATTTTAAAAAAATTCACAGGAGCGCGAATAATTTTGACTTCAACGGTAATCGTGATTACAATTATGACCAAAATAATTGTGATTTATGATTTTTCCTATAATCAAGCAGCCCTAATTTCAAATACAGACGCGTGGTGAGCTCTCTGGAGAAAGTGAAACCGCTCGCACTTTTAGACAGGCTCGTAAAACAACAACAGGACACAGCAGATTTGTTCTTCTTGGCTTTGTGGCTGTTCATCAAGACAACGCAAGGTTTTGTTTGAGCTCGGGTCGAGGTCATGGCTTGTTATTATATGTATATATTATTACGGTGTAATGTCTCGGCTGTTTATAAAAATGGCGCTTCCTTTGTTTTCATTCTCCTGCTTCTGCGAGTGACGTATCTCTGTAAACCAATAGCGTTCTGCTGCACGTCTTGCTCTGCCGTTTGGTACCCTTTTTTCATGCTAGGTACCCTTTGCAAAGGGTGACCAAAAAGTGGTACAGTACGGTTCGCTTTTAGGTACCCTTCGACAGTGGAAACGGCCATAATAGCGTACCAAACTGTACCGTACCACTCAGTGGAAACGGGCCATAAGATCACAACACTGACTTGCATAACATTAATGCACACATAGTATAAAGTGGGCAACATTTGAAGTGGATCAAAAAAGTCTTTCAAAATTGTCCTAAAGACATCTTTTTACAAAATGCATGATAAAACTGTTGCTCCGATCATGATGACAACAATATTTGTCGTTACTACTCAGTCTGAGGCTATTGCTTTTTCCTTCCATAAATGGAAAGACTCCTCAGCTCCAACATTTAAACACTGGATTAAAGATGTTTTGTTTAACATACAATTAGAAAAAATTTGATGTTTTATGAAAGGGTCATATAAGAGATTCTTTATTAATTGACAACCTTTTCTAGCTTTTGTGGAGATCGGTCCTGCGGAAGAATTGTGCTGAATGTACAATGTTTTCTTTCTTTCTTTCTTTCTTTCTTTCTTTCTTTCTTTCTTTCTTTCTTTCTTTCTTTCTTTCTTTCTTTCTTTCCTTTGTAGACTGTTGTATGGGGTTTTTTTGTTTGGTCGTCTACTATCTTAGTGTTTTTTTTTGCTATGTTTAAAAAAATTAAAAGGAGAAAAAATGTCCTAAAGACAAGAATGGGTGTTCAATAGTTTACAGACAACTTTGGTGAAATGTTTTGATCCACTTCAAAGGTTGACTACTGTATATGTAACACACACTCATCTGTTGTTTTTGCTTGAACAGAATTACTACCCAATGGTGCGAGTGGCCTACATGGAAGATGAATCCAGCAGAGTGGTGTTTCTCAGTGAAAGAGCTCATGGAGTGGCCAGTCTGATTCAGGGTCAGCTAGAAGTGAGTGTCCTTTTCACATACAGTTACAGTTAAAATTATTAGCCCTTCTGTGAATTTTTCTTTTCTTTTTTCAAATGATGTTTAACAGAGCAAGGCATTTTTCACAGTATGTGTAATATTTTTTCTTCTGGAGAAAGTCTTATTTGTTTTATTTTGGCTAGAATAAAAAACATTTTTAAAAAACATTTTAAGGTCAATATTATCAGCCCCCTTAAGCTATTTTTTTTGGATTGTTTACAGAACAAACCACTGTTATACAATGACTTGCCTAATTACAGTAACTTGCCTAATTAACCTAATTAAGCCTTTTAAATGTCACAAAATATCTAGTAAAATATTATGTACTGTCATCATGGCAAAGATAAAATAAATCAGTTATAAGAAATGAGTTATTAAAACTATTATGTTTAGAAATGTGTTGAGAAAATCTCTCCGTGAAATGGAAATTGGGGGAAAAATATCCAGGAGGGCTAATAATTCTGACTTCAACTGTATATGATACTGTTGTGTCAGTCTTTTAGGGTTTACCCAATCAGTTGTATTCTGTATCAGGTGATGCTTCATAGGCGGCTCTGGAACAACCAGGAGTGGAATCTGGGTTATAACCTGACTCTCAATGACTCGTCTGTGGTGCGGCCCGTTCTTTGGATGATGCTGGGATCTCCTGATTCATTGTCATCCATCTATCAGCAGGAGGCAGTGGAGCTGCAGCACAGACCAGTGGTTATGGCCATTGACCAGCCTCGTAAGATTGCAGACACCCATGATCATTCCAGTGAAATCACAAAATCACATGAATTAAAGGCATAGTTCACCTAAAACTGTATATTCTGTTATATATTACTCATCCTCATGTCATTCCAAATCTCCTGAGGCCTTTGTTCATCTTCAGTACACAAATGAAGATATTTGAGATGAAATCTGAGAGCTCTCTCATTTTCCAGAGCTCAGAAAAGGAACCAAAACATTGCGAGTTCAGTTTTTGGCTCCTTTTCTGGACTTTGAACGTCTTGATCATTGCTTTCTATGGAGGATATAAGAGATCCTAGATCTCATCTAAAATATATTCATTTTTGTTATCCCACAGGGTAAGTAATATGGACCCTTTTCACATTTCTGGGTTCTCAGTAGCGGAAGTCGTCATAGTTGGGTAAACTTAGAGCATAGTGAATGGGAGAGTACAGCAAATAATTTTTATAATCCTTTTTGGTGTAATAATAAAAGAAAAACTCCACGATGGTCGATACTTTCAGAAAAAGGAAAAGAAATAGTGTGAGATTGATAATGGCAGCCAGAAGAGAAAACATCGAATTTACTGTCCTACCCATAGATGCTGCATTTCAATTGCCTCGCACAAGCAGTAATTTGTTTTTGTAATTTGATGCAAAGATGATATACTACATACAGAAATGCACATAAATGTTCATACGTTTAAAAAAAAAGATTTAAGAGGCTGATGATCGTTAAATCATGAACTTAATCTTTAAAACATAACTTGAAAAGGGTCTATTAACAGAATTAAAATTTTTGGGTGAACTAACCGTTTAGGTTATTAAACGTTTTCTAATGTCAGTGCAGATAGCCTAGTGGTCAGTGCACTGACATATTGAGCAACTGCGCTGCGTGTCCCAAGTTCAAGTCCCGACTCACAGACCTTTTTTCCAATCCCATCCCCTTCTCTCTCTCTCTTTGTTTTTTTGTCAATAAATACTGTCCTATAATAATAAAGTGAAATGGCAATAAAAAAATTGAAATTAAAATATATTTTAAAATGGGCGACACAGTGGCTCAGTGGTTAGCACAGTCGCCTCACAGCAAGAAGGTCGCTGGTTCGAGTCCCAGCTGGGCCAGTTGGCTTTTCTTTGTGGAGTTTGCATGTTCTCTCTGTGTTGGCGTGGGTTTCCCTCACAGTCCAAAGACATGTGCTGTAGGTGGATTAAATAAATTAAATTGGCCGTAATGTATGAGTGTGTGTGACTGTAAGAGTGTATGGTTGTTTCCCAGTAATGGGTTGCGGCTAGAAGGGCATCCGCTGTGTAAAACGTATGTCCGAATAGTTGGTGGTTCATTCCGCTGTTGTGACCCCTGATAAATCAGGGACTAATCTAAAGGAAAATGAAGGAATATATTTAAACAATTTCCGCCTTCAGCTCAATGCCAGGGTTATTGTACTTGACTTGAGCTAAAACCATAAAAAAATTATCCTTAAATAATTGTTGTCACTTCAAAAAAATAAAAAAATTGTTATACAGTTGAAACCAGAAGTTTACATACACTAACAAAAGGAACATAACCATTTTTTTAAAATGTCTAATGGTAAATCATACTAAACGTTTACTATTTTAGGTCCGTTAGAATTACCTAAATCATTTACATTTGCTAAATGCCAGAATAATGAGATTTTTTTTTTTGAGAATTTTTTATTAATTTCTAGACAGTCAAAAGTTTACACATTTCCTTGGTATTTTTTTATCTTTGCTTTTAAACTGTACAACTTTGGTCATGTTTTGGCTATCCTTCCACAAGCTTCTCACGATAGTTTGAAGAAATTTTGGCCCATTCCTCCTGACAGAATTGGTGTAACTGAGTCAGATTTGTAGGTTGTCTTGCTCGCACAAGCTTTTTCCAACTCTGTCCACAAATTTTCTATGGGATCAAGTTCAGGGCTTTGTGATGGCCACTCCAAAACATTCACTCTGTTGTCCTTAAAGCACATTTTAACTAATTTGGTCATGGTCTGTTTGGAAGACCCATTTGTGGCCAAGTTTTAATTTCCTGCCTGATGTCTTGAGATGTTGCTTCAGTATTTCTACATAATGTCCTTTCTTCATGATGCTGTCTATGCTGTGAAGTGGACCAGTCCCTCCTGCAGCAAAACAGCCCCACAACATGATGCTGCCGCCCCCATACTCCACAGTTGGGATGGTGTTCCTAAGCTTGTAAGCTTTCCCCTTTGTCCTCCAAATGTAATACGGGTCATTATGGCCAAACAGTTCAATCTTAGTTCCATCAGACCACAGGACATGTCTCCAAAAATGTATCTTTTTCCCAGTGTAATTTAGCAAATTGTAATCTGGCTTTTTTGTTGATTCTGGCTTGTTGATTTTCCCATGAGTTTCCCATGTTCCTTAAATACTATTATACTTCCAAAACATTGACATCATCATCTGAGCTTTTTCAGAGGCATAATAATCTTATTGTATGTAAACTTGACTTTCAAGAAAAGTTCTAACAATTTCTCAAAATATCTCTCTCATTATTCTGTTATTAAGCATAACAGAAACAAATTTGATAATCCTAACTTACCTAAAAAAGAAAAAGTTAACACATTAACATCTGACTTTTTTAAAATGGTTATGTGTCTTTTTATACAGTGCATGTAAACTTCTGGTTTCAACTGTATATATACAGACACAGACACACACACACACACACACACACACACCTGGTCCTTAAATTCCTATATACAGCGGTGTGGTGGTGATGTACAGCAAACATGCATTTCTATGTGAAACCAAAAGCGTTTAATTGGGTTCATGTCAGGTGAATTCAGACACATGGACAGAAATTCCCCAGCATGTTCCTCAAACCCCTGCTTGACAGTTCTGGCAGTCTATTCATTATATTTTCCTACTCTGTACAGTATGCAGCGATGCAGTGGCGCATTAGGTAGTGCTGTCGCCTCACAGCAAGAAGGTCGCTGGGTCGCAGGTTCGAGCCTCGGCTGAGTCAGTTGGCATTTTTGTGTGGAGTTTGCATGTTCTCCCTGCGTTCGCGTGGGTTTCCTCCGGGTGCTCCGGTTTCCCCCACAGTCCAAAGACATGCGGTACAGGCGAATTGGGTAGGCTAAATTGTTCTTAGTGTATGAGTGTGAATGAGTGTGTGTGGATGTTGCGGCTGGAAGGGCATCCGCTGCGTAAAATCGTGCTGGATAAGTTGGCGGTTCATTCCGCTGTGGCGACCCCAGATTAAAAAAGGGACTAAGCCGAAAAGAAAATGAATGAATGTACAGTATGCATTATAACAAATATGAATAATAAATCATAAATTGGAAGTAACCGTGTTCAAGCAGTTATCTAACTAAAGTTTGCTGCACAGCAATAACAAAATACTTATTTTCCATATCATTTGTGTGCTTGAGTATGCTGTGTACTGTTAAAGTGTATATGTTAAATTGTATATTTCTCCACACACAGAGAAGCCATTGAATCAGAGGGAGACATTCAGTGGGCCGTCTATTCATCCGGTTGTGCTTCCTCAGAATCTCCACATGCAGAGCCTCAGCATACCAGGCTGGAACTACAGTCCTGAACACAGCTCAGGTCAGCCACGGTATACAGTAACACTGCTAATGATTTAATGAAAATTTGTCATTTTATTTGTTGGACGCCGGGAAGAATAGCCAACATGCAGACACAATGCAAATACAATATGTGAATCAGGGATTGTATTATTAAGTGTGCAATCTAAATTCAGTTTACAAATCCAGAATAATAAAAATGTATATATTGTTGTCAAAGGTGGAGATGGAAAGTCAGAGATAAACTTTGATCGAATTCTTTTGAGGATCACACACCTGTATGAAGAAGGAGAAAACCCAGTGCTGTCACAGCCCACCACTATTAACCTACAGGTACTTCACATCTGTTCAACGTAGGCATATTGGCAATACCCTAGGGTCCCACACTTCTTGAAAGTACATAAAAGGCATATGGAGTCAAGGCCTGGAAAGTACGTAAAAACAAACATAGGTCCTTGAAAGCGCTTGAAAAATTATAAATTCCTAATTTTAAAATCTTACATTTTGTACAACTATGACAAATAATGGACATTTTATCAATAATTCAGAAAGCACATTTGAATATTACCAGTATTGAATTCAACACATTTTATTTAAGTATTTTTTAAACATGACACATGAAAATGACACATTCAAAACATCATCATCATTACTCTGACATTTTAATGTAAATATTAAGTGAAATGCTAAGTACAGTAAGGTGTTTCATAGAGCTACATATTAAGAATTAAGAAAGATGCTTTAAAAGGTCCTTGAATCTGCTGTTCATGAAAAAATGGGAACCTTGATTACCGTTTTGTCCAGTTGTTTCAGGTTAATAATATGAGTTAATAATATGAGAGCATGAAATTGCTGTGTAAGCATCTGTGTTTCCGTTCATTCTTCAAAAATAGGAAGTTATGCAGGGCATAGGGCAAGTGTCAAAGGTTCAGGAATGCTCTCTCACTGGAACCTGGAATATATCAGACCTCCAGAGGTGGAACTGGAAAACGAATGAAACCATGCAAAAAACAGGTGATATTTGTACAATCAAACTTCTGTTAAAGGAATAGTTCACACAAAAAGGAAAAGTCTGTTATTAATGACTCACCCATACAGTATCTCGTTCCAATCCCCTGAGACCTTCGTTAATCTTCAGAACATAAATTGAGATATTTTAGGTGAAATCTGAGAGATCCTTCATCCTCCTTCGACCGCGCCAAAAAACATCCTCAGAACAAACCATATGTCTTTAATGGATAAATCAGAATATTATGAATCTATGAGAATATTTTTGTGTAGACATAAAATTGAAGTTTCCTCAGTGTCAGTATAGGGTGGATGTTCACAAGCTCTGTATAGACCTTTTTCTTAGAACCCCAAATTACCCATTATGATTTGGGTGTATGCCAAGGAGAATGCCAAGAACTTCCGGTCGGCAGCTGATCCATATAAACACACACATGTCACATTTGGACAGCTTTGATATGATAGTTTTTGCTTTTAACGTCTTTGAACCAATACTGTTGTCGATCAGCGCCACCTCCTGGACTGATCATTTAAAAAATGTGATCTAATGGGATGGAAAACAGCTGCTGTGAGGCATTTTCCCCTCGTTGTCAGACAGCATCTTGTGCCGGTTATGGAGCCTCATCTTCGCTAAAGTCAACGTTTTCTCTTTCTTTCAAATATATAACCAACCAAAACAAATGTAATTCACCAAAATGTTGACACACACATGTAGCCTACTGTACTGTCCCATTTGCATAAATATAAACAGCTCCCGATTAGAATCAACATGCAAATCAGCCAGTAGAGTATCAGTAACGGACTTTTAATGGTCATTTTTGTAAATTGCGTGACTTGCATACCTGTTAAGTTTCATGCCAGTAACCTGGTTTGCTCTATAATGCAGTGAAGTATTGCATGTGTGTGTGTGTGTGTGTGTGTGTGCGCGCGCGCATTGAAGAGCTGCTGAGCCGCTGAGCTGACAGGCCGGGGAAACACACAAACTGTATTTCTGACGGCAGACATGTGAACTAGGAGAACGTTTTTCTCTCGCGCATGAACCCGTGGATGGAGGATGAGGGAGCTCTCAGATTTCATCTATAAATATGTTCATTGCATATTATGAACTCATCTCAAGTTTAAAAAGACACAAAGTTAAGTAATCAATAACATAATTTTCATTTCTTTGTGAACTAACCCTTTACAAACATTTTGATTGATAAATCTGGTAAGGAATTTTATATACATGGAATAAATATGATGAAAAATGTCATTGTGTTTGTATTTGCTATTTTTACAGATAAAAGCAGCTTTAGTCAAGTTACCGAAGACTTCAGTGTGACCATTTCCCCGAAAGAAATCAGAACTTTCTTCATCTACTTTTAATAGACAGTCTGGCAGCAGCCAGTAGTTATCTTCTGTGAAGATTAATTTCTGAAGTTTATTCCCGAATCATCACAAAATTGATCATCTGAGCATCTATTCTTAACATTTTACAAAACTCTTCTCTTAAACATTTAAAATATCAAAAATAATAATATTTACTCATTTTCTTTCTTTTGGACATTGCCAAATACTGTGTTTGTTTCTGTTTATTTCATTTGGTTTGATCTTCAGGCAAATAATGAAGAACTGGATATTCCTAGGCATAGCTGAATAAGAGTTCAGTACATGAAACTGACATGCCACAAGCCTCAAACATCATAGTTTCCTTGTTCTCATGTAATTCATGTGAGTGTGAAATCCCAGTGAGTAACAGGAATAAAACACAGGCAGTGACGATTCACACTGGATCATTAATACACATGCCCTAGGTTGTGTTTGATTGGCCACAATGTTTTATAATGAGATTACAACAATGATAATTTTTCGAATATTTCTAAATTTATATAAGCTTGCTCTATTCTAACGATGTATGTTGGACTCTTATTTTAAAAATATAGACTATTATAGAGCTTTCAGGTAGTTACAGAGCTCCTCCGGGTGCTCTGGTTTCCCCTACAGTCCAAAGACATTCGCTATAGCTGAATTGGGTAAGCTAAATTGGCTGTAGTGTATGAGTGTGAATGAGTGTGTATTGATGTTTCCCAGGGTTGCAGATGGAAGGGCATCTGATGCGCAAAACATATGCTGAATATGTTGACGGTTCATTCCTCAGTGGTGACCCCGGATTAATAATTTATTATTGTTTATCAGAATCTGTTGTTAGTTTAACATGTATATTGTGAAATTTGACACATACAGTATGTTTGTAATGAGGCAACAGACATGTATGTAGGCTGCTGAATATAATAAGTGTTTTATGGACATTTATGTATCCTGTTATTGTCGTATTTCACGTAGGTTGTCATTTGTCGAGTTTGTCAAGCCCCAAGTTGGGGCCATTTTTCGTAAGCTCCCCGGCGGTTGTCATTTGTCGTGATTGACGACCTTCTCATCAATGAGGAAATATCAGACAGGAGGTTTTTGGATACCAGAAATAAAGACTTTATTCTCACATAATAAAGCCTGAGAAAGTCCAGAGCACACTTTTCCCCACACTTTCTCCACACTTTCTCCACACTTTCTAAAGTCTCTGTGCTTTACAATACAATTTATACAGGTTTCTTTGACACACCCCTAGGTGCCTTATTTTAAACATCTGACCATCATTGGAGATGTCTCAGGTGGTTCTGTTATTTTTGGTTTTCTGCCAGCTGGCTAATGTCACCAGAGATGTCACAGGTCTTTGTCAGCAACTGCTTTTGACACCAGAGCATAGATGCAAAAAGAACTAAGTGTTTACATACATCATCATAATGGAATAATAACTTCATAATATGTTACTCACTCTAGCTTCTGACACATATAGCTTCATATAAGTATTTAACATATATAATCAGTACTTTACATATTCAGAATTAGTCAGCTCAGAATCAGTTATTTCTTCAGCATAGCCTTCTGTGCAAACGTACTCATCTTACACATACCTCAGGTATTTTTACTCTGGCATGTTGAAAACACCCCTAGTTTTTGAGAAGAGAAAATTAACTGCTTTACACTCTGCTTTACTTCACACTGATAGAATAAAATAAAATCTTCTTCATTATTTCACCCAGCTCTAAGTATGATTTTTCTGGAATATAAGACACCAAAAAATTTTCAAAAACCCATCTGTTTATATAGAGGTTGATAATCCTGCCTGTTTCATATACGTTTATGTATTATTATAATTTAGTCTATATTTTATCCAAGGAGTAAAGTTTACAGTTTTTCTCAGTGGCTTTGGTGTATTTCTCACAACACAATTTACATTTGCACAACAGTTAATGCATTTCTCAAAACAATTAGTACAAACTGCAAAGCCTAGTGGATAACCTGCAAAAGCGCGTCACTTGCTCAAAATTAATACTCATGCCTCAAAAGCAAGTATTCATGTCAATGAAAGTGTCAGTGTCATCAAGATGAAAAGTCCTGCCACCATTGTTTATGAACAAGATAGTCAAATGGCTTTGTCATGTTTTCATTATGACACTTTACTCTACATTTATTCCAATGCAAAAAAGTCAGATTTTGGTGACACTTCCTGAAAATGCTTAAGACAGAACTATATACTATTTGCACAGCCATTTGAAAACTACAGTAAACTTAGACATCACTGCATTTAGTGAGGTATCTGAGTACAAGACACTGAATATGTCTGTTTCACATTTTTACTGCAGATGCTCTTTTTTCTAATTTATTCACAGCATTGTGCAAAAGAATAAACACACCCTTATATACAACAAACATAAACTCCCTTTGGGTAGAGCTGTGCACAACTGTAAACAATATTGCAGTACATACTGTACTGTAACTGAACCTACAACATACACAGGTCTGTAAATCATTCATGAAATTGTTCAATTTAGAAGACATTTTTAGGGAAACAAAAAAAAGATTTAAGTTTTATAAAATTAGCTTGACAGATTTTGACAATTAGTTCAACATTTTTGTATGTAAAGACTCAAGTAATGAAATGAGGACTATTAGTTTTATATGGAATGACTATTCAGCATCTACAAGTTTAGTTAATTTTGACTGACATGACATAAGCAAATGATAATGTTATAAAACAGCAGAGAGTTGTATGAAAGCAATTGATGCATGTTCAAAAGCATTTGCAATTTGTTGGAAGGAATGAGAAACTGCTACTCTGATGTGCACAAATGACTAATTGTTTTGAGAAATGCATGAACTGTTCTGCAAATGTAAATAGTGTTGTGAGAAATGCACCCAAAGCCACTGAGAAAACTAATATAATTTCATTCACTCACTCTTGCTAGCTGAAGTAAACCTCTCTACAACCTTGGAAAAAATATTTAACAAGGCATCAACTCAATATGTTAAAATATTTTTTGATAACTGAATGATGAATTTGGTGCCCGTACACCACTTGTAGATGTTAAAATCTGAGCATACTGTACATACACTTAAAATAAGACCTTTGGTGTCTCGAACATGCACACTGAGCTGAATATACAAACTCTTTGCAAGAACTGAAGCTGGCTTGATGAAATGGCAAACTATTTATTTCAGTAAAATTCATTCATTCATTTTCTTTTCGGCTTAGTCCCTTTATTAATCCGGGGTCGCAACAGCGGAATGAACCGTCAACTTATCCAGCATGTTTTTACGCAGCAAATGCCCTTTCAGCCACAACCCATCTCTGGGAAACATCCACACACACTCATTCACACTCATACACTACGGACAATTTAGCTTACCCAATTCACCTGTGCCACATGTCTTTGGACTGTGGGGAAACCGGAGCACCCGGAGGACGTCCACGTGAACTCAGGGAGAACATGCAAACTCCACACAGAAACGCTAACTGACCCAGCCGAGGCTCGAACCAGCAACCTTATTGCTGTGAGGCGACAGCACTACCTACTGCGCCACTGCGTCGCCCTCAGTAAAATTTTCTTTAATAAATTTATTGTACCCTACTGGTCAAAAGTTTTCAAACAGTGAGCTTCATATTTGTAACATATTAAAAGGCACCTATGATGCAAAATCCAAACTTTTTGGAAGCTGTTTGAACAGAACTGAGTGTTGCCAGATACAGACTTTTTCCAGCCCAAAAGCTGTCCAAAACCTGCCCTAACAAAAATATTAGATTCATATTTTATTTAACTTTAATTGAGTTTAATCGAAATTAACCAAGTTACTTTTACTGTCATAATTTTAGCCATACAGCAAGGAATACCTTTCGAAATGGGGTATAAATTTATCCTATTTGGCGTTTTAAATTCTTTTGAACATAAGTTTGTTCTTGCTGTTAATTGCAGAGAAATGAGTGTCATGATAAATCCTTGTGAGATTAACTGCAGACGCTGTGTGATGCGGGTGCATGCAAAGGGGAGTCGGAGTTGTCCGGTAGTCAGATTTTGATACAACTTTCCTTTTCCTCTTGTGGGTGGGCCCACGTGATTTGTGCTATGCACTGGTCACTAACTGAATGGAGTAGGAGCACACAGTTATGTTTTGTTAAAAAAGTTGCATATAAAAGTTACGTTTCAAAACCGCCCAAATTTTGTCAACCCGCCTATGCTATTTTTACCCACGCAATCAAATTCAAAACCGCCCAATCTGGCAACACTGACAGAACTGTGTGTAGGTATAGTGTGTGCACGGTCATATTGGAGTGATATTAACACAAGTATCTTTTTCTTTTTTTAAATTTCCTGATGTTAAAAAAGAATCCAAATCCCAGTGATTTTGAGGCCCACCACAACGTGACGTAGGAGTGCAGTTTTCCCTGCCCACCGAATTGATTGACAGAATCCTAATAACATGTCTTTATAGTGACGCATATAAACATGACCACAGATCAGGATTTGCGAAGAAACTGTGATTAGAAGATCTGCTCCAACTCTCTGTGATCATCTGCACCCCAAGAATGAGTTTTACAAGTTTAAAAATTTTTTAAAACGGTGCATGTTTGTAATAAAAGACAATAAAATTCCCTCTTTTCTGTAAAACTAAAATGGAAATTGAGGGATTGTGACTTCAAAGTACACAGATCATGTCACTAGTTAAAACTGCTTATTTTTCTGGATTTGAACATTATTCGATACATTTGGGATCATGTAAGTACATACAGTGCCTTTAATTGAAAATCTTTGGTATAATTCAAAGAAAATCCTCCTCTGGCTAGGCTACTAAGTTGTAACACTAAATCAAAAGTTTACAATTTGTAAGTAAACTAACATATTAAGACTGTATTAAAATAGCTACATTAAAAAAGGGTACAACACAGGTATTAGTTTGTTTTGTCCTGTAACACTGTTTAAGATTCATACTGGCAATACATGACTTGTGTTAGTGATATATTTGACTGTGGTATAAAGTATTAACACACTCTCATATTCATTCTGGAGCTGCAGGTGGCGTCATAACAATAACAGGCTGAAAAAGACAATGAAGAGCACCATGTTATTATTATCTGCATCATTAACGCTGCTTTTAAGCATCTCCAGATTTATGGAATGAGCTTTTCTTACCACGTTAGACCTGGGAGAGCAGCATGGAATCACCTTGCAGCAGTATGCGGCTAATGTAATAGCCAGAACTATCTGAACCATCTCCAAAAGCTCGTCTAACAAAACCAGTTGATTGAACATCTTCTGTGAGTAGAGAACAAAATTAAATAGCAAAACAAAACACTTGGGAAACATTTAAAAAAGAATTCAAATTTCCGAGATGGGCTAATAATTTGGCTTCAACTGTACATGAAGAATGCTGTGAGCTGCACACAATGCCAAAAAACAAAACTCTTTAAAGTAGTTACCTTACCTCTGTATGTAAACATGTGCTGTTGCTTGGTATTGGTTCTTGGTAATTTTCGTGGTAATTCCAGCAGCCACCAGGGTGGAAATGTTGCTCATTAAGTGTGATGATAATGCAGACAAAATATGCCACAGATGTGACGACTTGCATCCCCAAACAAGCCTTAAGCTGTTAGGAAATAAAAGGACAGTGATCCAGAAATGCTTATTAATTAGGTGCATTTTCAGTTCAGGCATACAATGATAAAATAATGATGTGTTTTTAAAAATTCCCAGACATACTGTTGGTAGGTGGAGATTCTGAGCGGCTATCGCCACACTGCCAGCAATTATGCCCTGTTTAAGACAAAAGATGTTACATATCTTTTTCAAAATTGGTCTCAGACGACGTCTCAAATTGGAGTGTGAGTCAGGCTTATTATTACTGAAGACTCAAAGACTATCTAAAACTTGATTAAAGTGCCAAGTTTTATAGTGCATTATGAAAATGCATGACAGTTCTGCTTTTAGGAAGTCTTAAATGGTCTTTAAAAATGTACTCAAAAGCATAAGGTGGATGTGTTTTGCCTTTAGGAATGATAAATTATTTAAATATATATATTATTTTGAGAAATAAACATAAAAATATTATCTGTTTAGTTAAAATTGTAACAAAATATATAAATAAACTAACGGTATTGTCCATAAAATGGTATTGCCCATCCCTACGTCTATAAAAGTTGTCTCGTCTCGTCAGTCCCCATTCAATGGAATAACGTTACCACAAGCTGGAGATTTTCCAACACTTCTTGTTTTGTGGTTCTAAAAACACGCCACATGACACTAAAACAACATGAAGGTGAGAGTAGGAAATGATAAATGATGACTTAGTGAACTAGCCCTTTAAATTAGGTTATGTTTATCTGCAGGATTTCGTCGTTTCGCAATGACGTTAAATATAAGGCATATTTCAACTCCATATTTATTTATTTTTACAGAAATAAAAGAAATATATGTATACTCACGATACTGGAGAGCAGAATAGTTACGTTTGTAGTCCATCCATATGCTTCAAGATAAAATGAAATTCTCCAACCAATAAAGAAAACCGTAATCGCGATCTCCGTAATCTGTGGAAAACAACAACAAAAACAGTCCTCACCATATGTTTGAGACTGTACTGTACATTGATACTAACTTCGTGTATACCCCTAAAATCTTGGGTTCTCCCTCCAGGTATTTGTATTTCTGACGGGGGTTCTTCTGGAAAGAAACTTCCACTAATGTTCCCGCCTCGCCTGAGTCGCTGGGGCTCCGGGCTGCAGCTCCCGCAGACTCCGCCGCCTCAGCCTCGGGTTCAGCTGCTGCTTTCAAACATCAACACAAGTCTCTGGGTCACTCTCGACTGGTACACATACTCATTTTAATACACTCGTTACGTATTAGATATCTTACTTATCATTTTTTCTTTCGCTGACCTGTAAAGTTTCCTTACAAAACTAATTCTGGATCCGTGAAAAGGGGTCTTGTCTTGTGGGGATTTGGGAATGTTTCCGCCCCTCTCCCATCTGGAGTATGAGGAGTTAATGCACTTTTTGGACAATACAGATAATAAGGCTGGACTTAAACCAGATGGGGCATGTCCGCACTTTGACTAGTTTATGAAAGTGAACTGCATGAGTTACAAGCATAAACAAGACAGAATGTGTGTAGCCTATATTGATGAGACAAAGAATAGCCTACGCATTCAGTTCCTCTCTTAATTTTGGTTAATATGAAATGTTTCTCTGTAGGTCCACTGTTGTTGTCCTTCCTCCCTTGGTGGTTTCAAATATCCTCTACAGCGCCATTACAGGCAATTTGAGCTTAAAGAGATAGAAAAAATCCCCAAAGCAGACAATATGTCTTCAATGGTTCAATCTGAATGTTATGAAGCTAGAATACTTTTATCTGCACATAAAACAAAATAGTGACATTATTCAAGTTTCTTCTCCTCAGTCTCAGTATAGGGTGCATGTTCATAAGCTCTGTGCACTGATGTACCAGATTCCCACATGACTTCCTCTGTTTGACACAGAGCTCAGACGCATCCCATGTAACACATCAGCAGTGTGACCAAGTGAGACACACATAAAGAGCACAGCGCTGTCATGAACTCTGGCAGCAAGAAGGAGAAACTGTTAAATATAATCGTTATTTTTGGTTTATGTGCACACAAAAGTATTTTCATAGCTTGATTATATTCCAATTGAACCATATGGTCTGCTTTGAGGATGGTTTTGGTACCTTTCTGGACATCAAGTCTGAAACCTTGCTTTTATGGAGGATGAGGGAGCTCTCAGATTTCCTCTAAAATATCTTAATTTGTGTTGTGAAGATGAACGAAGGTCTCCGGTGTTTGGAATGACATAAGGGTGAGCAATCAATAACATAATTTTCATTTCTGGGTGAACTAACCCTTTAAGAACAAACATTTTGATTGATAAATCTGGATTAGGAATTTTTATTTCCATAGAATAAGTACAGTATGATGAAAAATGTCATTGTGTTTGTTTTTGCTCTTTTACAGATAAAAGCGGCTTTAGTCAAGTTACCCAAGACATTAATGTGACCATTTCCCCAAAAGAAATCAGAACCTTCTTCATCTACTTTTAATAGACAGTCTAGCAGCAGCCAGTAGCAGTGTTGACAGATGTAGCTGACTGTTTCCAGCCCAAAAACCTGCCGAAATGTCTTCTGTGAAGATTAATTTCTGAAAAATATTCCTTAATTGTCACAAAGTTGATGATCTAAGCATCTATTGTACATTTTGTAACATTTTACAAAACTTTTCTCTTAAACATTTAAATTAAATGAAATATAATATATATATTTAGGATTTACTAATTTTCTTTCTTTGGCATATTTAAATATTATGTTTGTTTTTGTTTAATTTTATTTCACATTGTGGTTGTTATTTTTGTAAATGGAAAAAAATGGCATTTTTAAACCTGCATATTTATTTTTAACTGAAGAAAATTTAAGAAAAGAATATTGGGTGGAATAACCCTGATTTTCAGTCACAACAAATGAAAAAAATTATTTTCTGAGCAACTTTCAAAACGGATCCAGCTACAACATCGTTTAAAAACCTGCCCCTTTGTGTTATATAATAAATGTCAACATTGTTATTTGGTTTGATTTTCAGGCAAATAACAAGTTTAAAGTTTGCATAGAATGAAAAGCTGCATATACCTAGGCATAGCTGAATAAGAGTTCAGTACATTAAAATGACAAGCCTCAAACATCATAGTGTCCTTGTTCTCATGTAATTCATGTGAGTGCGAAATCCCAGTGAATAACAGGAATAAAACACAGGCAGTGACGATCCAAACTGGATCATTCATACACACGCTCTAGGCTACATTTTTAAAACAATGCATATTTGTAATAAAAAGACAGTAAAATTCCGTTTTCTGTAAAACCAAAAAGGAAATTGAGGGATTGTGACGTCAAAGGACACAGATCATGCCACTAGTTAAAACGGCTTATTTTTCTAGATTTGAACATTCTTTTAAATTTGGGATAATGTAAGTACATACAGTAAGTCAGCAAAATATACAACACTTTTGTAGTGGCTTTTTGATTATTTTAATGAAAAGAAATGTACATATTGTGCCTTTAATTGAAAATCTTTGGTACAATTCAGAGGAAAGGCTACTAAATTGTAACACTAAATCAAAAGTTTACAATTTGTAAGTACAATCTTAAGACTGTATTAAAATAGCTACATTAAAAAAAATGTACAAAAACATGTATTAGTTTGTTTTGTCCTGTAACACGGTCTAAGATTCATACTGGCAATACATGACTTGTGTTAGTGATATATTTGACTGTGGTATAAAGTATTAAGTGTCTAATATACACACTCTCGCATTCATTCTGAAGCTGCAGGTGGCGTCATAACAATAACAGGCTGAAAAAGACAATGAAGAGGATCTTATTATTATTATGCGCATTATTAACATTGCTTGCCAGCATCTCCAGATTTATGGAA
This sequence comes from Danio kyathit, assembly GCA_903798195.1. NCBI lineage: Eukaryota > Metazoa > Chordata > Actinopteri > Cypriniformes > Danionidae > Danio > Danio kyathit. The sequence continues at coordinate 23,732,593 of LR812525.1, read as the reverse complement.
TGAGCTTTTCTTACCACGTTAGACCTGGGAGAGCAGCATGGAATCACCTTGCAACAGTATGCAGCTAATGTAATAGCCAGAACTATCTGAACCATCTCCAAAAGCTCGTCTAACAAAACCAGTTGATTGAACATCTTCTGTGAGTAGAGAACAAAATTAAATAGCAAAACAAAACACTTGGGAAACATTTAAAAAAGAATTCAAATTTCCGAGACGGGCTAATAATTTGGCTTCAACTGTACATGAAGAATGCAGTGAACTGCACACAATGCCAAAAAACAAAACTCTTTAAAGTAGTTACCTTACCTCTGTATGTAAACATGTGCTGTTGCTTGGTATTGGTTCTTGGTAATTTTCGTGGTAATTCCAGCAGCCACCAGGGTGGAAATGTTGGTCATTAAGTGTGATGAGAATGCAGACAAAATATGCCACAGATGTGACGACTTGCATCCCCAAACAAGCCTTAAGCTGTTAGGAAATAAAAGGACAGTGATCCAGAAATGCTTATTAATTAGGTGCATTTTCAGTTCAGGCATACAATGATAAAATAATGATGTGTTTTTAAAAATTTCCAGACATACTGTTGGTAGGTGGAGATTCTGAGCTGCTATCGCCACACTGCCAGCAATTATGCCCTGTTTAAGACAAAAGATGTTACATGTCTTTTTCAAAATTTGTCTCAGACGACGTCTCAAATTGGAGTGTGAGTCAGGCTTATTATTACTGAAGACTCAAAGACTATCTAAAACTTGATTAAAGTGCCAAGTTTTATAGTGCATTATGAAAATGCATGACAGTTCTGCTTTTAGAAAGTCTTAAATGGTCTTTAAAAATGTACTCAAAAGCATAAGGTGGATGTGTTTTGCCTTTAGGAATGATAAATTATTTAAAATTTATATTATTTTGAGAAATAAACATAAAAATGTTATCTGTTTGGTTAAAATTGTAACAAAATATATAAATAAACTAATGGCATTGTCCATAAAATGGTATTGCCCATCCCTACGTCTTTAAAATAGTTGTCTCGTCTCGTCAGTCCCCATTCAATGCAATAACGTTACCACAAGCTGGAGATTTTCCAACACTTCTTGTTTTGTGGTTCTAAAAACACGCCACATGACACTAAAACAACATGAAGGTGAGAGTAGGAAATGATAACCTGGTTTAGTGAACTAGCCCTTTAAATTAGGTTATGGGGAGAGCGGGGCACAAAGTAACACTTTTTGGTTTTGGTCAAATAATGAACAAAGTAATAGGGTTAGACAAACCATATTTTTTTACCAACAACACACAAGCCTCTCCTACAAATGTGCACTGGAATTATGATCGCCGGACCTATGGTTTCTGTGCAGTATTGCCAAAAGTGCCAGGAGTAAAAATGTTACTATTTACTCCACCTGCGGGGCAAGTTGTAACAGACAGGGGGTTAGTTGTAACACATGCTTATAAAGGCAGATGCCACACAATTAATTTAAATTCAGTTTACTTTAAATAGTAGCTATATTTCCTCAGTGATTGGCTCATTTTTTTTTTTTATTCTACATAGCGAGGTATGTTTTATTTATTTTTTTGTTTATTGGATAAAGACATTTGAATCTATTTGCATTATTATCCATTTATCCATTATTATACAATGCATTTATTTGCATTAGCAATAAAATATTTTTTTTCTATTAAAACAATATTTTCTATTAAAAAACTTTTTTATTAAAAAAGTTCTCAACATTACACTCAAAATTTAAAAAAAAAAATATTTTGTTAGTTTAATTGGTGTTCAACAGTGTGTGGCTTAATTATAACACCCTGTTACAACTAACCCCGCTGTGTCATGTTTTACTCAAAACTGGTTTCAAAATGGTTTCATATTTTAGCCTAGAAGACGGTGATCACAACAATATAAGATTTTACTAATACTTTCAACGATTTTTTCAAAATAAAAAATATCGACTGTAATAAAAAATACTTTTATGCTGCAAAAATGGATTCTCCAGTGTATCTCATCCAAATTTCGCCGAAAATTTTCAATAATTGGCAGGAAGACGTCTGCGGACACTGTGGTGAAAACCTCGGAAGCATGCCATGATTAACCCTGAGCAAATACCTTAAAACTCCGTGTTACATGTAACACGCTCCCCTGTTCATCTGCAAGATTTCGTCGTTTCGCAATGACGTTAAATATAGCTAAGGCATGTTTCAACTCCATATGTATTTATTTTTACAGAAAAAATAAAAATAAATGTATACTCACAATACTGGAGAACAGAATAGTTACGGTTGTAGTCCATCCATAGTCTTCAAGATAAAAAGAAATTCTCCAACCAATAAAGAAAACCGTAATCGCGATCTCCGTAATCTGTGGAAAACAACAACAAAAACAGTCCTCACCATATGTTTGAGACTGTACTGTACATTGATACTAACTTCGTGTATACCCCTAAAATCTTGGGTTCTCCCTCCAGGTATTTGTATTTCTGACGGGGGTTCTTCTGGAAAGAAACTTCCACTAATGTTCCCGCCTCGCCTGAGTCGCTGGGGCTCCGGGCTGCAGCTCCCGCAGACTCCGCCGCCTCAGCCTCGGGTTCAGCTGCTGCTTTCAAGCATCAACACAAGTCTCTGGGTCACTCTCGACTGGTACACATACTCATTTTAATACACTCGTTACATATTAGATATCTTACTTATCATTTTTTTCTTTTGCTGGTCTGTAAAGTTTCCTTACAAAACTAATTCTGGATCCGTGAAAAGGGCTCTTGTCTTGTGGGGATTTGGGAATGTTTCCGCCCCTTACCCATCTGGAGTATGAGGAGTTAATGCACTTTTTGGACAATACAGATGATAAGGCTGGACTTAAACCAGATGGGGCATGTCCGCACTTTGACTTTAGTTTATGAAAGTGAACTGCATGAGTTACAAGCATAAACAATACAGAATGTGTAGCCTATTGACGAGACAAAGAATAGCCTACGCATTCAGTTCCTCTCTTAATTTTGGTAAATATGAAATGTTTCTCTGTAGGTCCACTGTTGTTGTCCTTCCTCCCTTCACTGGTGGTTTCAAATATCCTCTACAGCGCCATTACACGCAGTTTGAGCTTGAAGGGATAGTTCACCCCAAAATTAAATGGGCTGTTCGTTTCTTGTCCATCGAAAATCACAGCATACACATACACATACTCAGAAAATACACAATATACCAATAATACTAGGGATGACCCGATCAGGTATTTTTGCCCTGGAGTCCGAGTCATTTGGTTTTGAGTATCTACTGACACTGAAACCCGATCCGATACTTCTATAATACATAAAAAAAGAAGAGCGAAGAAACAGATCCAGGATGTTCCTTATTTTTTATTTAATTTACCTTATTTTAACATTCAACAACAACTGTTAACAAACAGAGCACATCTGTGAGGTAGCTTAAGTAATAAATAACATAAATTCTTCACTTTTGGACTTTAGTGCAACAGTAAATATATTTAAAAAAAATCTAATGTGAAAACAAATAGCACCTCTACTTAAAATACTCGGCAGGCAATTCCAAGTATCCTAAGTACATATCTCACAGTTTGCTATTGTGCTATGATGTTGTCGTCATCAACTTTATAATACCTCCAGACCGCAGACATACTTGCGCCTTTTGCTTCAAGCTGCTTTCGCATTATACTTTGCCGGCATTTAACCAATAGCGTCTCTGCAACAAAGTGATGTCATGCCGCACGCATTGCTGTTTCTGTGTGAAGTCAAGAAAGAGGTCTAACTCTGTGCCACCACTTAACTATAGATGTGTTAAAAAATAATGAGAATATATCTATATTCGAGTCCTGATCAGGAGGTAACGTCCGATTCCAATCGAGTCAAAAACCGCGTGATTGGGCCCAATTTCCGATCACGTGATCGGATCTGGACATCCCTAAATAATACCTAAAGTAATACACAAATCTGCCAGTTTCACTGTTATTAATTAGTATAAGTTTGAGTAAAATGTTGACATTTATTATATAATGGTTTGTGAACAACGTTGTGGCTGGATCCGTTTTTGACAATTGGTAAGAATATTTTTTTTCATGTCTTGTGATTGAAAATCAAGGTTATTCCACCAAATATTAATAATAAATAATAATAATTAATTTTATTTGTAAATAGCACCTTTCTAGACACCCAAGGTTGCCTTACAATAAGCATCAACAGCCATGCTAGAACAAATTAAAACAAATAATAAAACATTACCAAACACTCATTGACCAAATGTACACACATCGCGAATATAAAATAACATACTAAAAAACATGATAAAAAATTGTTAAAGGAAAGCCTGCTTAAAAAGATGGGTCTTTAAATGAGATTTAAATGTGTCAAGAGACTATCACTGCTCTTTAGATCCAGGGGAGATGAGTTCCATAGCCGAGGAGCCATAGAGCTAAAAGATCTGTCTCCCATTGTGCTTAATCGAGTGCGAGGTGGTACCAGGGAGAAAGAGTTGGCGGATCTAAGAGTGCGAGAAGGGGTATACATATGGAGAAGTTCAGTGAGATATTGAGGAGCAAGATAATAAAGTGCCTTGAAAGTTAGAAGTAATATTTTAAAATCAATACGAAATACTTTACCGGAAGCCAGTAATAGAGAAGTGGTGTGACATGGAATCCTAGAGATGACACGTGCTGCATGGTTCTGAACCAGTTGGAGTTTATGGAGAAGTTCAGAAGGAAGCCCAGGCACAATGGGAAGGAAGACCCATTACAATAGTGAAGACGTGAAGTATCTAATCCGTGCATAAGAATTGCTGTATTATTGATTGTGAGAGAAGGGCAGAGATTAGTGATATTATGCAGGTGGAAATATGCAGTATGCGTAATATTATTGATGTGACCTTCAAATGAGAGTGTGTTATCCAAGATGACACCCAAACTCTTTACCTGCACAGACGGAAGAATTGTGCTATTATCAATGTCTATTTTTTAAATTATCAGATTTATCCAAAACACTTTTAATCCCGATGAAAAGGGCTTCAGTTTTGTCGCTATTTAATTTTAAAAAGTTAGCTGAAAGCCAGATTTTTATTTCAGCTAAACATCTGCTCAAAGCAGAAGGAGGAAAAGAACTGGAGGGCTTGATGGACAGGTAGATTTGAGTGTGGTCAGATTAGCAGTGAAATTGTATGTTGTATTTTCTAAAAATGTGACCAAGAGGCAATAGATATATGACAAACAGGAGTGGACCCAGTACGGAACCTAGTGGGACTCCAGTAGTGACAATCTGAGATCTTGACTTAAAATCCTCAATTTGGACAAACTGAGTACGTTCTGCAAGATATGATTAAACCATAAAAGAGGGGTGCTAGAGATCCCTAGTGAGGCAAGCCTATTCAAAAGAACCTCATGCGAAACCGTGTCAAAGGCTGCACTCAAGTCCAGAAGAATAAGAATTGATAGTAAACCAGAGTCTGCTGCCATGCAGTAGTAAATCATTAGTAATCCTGACGAGAGCAGTGTCAGTGCTATGGTTGGGACGAAAGCCAGACTGAATGCTCAAACAGATTGTTACTAGAGAGATAGTTATGGATTTGAAATTTTCGGAAGTTAAAAATATTGCGCACAGGGCCAGCCCATGGCATAGGCAGTGTAGGCAAATGCTAAGGGCGCCACAAATTCAGAAATGGGGGAAGAAAAAGTGTAACTTCCATAATTCTTAAAACTAGTTGGTATTATTACTTCAGAAAAGAATAAGCCCACATTAATTTAACTGCATTGCAAAACCTACTAAGTAGTAGTAGTAAACATAATAATAATATAGCCTACACTGTAAAACCCAAAAAAGTTAAGGTAACTCAAACCATTTGAGGAAACTAATTGCAGCAAACCATTTAAGTTCAAAAACTAATCCTGAGTACTGTGAACTGAATTCATTTGAGTACACAAAGCAATTTGAGCACAGTAAAACCCAAGAATAGAAGAGAACTCAAACCAACTGAGTACTGTAAAAGCCAATAAGTTAAGACAACTCAAACCGTTTAAGGAAACCGATTGCTACAAACCATTCATTCATTCATTTTCTTTTCGGCTTAGTCCCTTTATTAATCTGGGGTCGCCACAGCGGAATGAACCGCCAATTTATCCAGCCTGAAGCGGCGGATGCCCTTCCAGCTGCAACCCATCACTGGGAAACATTCATACACACTCATTCACACACATACACTACGGACAATTTTAGCTCACCCAATTCACCTAAAGCGCATGTCTCTGGACTATGTGGGAAACTAATCTATACGAGTACTGTAAACTTGCTCCATTTAAGTTGAAGTAATGAGGTATTTAATTAACTCATTACCTTCCACACTGAGTTCAAAACTCTTTTCAAATCAGTAGAATTAACTTTCAGTAAATTTTGAGTTAACTACACTCATTTCATTTGATAAAGTTGACTGTTGGGTTTTACAGTGTACATGCCTAAGACGCACCCCTTCCGAATAATTAGACTTTACCTAGGTATATTTCAAGAGTTCCCACTTAGATATGCTTAGCGTTTATAGCAGGTTTGGCATGCTGTCCCGGGAGAGAGTCCTGAGCTCGGAGATACTTGAGCCCAAGGCTCCCGCCCAGTCAATAAGCATATAAGGGGATCCGAGATCAGGTAGGTCTCGAGAGCCCCCTAGAAAAGGGAGGAAAAGGAGGAGATGGGGTGGAAGGGGGGATTCTTCCAAAACGAAGATAGAGCAGTAGGGAGAAATCGATCCGTTTATAGTAAGCTTGGATCACTCTGATTGGATTATTACTGATTACAGATGAGCAGCCAGACGTGCTCAATCATATCACGTTCTCCTCTCGAAATTAGTTTGTGAAACTTCACTTAAAGTTATTATTAGACTGGTGTCAAATACTGTACTCCTCTTGTGTCTTAAATGCGCTGCTGGGGTTTCTCAGTCCCACCATTGCAAATCCTTCTTTCTAAGTATTTTGAATGTGCAATTGCTTTATTTAAATAAAAGAATGTCCAAGACAAAGCTAGTAAGTTTCTTATATGTATACTAGCAGTAGGCATGGGCCGGTATAAGATTCTGACGGTATGATAACCTTGGATAAAAATATCACGGTTTCACAGTATTGGGATTACTGTTCTAATACAGTTGAAGTCAGAATTATTAGCCCCCCTGAATTATTAGCCCCCCTGTTTGTTTGTTTTCCCCAATTTCTGTTTAACAGAGAGACAATTTTCTCAACACATTTCTAAACATAATAGTTTTATTAACTCATTTCTATTAACTGATTTATTTTATCTTTGTCATGATGACAGTAAATAATATTTTACTAGATATTTTTCAAGACACTTCTATACAGCTTAAAGTGACATTTAAAGGCTTAACTAGGTTAATTAGGTTAACTAGGCAGGTTAGGGTAATTAGTCAATTTATTGTATAACAGTTGTTTGTTCTGTAGACTATCGAAAAAAAAATTAGCTTAAAGGGGCTAATAATTTTGTCCTTAAAATGGCTTTTAAAAAATTAAAAACTCCTTTTATTCTAGCCGAAATAAAACAAATAAAACTTTCTTCAGAAGAAAAAACATTATCAGACATACTGTGAAAATTTCCCTGCTGTTAAACATCATTTGGGAAATATTTAAAAAAGAAAAACAATTCAAAAGGGGGCTAATAATGCTAACTTCAACTGTATATGTTTTTTTTAAATATCTGGGTAAAAAAAACAACAACCCCAGCCCCATTGAACACAATATATTTTATTTTAAGAAACATTTAAAATATTTTGGACTGGTAGATTTTGATGTAGAGGTTCAAAACCTTGACCTATTTCAAACTGCAGTAAACCTTGAAACCTTTATCATCCCATGCCTAACTAGCAGTGGCATATACTGCGATGCAACAGGACGCCACCTGAAATCTTGCCTAGGCCGCCAAATCGGTTAGGATCGGGCCTGATAGCGCAGTCTAAAAATAAATATGCTCCTTTGAAAATATGCCATTTTTTTATTTACAAAAATAACAACCACCATGTGAGATAAAATTAAACTAAATAGATAGCAGCAGAAAAATTATTTTATAACATCTAGAGAATTTATCAAATATGGTAAGAAATAGACGTCGCTCACGTGAACTAACCTAAAACTTGTTCAGAAATGTCATAAGCTGCTATATTTACATATCCTGAAAGTTAGTTTTTGGAACTGAAAGCTGAGGTTACCCACTTGCATATCCTTAAAATTACCCAACTACGTCACACAATTTATTGGAATATCCCTGTTTATTGGCTTCCATGATGATCCATTATGATTGTGTTATTAAATGCAACAAATAATTCAGTCATTTAATTTTTTCAACAAATTATTTATTATTATTCAAAACCAAAAATCAAACATTATTCCCTTTATTCAGTGCATAAATGCAAATTCAGATCACAATACAGTAAAGACACTCGCTTTGAAAACAGAAATATAATAATTCACATCAGAATGAAACTGCTTTTAAAAATTGTATATATTATTAATTACAAAACACGATGTGTATGCATCAACAAATGCAAGAAGCTGAATTCCCTTTATGCAGCCTTTTAGGTTTTCAAAACCCCTTTGGAAAGCTCAGATTAACATTGGCTATCACAAATAAAATGCATTAAATTTGTGTCAGGAACAAAAGAGCACCTATAGATAAAGAGCACTTACACATAAGATGGAGCCAAAGTAAATTATGCACATCCTTCTGTCAGCATAAGGTTAGGTTCTTGAAAAAGGGTGATTATTTTATAAAGATATACTAAATAAGGCATGTACTGAGCCATTTATCTGGTTTTATCGTAATCTTTTAGTAGTAATTGCGATGTGGCCCCTCTCACATTGTATTAGGATGTCCCATACCGTCTCTGCATAGTAAACATTGTTCGGACAGATCCAAGGCAATCCATGTTCATCGGTACACATAAGTAACATTCACTTACGACATGCATAATAGTATTAAAATTCCCGTAAACCGGAATTGCTGGTTTTCACATAAACAACAACAAACTTTAGGCCTCTATAGTGACTGGTAGCCATCAGTCCGCCGTTTCCTGCTGATAAGATAAGCGATGACTACAATGACGATGAGGATGATGAGGATTATGCCCACGGCGATGGGAACGCGGTAGTCAGGTTGATCAGCCTTGCACACATCAGCTGTTGTAAAAGCAAAGAGAACAAGTTGGATGTCATTGTAAGAAAAGAAAACGTCTATATTGCAATATAATGCATGAATTTTCAAATCAACTAAATTAAATTAAAATGTACACCTACTATTTTTGTTAATGTTTACAGAAAAACTAAATGACTGATCATATACTACAAAAGTGCATGACAAATGATTGGAATTAAAATGTATAGATTGTACTACATGTCAGCTTCTATTTTTATCTAAAATTAAGTGCAATAAAAAAAGGGATGTTACAAACACAAACCAAAGGGATAGTTCACCCAAAAATGAAAATTCGGTCATTATTTACTCACCATTTACTTGTTCCAAACCAGTTTGACTTCCCTTTTTTTTTTTTTTTTTTTTATAAATGTTGAACACAAATTAATATATTCAGAAGTAACCTGTAATCACTGACTTCCATAGTGTTTGGTTTTCCTACTATGGATGTCGATGGTTACAGGTTTTCAGCTTTCTGACAAGAGGTTTTCTACAAAAGGGTGCGTAAATAGTGAGTTAATATTAATTTTTGGGTCAAATATCCTTTCAAGTCCAAATTATAAAGTATACAACTGTATATGCATTTATGCCACCTCTAAGCAACAATAAACAGTCAGTTTAAAGACACTGAAACCCTGGTCAGATCACACAATTTTTATTGTGTATTACGAAAGTCACCATGTCAATTTATGCAATATTTATTTTTCTTGATAATATCTTGACATGTTGTGAGTTACAAATGTGCCAGACTACACATTCCTTCACGATCAGTCATCAAGTGATGTCTACGACGAGCGTTATTTCCCAAAGCAGTTACAAGTGTTACTATAACAATTTTTCTTATCTTAATTTCTATTTTTTTTAATCTTAGTTCAATCTCAATAAACACTGAGGCTTGCAGACAATTAGCAACATTATTTAAGGGCATTCCTTACGACATGGATAGGATCAAACTTATGATTCCTTTTTAACATTAAAATATTTTCTTTGAAATCCAAGTGTATATTTTTTCTGCCATGGGTTTATTAAACACTTTGCCTGAACTTGCTGCAAGTGAGACTGAGAAAATGAAGCAAATAAGCAGCAAGGAAAAATCAGATGCTCAAGACATATTCTTTAAAATAATGACATATAAAAAAAAAATAAAAAATTAACAAATATATAACTGAGATTTGTGATACAACCACAATGAAGCATTTATTAATTCCTTATTTTCCTCAGAGCGAAACAAATCATCCACCCGTATAGTTGAGTAGTGGAGGGGCACAAATAAAAATATAATTCGTATATTTTTTTGGGAAAAAAATACCTTTTTGAAACTAATTCTGTATTGTGAAATTTTTATCTTAATTTTAATGCATCTTATGCTGGTCAGTTATCTAAAAACAAGAATAACGAATAACATTTGAGGTGTTGCACTTCAAAACAAGTCCGCTATATGCGTCAAATCACGAATTGCCGTGAGATTGTGTTGGTTTGTTAAATAAAATCATAATCTAGCCTAAATAAAATTAAAGTGAAATATTCACAATTTCAGGGAAGAATATATTAAACTGTTTTCACTATTAAGGACACATTTGAATAAGCAGGAAATGCTTTTGCAATGTATTCGCAACACTGAACATGTTCCCAGATTATCTCGGAAGAACAAACTCTGTTGGAAGGCTGAGAGAACTCAGAAACTCGTTGTGAGAATGGAGATGTCTGCATTTTTGTGCCAGCCTGTCAGATAAAATTGCTTAAAACACCTTAATGTTTTAGAAAAGGTAGTTTAAGTTTGCATAACCAATGATTGATCTTATCCACTCGTGACCTACCCATAAGGAAATATGCAGCCTATTTTTTGATTACCTGACCAGCGCATTAACAGCAGCACCCTCAGATATAACCGAGAAATTATGTGCTCCTATTGCACAGTGTCACCCACGTGACGAAACTCGTTGTGAAGAACGAGAAACAAATTAAACATGCTAGACTTTCTGCAATGGTGTTGTGAGGCGTCGCAGGCATGGTATCAGTTGTCGTAAACTATGCCACATTACACGAGAAGAAATTATTTAATCTTGTGTCATGGCACCCATTTATCGTTTACGAATCCCCAAGACACCCCGTGTCAAGGAAATCATGCGGAAATCGTGACAAATTCGTGTGATCTGACCAAATGTTCTTTCAGATGCACCTCTGTTCTACTTTTGCAGTGTAAATTTGGCCCTAGACTTTCAAATCAATCCGAACAAATAAATGCAAATTATGCACCTCTTGCTAGGAGACAAATGACAACTGTAAACAATAAATGTTCTAAAGTCCATTCAACACATCAGATGTCTGGTCTTATCCAACTAGGTGGCAATTTAGATGAGAAATCGATCAACTCATATCCCTGAATTTGATCAACTACTGTTGATTCATCTAGTAGTGTGTTTCCCAAGATAGTTCAATGATTAAATGGCTGTTCACACGAAGGGCAGTAACCATATATAAATATACGATTTATAAATATACTATTATATACTATTTTTGTGTCCACACCAGCAAACGATAATAATAATGATCTGTTTATTTTTAGTTTACCCTATTTTGTATTTCCCCCTTATAACCAGCGGATGTCCTCAGTGTGCTACATTTCTAGTGCATTTGACCAGTGAATCCAGCTTGTGTAATCTAATCAAACAGAGAATCTAGCAACTGTAAAGTTGTGGAATTAAAAACAACTAATTTTTCAGCAGCATTTTCAAAGGAGCAACACAAAGACGACGAAACTATACTGGATACCGGAGGTACTTTTATTTTCATACTTGAATTTGCTTAATGGTTTGCATAGCTTCCATCATTCCCTCTGATGGTACAACCAACTGTTTTCAAGATGGTTATCATCTTTGAATAATGTTTGAAAAGATGGTAACACATTAAGCAGTGAGCTCCACAATATCATCTGTAGCTTTAAATTATGGCAGCCCTTTATATTTCAATGGATTCTGACTGGCGTTTCTGGTGGGGTTTTTTTTCATTTAGTAGCTGAGACAATACATTTTGAAAGTAATTCCAATGAAATATTTTCTCTAAATCTTTATCATTCACATAGCAATCATCTGAACTTTTGCTTTTTGGAATAATGTCTTTATAGTCATCATCCTTGGTGTGAACAGCCCTTAAAGGGATAGGTTACTCAAAAATGAAAATTGACTATTTACTCCCCCTCTTTATGAGCTTCTTTATTCTGTAGAACACAAAGAAAGACGAGTTGAAGAAAGCTGAAAACATCTAACCACTGACTTCCATAGTCAAAACAAATACTATTGAAGTCAATGGTTACAGATTTCCAGCTTTCTTCAACATGTCTTCCTTTGTGTTCAACAGAAGAAACGAGTGAAGGGGGCGAGTCATTTTTGGGTGAACTGTCCCTGTAGGTATTTACTGAAAGTATCATTACAACGAACATTTCACAAGCCCCATTGCAAACTTGTGGATGGAACTACCAATTGTGAAAAATTAGCAAGCTGACATGCAGTTCAATCTATACATTTAATCCCACATATGCACAACTTTCATCCTACATCATTTAGTTTGTTAAAACATTTAAAAAGCACAATTAAAGCAAAAAAGATAAGTCATGGTAAATAAAGTCCCTTAATGCCATGACTGTTATTTACAGCAGTAATTTGTCATTATTTTAAACTACATCTTTTAAATTAACTGAAGTTTCAGTAACAAATCCAACCAATGTGGTTTGAACAACAGATATGAAACCATTCGGGAAACAGTGGAGAGAAGCATGCATTGTTGTTGAAGACACACACCCTAGACTATTTATCTGAGCAAAGGTTTGTGTAGTTTATTCCAGCCTTAAATCGGAAGAAGACTAGAAAGAAATGCACGTCACATATATAACATTTCAGAAATGACTAATCATTTTCTGTTGTGTTAAAGGAAACATTTTAACTGATTGTCTTGTCAGATAATAAACAAAATCTAGCAAAAATTATTTTAAGTAGCAGATGTTTATAAAATAAAAAAAAATTAAGATGCAAAGAACAAGATCCATTTTAGTTAATAATTTATTAAAGCAGGTGGCCTTTGAACTTATTAGCAGTTGGACTTTTTCTTTGCACCAGTTGTTCAGACTCATCTGGCTGGTCTAACCAGCTTCTTTGCATTGGCACATTTGCAACAATAATAATTTTAGTAAACCAGTTGAAAAAGGTATGTAGGACATAAGGTATGCAGTACTTAAAAATAGTAGAGTCTATTTATTCTGTTACGTAGCTTGTAACAAACTAGAGGTTAAGGTTGATTGTTATTTATTACAACGATGGGGTGATTTAAAGGGATATTTTATCTAAAAATTAAAGTTAACACGCCTAAAGTGGTTTTAAACCTTTATGAGTTTCTTCCTCTTTTAATCAAAAAGAGAATATATTGACTTCCATAATTATCTTTTTTTTTTTTTTTTTTTTTACTATGGAAGTCATTGGCTCCCAGTTTACAACATTCTTTAAAAAATATCTACTTATTTGATCAACAGAGGAAAGAAACAGCAAATGACACTTAATACACAATGACAGAATTCTCATCACTTTATACTTACGTGTCCCGAATTCGTTGTTTTTGAAGTTGAAGGCTTGAATTTTGTTGTGGGTCAAATCTAGACTCAGACCGTTCCCCATGTACACCGTCTGAGAGCTGCAGGAGTAATAATGACCCGGAGCAGAAGCAAACAGCTCCAAAGACCTGTTCGTCCCAGAGTACACTTTTGACGCTTCATTGTAAAAAAAAAAAAAATTTTTTTTTTTTCATTACACAGTTGTGCATAATAAAACTATAAGCCAAGTCTCTTCTTGTTCTTAAGCCCACATATGATTGAGATAAGGTTTATATATACAGTTGAAGTCAGAATTATTAAACCCCCTAAATTATTAGCCCCCATTTATTTTTCCCCCAATTTCTGTTTAGCGGAAAGAAGATTTTTTCAGCACAGTTCTAATCATAATAGTTTTAATAACTCATTTCTAATAACTGATTTATTTTATCTTTGCCATGATGACAGTAAATAATATTTTACTATACATTTTTCAAGACTCTTCTATACAGCTTAAAGTGACATTTAAAGGCTTAACTAGGGTAATTAGGTTAACTAGGCAAGTTAGGGTAATTAGGCAAGTAATTGTATAACGATGGTTTGTGCTGTAGACTATCGAAAAATATATATAGCTTAAAGGGGCTAATAATAATGGCCTTAAAATGGCTTTTAAAAAATGAAAAACTGCTTTTATTCTAGCCGAAAAAAAACAAATAAGACTTTCTCCAATAGAAAAAATATTATCAGACATACTGTGAAAATTTCCTGAATCTGTTAAACATCATTTGGGAAATATTTAAAAAAAGTAAAACAATTTCAAAGGGGGGCTAATAATTCTGACTTCAACTGTAAGGCATAAGGCAAATATAGTCAGAACAAAACAACTCCACTTTCTCAGATGAAATATGGAAACATAAGGATGCATACATTAATAAACTAGTCTTTAGGCAACGTCTGATTTTTGTTTTTCACACCGTGATAAAGATTATATTTACTGTAACCAAAACAAGTCTTAATACTTCCTTGTACTTAAATGGCAGCATGTGACATTTAATGTTGTCAAACTGGTTGATCTTCAAAGTCTCATGTTTGTTTGCCATTTATTTCACGTTTTGATTTAATTCTTGAACAACCAATATTAAATTAAATTATCTAAAACTTTTTAAAAGATAAAATAGACCAATGGTAATATTTGTCCTTTTCATATAACTACCTAAATGCAAATATTGTACAACTATACAGATAAAACGTTGAAAATACTCAGAATACATTTAAGACGAGTGTAGTTGTTGTTGGTGGTGGTGCTAGTCATATGTAAAGAACTTTACCTCCAGTTTTGAAAGCATAGGTCAAGTCAACTTCCACAAGCTCCACATAGATCTTTTGTGTTGTGTCATTCTGAAAAATGTAAAGAAATATATTAGAATGGTAACAAAAAAAAAAAAAAAACACAGTCAGCTAATCCAAAACTACAATACAGTTTTCAAAATAAATACATGTTTGACAAGCATAACAAATTAATTCAATTTATCTTTATTTCTATAGCACTTTTACAATGTAGATTGTCTCAAAGCAGCTTAACACTTAGAAGTTCTAGTAAATTGAAACAGTGTCAGTCCAGTTTTCAGAGTTGAAATTCAGTTTAGTTCGGCTCAGTGTGGTTTAAATTTCACTGCTGAAAGTCCAAACACTGAAGAGCAAATCCATCAATGCGCAGCTCCACAGGTCCCAAATCAAGCAAGCCAGTGACAAGAAACAAACTTTATCAATTGATGAAGTGAAGGAAAAAAACCTAGAGAGAAACCAGCCTCTGTTGGGCACGACCATTTCTCCTCTGGCCAAAACCTCTTGTGCAGACCTGCAGTCTAGGTGCTGGAGGCCAGTTCATACATTGGCTTTACAACATTGAAACTAACTTCAATATGGTAAACAACAACATCAGGTTGAACTTGAGCTTAAAGAGCCCCTATTATGGGTTTTTGAAAATGACCTTCCATGTAGGGTGTAACACAGCTCTAAGTGAAGTGAAATATTCATCTAGGAGTTGACTCATAATGGTTTAAATGAATCGCCTTGATAACGAGTCTTTAGCCGTTTCGGGTGTGACGTGGCTACGAAACATAATGGTTGCGCACGCAATTTAAACCTGCTGCCCCGTCCACTAACACAGCAGCAAAGACAAACAGATCCTGAAGTCATGAGGACGCTGTGCTTACCTGGATATTATTGGAAGTGTGAGGGAAAGGAGTGGTTCAGCAATCTGCACGCTTACAATGGGCGATCTATCAGTACACAGCTCATGGATTAGTTTCTTCCTCCATCTTGTAATGGACAGACAATACACCAGGGGTGCGGGCAAAATAAGGACAGTTTATTAGGCACACCGTCAAACAAAGGCAGGCTGCTGCATGCTGGGCTTCGGGCTGGTGCGCAGCACATGGAAAGGCTTACGAAGGCTCAGGGTGAGTGCGATGGGAGCCCGCAGAGATAGCTTGTCAGAGGATAGAGAAGGAACGCTGGTGAGCACTACAACCCCCCCGGCTGGGGATGTGATCATTGAGCAAAGCAGAGTACAGGTAAGCCCTGAGATCATATAACACTTCAGGCAAGAGGCGCCACAGCAATGATTGCAAATAGAAATGATCTACATGGTTTGTTATTTGTAACCGCTTGTACTGTATCGGGTTAACTCTTTATATTCTCATATCGCGTCTAATGCCACGTTGTAAACGCGACGCATGCTGCTTTGTTTACAGATTTCAATGCGTTTGTAAGCTCGTTCCACTGCCGTTTGTCGTTGCTATGGCCACCGTTAGCTGATCCTGCACACGTGCAGCGGTCAAGGTTCAGAATAGTTTAGCTTTTGCTGCTGTGTGGATTAATACTGAATGTGTGGCATACTTAAGAATAGAGCAATATGCTGGTGTTTAACTGCACTGCTTTAGGCGCTGAGGTGTCTGAACAACGCTGTTAAGAATCGGGTTTACTGTGGTGTTAGTAAGTTTACTATGAAGCGCGTTTCGGGCATCCGCTGCGATCGGATCCTATACCAATGTTGGCGACCTGGGGGCCTGATAAACCACGCTGGGCATTTTACTGTCTCGCGCTGAACGCTGTCGACCAATCGCAACAGGCTGTCATCGGTCCAATCAGCACAGATTAGCTTCGCGCTAAGGAGGGGTTTGGGAACAAATGAATCGCTGAACGATTCATATGGGAGTCACTGGGATAATTGGGTAAAAATAAATGCATATTATAAGACCATGAAAGTGTTTTTTTTACCTTGCATGCATATCAGTATGTTGTTGGAGACCCATAAAACCAAAATATAACCCTTTTTAATGTGTAATAGGGGCTCTTTAATGACTAACAAACATTATCAACATAACTGCAGCATACTGATATGATGCAGGTCACCGTATCTTAGCCTGGTGCCTCCCCTGTGAATTTACTGCTTTGTTACTGGGAGAGCACTCCGATTTCAATAACAGTCTTTTATACTTCCTCCTAAAGTTCTTGTTTTTTAGACCACACAAACTCACAGATGCACACACAATTGAATATCACCAGTGTGATAATAATGAACAAAACCAAAAAGTTGATCTGCTTCATGAAATCCTTTGCTACTACATTACACATCATTGATAAACATTCTGATTTCCGTCACACAAGAAAACACTGCTTAGAATGGACAATATTTTAAAAGACTTACATATTTAAATTTCAGGTTAATTCCACCTTCACTGAATAAGAGATTGAGAGTAGCTGATTTGTCCATACATTCTCCGCTGGAAGTAGTTTTGCTTTGCTGAACAATGAATGTGCCGTTAACCTAGAGAGAACAAGACGGAAATGTTTTAGAACAGTGGATAAGATAGGTTTATATAAAAGTGAATCACATTTGGATGCAGAGGAATATTTTACCTCGCTGTCGTTCACACGGATCCCAATTGCAAAGTCAGCCATGATACATAATTTTCCATCTTTAGTAACATTATATTTCCCCACTGTCAAGTTGGTGGATGGCGTTGGAGCTGGGATTGGAGTGGTTGTATTTGGGGCAATAGTGGTGGTTGTGTTCGGGGCATGGGTGGTTGCGTTAGGGGCATGGGTGGTTGCGTTAGGGGCATGGGTGGTTGCGTTAGGGGCATGGGTGGTTGCGTTAGGGGCATGGGTGGTTGCGTTAGGGGCATGGGTGGTTGTGTTAGGGGCATGAGTGGTTGTGGTCGGGCCAGGGGTGGTCGATGAACCTCCTTGCAATGTTGAACTGTACTGACCTGAAGTCAAAGCTGTGGAAAAAGATTCAGACAAACATCAGTTATAAAAAAAATCAGTGGCATCCTCAATCACAGAAATGATTCCAAAACATTTACCTTAATAAAAAATAATTAAGCTACATTTCTAGTGAGGAATAAAGAATAATAGTATATAGCACTGAGCCTCCATCTGTAGTGCACTAGTTGGTTCTATTTACATACATTCACTTCCTCAAGAGCGCGCGCGCTGTCACAAGAACGCACACGTCAAAATTTCCCAACAGGGAAATGTGCTAATTCGCTTCAGACGATTTCACGTGATGTTTGATCGTTAGTTTGGACGTATAATAGTAATGTGAGCGCTGGCAAAGTTACTGGCGCTAACTTTAGGGAAAGCTTCGCATATCAACTTGTTTACCACATGGTACACGTGTGAACTTCACTCTACATTCGCTTTAAATGTAAAAATGTAAAAACAAACGACATTAGCTGACCTTCAACAACACTTCTCATTTCTTTCAACAGTTCTAGCATAATGCTCTTGATGTTGTTAGTCTGAAGCGCGGTGAAGATTTGATCTCAGTGTTTTTCCACAGCGTTGAATTTAATTTAAGCGTGCAAATCGAAACCAGTTTAGGTGCCAAAAAAGCGTCACATATCAAGCCTGTTGCTGTCATACTTGCTAAAAAAAAGCCATCTTCAATAATACTTTTTTAAAAAGCTTATCACGAATTACACACATTAATAATGAAATAATAGGTTACAGCTGTGTCCTGCACCACCGCCACTTCCTTGTTGATTAAACCAGTACGTTTTATTGTAAAGTGAACATAGCTATTCCTTTAAATACTTAACAATACAGATCCTTAATCTTTCGGTATATCAAAACACATTATTAAAATGGCGTTTATCAAATGGTGGACACAAGGTAAGCGCACAATTTAATATTCACACCCAGCAAAAAGTCGTCGAAAAGACGTCTCGTGCTGAGTGGGTTCCCTTTCAAAAGCGAGTAAATAATCTGCTTTACCTGTTGCAGCAATGAAAAGCGCGATGATTAATAATCCGTGCTTCATTTTCGTCTGTTTTTCGATGCACCTGACGCAAAAACCTCGCTGGATTGTCAGCTGTAAAGCGGCGTCTGTAGCCTGTGTGGTGTTGAAAGTCTGTCGCACACTGCACTTATTCGCCTGAAACGAAACCACTGATAAAGCAAGGGAAGTTCAACCGCTCTGAGTGTTTGTCCAATCACAGTTGTAGTTGGACATTCAGCAGCGTCCCAGAAACTCAATACAGTGCTCAGCTTGCTATAAAGTAAATGAAAATTAATATTGTTGTCTGTATTTTAGCTTGTAAGATCTGTTATCGTGAGATGTATTGTGCATTCGTCTTTAAATCAGATAACTAACTTGTTTAGGTAGATCACATGAACAGTTCTCAGTTATTTTGTTCAATAAAACGTTTTAAAATGATTTAAATCTACATAAAATCACAGATATTCCTTAGTAATATAAGATTAAATATGATTTAATTCACATTAAATTGCTTGCTTTAAAAGGAGACACATTTGTATCACCCCTTTCAGAAAGAAGTTCAAGTATGGTACTTAATTTAAACTAAAGCAGGGGTGCCAATCTCTGCCCTGAAGGGCCGCTTTTCTAAAGTCTAGACTAAAGTCTAACTCTAACAAGTGCATATGATATAATAGCTGTAAGTGCACTTGATTCAATGAACTTGTTAAGTTGGTGGCCTCCTTATTGGCCATTGCAGATTATGACTGACATATTTTTATGGTGTCAATAATAGATAATAATTATAAAAAAGTTTAGTCAGGTGTCATTATAAGTCTAGGACAACCTCAGTGCCAGTGCAAACAAATTGGGTCACTTCCTGATCTCACACCCTGACTCTTGATCAGATATTACAATAAATAAAGACTTAATAAAACAGTAAAATGCAAATGAGAAACAATCTTTTTTTATTTTTAATTTGCAATAATAAAGCTAATACAGCAGTTCAAAACTCAAACACCGAGCTAAGCAGGAAGCTGTTGTGATTTTGCTGTTAATCATGTGACAAATGCAGGAAGTGAAAAACTGACTCAGGCTCACCATGCATGACAGTAACTGGAGAATCAGTCTGAGTCTCATTAAGCACTGCAATGTCTAAGAATGCACACATGCACTTACATCATGTTCTGTTAATACTTCAAACTGTAGGAAAATACAGTGAATTTCTATAAAATGATATCACAGGCTTGCTGAGCTGTTTTATCGTAACCTCTACATCTCGTGACTTGTAGATTAAGGCGGGGAAGTTCTGGTAAGTTTGTAGTATGTGGAAAAACAAGCACAAGAAATGCTGATTGTAATACGATGCATTCCTAGTCTCATGTCACATGTCTACCTTTTGTGTATTTTTGATAAACACACAAGCAAAATTTCCTCTGAAATCTTTAGAAACAATAGAAAGTGAGTGTTCAAGATCATTAAAGTCCCATATTTACATCTGTACACTGTAAAACAGAGTAAATTCAGATTATTCAAAGCATTTGTGGATACAAAACATTTGAGAAAATGACTCCCTCTTTTAAGTTAGTAGAACTATATACTTTTTGTACCACAACATGTTTGTGATTAGTGTCTCTCGATAACACTTGCTCTCAATAACTCATAGCCCTTTTTGTTAAAGTATTGGTTATAATTGAAATGAAATATCATGTACAATAATTTGTGCAATAAACAAAGGCTTTGCAAAGGATCAGTTGCACTCATATGCACTAAAGAAACAGACGTCTTTTGAGTTATCAGGATCTTGAAGTTTGAGTTGTGAGTCTGCTGTTGCTCTCCATTGAACCAGCACTAATAAACCTCAGTTGATGCCCCAGCTTTAGCGCTGATAAAAGTTTTATTTATGAATAAATTAAAAAGGAGGGGTGGCGCAGTGGGTAGCACTGTTGCCTCACAGCAAGAAGGTCACTGGTTCAAGCCTCGGCTGGGTCAGTTGGCATTTCTGTGTGGAGTTTGCATGTTCTCCCTGTGTTCGCGTGAGGTTTCCTTCGGGTGCTCCGGTTTCCCCCACAAGTCCAAAGACATGTGCTATAGGTGAATTGGATAAGCTAAATTGCCCGTAGTGTATGTGTGTAAATGAGAGTGTATGGGTGTTTCCCAGTGATGGGTTGCAGCTGGAAGGGCATCCGCTGCGTAAAACATATGCTGGATAAGTTGGCGGTTCATTCCACTGTGGCGACCCCTGATTAATAAAGGGACTAAGCCGAAAACATAATGAATGAATGAAATTAAAATGGTTGTTGAAGCATTTGGCTGTTCTCAATATGTCTGAGGTAATTAGTAAACCGTTATATCTGAAATGTGGATAATACACATTTCACGACCAAGTTACTCTCTATTTGCACATGTCTACATTTGAAATAAAGGACTTGTGTGAGCAATGGAGGTAATATGTGAATGATCTGTCAGAGGTAGAGTGAGAGCGTACTCACACTATGCTATCCGAACCAGGCCCGTTTCCCGGATCGTTTGAGAAGTGTGAGTGCTCTGAATCGGGCTCAGGCACAGTTGGAAGAGGTGGGCCTGAGCGCGGTTCACTTGGTTTAGGCGCGGTATGCTTGCAGTGTGAGTGCAAGCGTGCCTGAGCCTGAAACTGAAAGCGAGACGTGACTTTTAAGGGACTGTTTGATATGGATTAATTAATCATTCGTACTGTTCAATGAACGCAAACTGTTGTAGTTTATTAAAGACGCAAACCCCTCACTGCACGACAGCAGCACGAGGACTTTATGATTGTTTATGAGCGTCAAAAGTGGCTGATCTGTTCGGCAAAATATTTGACCGCATATCAAACGACTTAAACGATATAACTAAAGAAATCTCCACTGTGCTAAGCGAGAGCGCTTACTGAACAG
Source organism: Danio kyathit (assembly GCA_903798195.1). Taxonomy (NCBI): domain Eukaryota; kingdom Metazoa; phylum Chordata; class Actinopteri; order Cypriniformes; family Danionidae; genus Danio; species Danio kyathit. The sequence continues at coordinate 23,710,666 of LR812525.1, read as the reverse complement.
CGCATCATCGATGATGAAGCGTGCCCAGGCCTGAATGTAATGTGAGTGCGGGCCGTCGGGGGAGACGGGAGGGGGGACAAGCGTGCTTTGGCCCTGTTCAATGCAACTGTACACAGTGTGAGTACGCCCTGAGTGTTGGTCAGTCGAGGCCCTTCAGACAACTTAGCTGATGGTTGCATGGCAGACACCATGCCATGTGGGGGCAAGCCTATATGTCCAATAAACAACTGACTTTAATGCACACGTGGTTTTGTGAACAATTTCTGGTTCACTTGAAAAACATTCAATCTGAAAGCGAACCGTGATTGGTCCAGACCAAAGCAAGAACTAATAGACTTTCCTGGTGTTGAAAAGACCCTGGCGACACGGTGGCTCAGTGGTTAGCACTGTCGCCTCACAGCAAGAAGATCGCTGGTTCGAGTCCCGGCTGGATCAGTTGGCATTTCTGTGTGAAGTTTGCATGTTCTACCTGTGTTCGCGTGGGTTTCCTTTCACGGCCAAGGTGCTCTCTATTTGCACCCCTTGGGGGGGATTTGCGCATACGAAACTGAAGAGCGGGGGATTGGGGGGGTTGTCAAGCCCTCTAACTCACTTCACACATTATTTGTGTCCGTTAAGTTTGTGTCAATGGGATCAATTAGTGTTTTTTTCTACAGGTGGTTTGTTAAGCCCGCCTACAGCTACTTTTAGGAGTTAACTAGTAGTGTTGCTAGCTACTTTTTTCGAAGTGACAGTAGCTTAGTAGCTAGTTTTCATGACGAGCAGCTTGTAGCTTATCAAGCTACAGTTTCAGGATAGCTTCCTCAAAACTTATTTTCTGTTCCAATCAGGACTGATTTGTTAGTTCATATTCCTCATCTTCACTACTGCTGGATTCCCCAAACAGGTCTTTTCCACGAGCAGTGCAGGATTTTGTGTGTGCGTTTTGTTGGCTGATCGTCATGGTGATGAGGGTTGACATGTCACTAAAGCCTAAAAGCAATGTGCCATTGTTTGGTCCAAGTAGGGAGATGCTCTGGATCTTAGAGTCAGGTGTGAAGACTGACAGCAACGTCCCATTGTCCAGGTCCCACATGCTCACTGTGCCTGTTCAAAGCATTGAAATGTGCATCCAGTATAAGTAAGGCATTCCTTCAAATGTTTGCATGTTATTTTTGACCTGGATTGCACTGATAGCATGTAGAGCAAGACGACACAAGTATGAACAAAGGTCTTTTGTACCTGATAATAAAATGGCTCTGGATTGTCCTTCAGTGATAAAGAGCTGGCTGGACCAGTTAAGATTTAAACTCCCATAACCAGAGATGTTTTTATGCTTCCTCCGGAATGGATCCCATACTTTCAGCCTGAGTTTTTAGCACATGGGGAAAAAAAGTTTTAAGAGCTATGCACATTACAAGTCCTCCTATATTCTTATTATTTAGGAATAATTAAGATTTTATTTATGTATTTATTTATTCCATAAAAATCTCAGGTTCTTCAATACAATAAAAATAGTTATAGTAATGTGAAATATTATTAGAATTCAAAAAATTTTTGATTTGATTGCATTTAAAAATAAATTTACAGCATTGCTACTCCAGTCTTCAGTCTCACATGATCATTCAGAAATCTTTTTAATAGGCTGATTTTAGTGCTCAAGAAGTATTTTGTCTTAATATATTTGTAATTGTAATATTTGTAATATTGTAATTTTCAAGTTTTAAAAGAGTAGAACAATAAATAAGAAGTGTCAGTAAATACTTTATAATGATACAAACTGTTTTTATTTTTTTTTTAAATGCAGTTAAATGTTAAGAAACAATTATTTTCAACATTTTAAATATCTTACGAACCATTATTAGCATCAGCATTAGCATGCACTACGGACAATTTAGTTTATTAAATTCACCTATAGCGCATGTGTTTGGCCTGTGGGGAAAACCAGAGCACCAGGAGGAAACCCACATGAACACGGGGAGAACATGCAAACTCCACACAGAAATGCGAACTGGCCCAGCCGGGACTCGAACCAGTGACCTTGTTGCTGTGAGGCAACAGTGCTAACCACTGAGCCACCGTGCCACCCTGGATTATATTTTCAGTTCATTAAACATGTATAATAATTCATTCATTCATTTTCTTTTCGGCTTAGTCCTTTTATTAATCTGGGGTCGCCACAGCGGAATGAACCGCCAACTTATCCAGCACATGTTTTACACAGCGGATGCCCTTCCAGCTGCAACCCATCTCTGGGAAACATCTATACACACTCATTCACACTCATACACTATGGACAATTTAGCTTACCCAATTCACCTGTACCGCATGTCTTTGGACTGTGGGGGAAACCGGAGCACCCGGAGGAAACCCACGCGGACGCGGGGAGAACATGTAAACTCCACACAGAAACGCCAACTGACCCAGCCGAGGCTCGAACCAGCGACCTACTGCGCCACCGCGTCGCCCATGTATAATAATATTTCACTATATTACTTTATTCTGATCAATTAAATATAGCCTCAATGAACATGACAAACTTCTTTCAAAAACATTTTACAAATCTGAATTATTCCCAACATTCGACTGCCAGTTTAAATTACAAAATAAAATCTCTATACATGTACAATATTATTGCCACATACTTGTTGAATCCTGCAATCCCGAAGACCACTCTGCAGGCATCATCACTAATAGCGATACAACAGATTCCAGGTTCATTTTTCAATCTCTTCCGCACCTGCCCAATACAAAGAATATTCCACTTACACACTACATGGAAGATGAATTACACCTTAGAGCAAACGCTCTGAAGTTAGCAATGTGCTCATTTTGTTCTGATTTAAAACTACATGACACATTATTGAACAGATCAGCCTGTGATGATCAGCGTACCATGCCTCGTTGAGTGTCCCAGAGCGTGAGGAAAGGAGCATGCTGGGCCTCGCTATAGTTGGAAACCACCAAGTGCTCCCCATTATGAGTGATTGCAGCAGTACGAAGGCTCAGAAGGGACCATCGGTCCTCAAGCGTGTGCAGATGCTCCTCAGAAACCACACTGAAGACGTTAAGATGATGGGCAAAGTATGAGCATACGACCACCTGAAGTGATACACAGAGAAAATATCAATTCAAAGATGTTTTTACATTCATAACAAGACTTTATTGCTTTGCTGATTTCTTCTCTTCATTTAGTGTGTAAGATCAGTCTCCTATAAAAGCGATTTTTATTTTGATTGAATAAAGAATGGGTCCAGGCCTACCTTACAGTAACTGCATCGATCTTTTTAATCAACCCAGGCTCATTACGGATGCGTACCCAGGTCTACATTTCTGGGGACAGCGAAATGCATAACTTGAGGTACATCTGCTTGCAGTTTTTGTATTTGCAAATCCACCAGAGGCAGCTGTGTATGCCTTTAGATGATTTCAAATTACTCTCGCATGTCCTCGTCTTGCATAAATCCACCAGAGGGCGCAATATACACTTTATACCGACCAGACCAACTTGCTGTCGACTGACTTACTGAGTGACCTACCCAACCCCACCCCTAAACCCAACCGATAGTGTTTTTAAAACTATTCTAGAAAAAGAAAAGTAGTCGTGGCCGCGTGATTTCATCATGTTTTTTTTTTGTTTTTGTTTTACCTGGTTTCTGGAACCGTTCTTCGCCGGACTCTAACTTCATCGTCGCTGTCAACTCCATGTTCCAAGTCCATTGGCATACGCAGCAAGCTACTGGGCAAACCGGTAACACCAGAAAAACTGTCCATACGGAGGTAAGCGGTTAGCTGATAGCATTAAAAGGAACAAAAGCCGCCGGCGGCGTCACACGGCCGTAGCGTTTATTTTAAAGGTGAAATGCAACCATACAGACCTCTGACTACATAATTCGTGCTCTCCAGAAAATGTGAAGAGGGGTCATATCCACAATGAGCCTGTGTTGTTCTTAATCCTTCACTAAATGTCTATGTAACATTTTGTCTTATTATTTTTAGGTCTTTGGAAAAGAAAATATGAAGCTTACTGAATTGTCATGATGTTGCCACGTCATTCGAGAGAGAGTTATAAGATACAAACTGAAATCTTTGAATTTATTTGGTTTTGATTTCTCTGCTTGATAATTTTAACTAGTGGTGGGCCGTTATCGGCGTTAACGTGCTCCGTTAACGCGAGACTCTTATCGCCGTTAATCTATTCTCAAAGTTGGGTGAGAGCTGGGTCTTTTCTACGCAAGCTATGATGACTTTCACCTTGATAGTTTAGCGCGGATGTATACCTGACCGGTGAGCCGTCTGGGAAAGAAGTGCCCTTCTGAATCAAATCAGCAGGATGCCTGACTCTAACTGCAGTTGAGCAGTTTCACTTTAACTCACGAACATTTAATTCATGCCTTCGTGACAAACTGGGGTATTAGACGCAAATAAATGAGTAAGGACAGGTGAGAGTGTTATGGAATTTAATAACGCACGCCAAATGAGAGGAAAAAAAACTTCCGCACTTCGCGATGTGTGTGTGTGTGTGTGTGTGTGTGTGTGTTTGTGTGTGTGCGTCTGTGTGTCTGTGCGGTCCTTTAGCGACAGCCGCCTGTGTGGATCTTGTCGGAAAATATGGCGAAAAGTCCTACATGACGGGAATAGTTTGTCAGTAATGCCACTAATATCTGCATACTCCACGTCTCAATTCCATTTCTGTTTAGTTCAGTTATGACTTTAGTCGATGTTCGAAAAATCGAAAAATTGCTGTTTACATGGTAGACTCTTAATCAGAGTATTGTTTTAATCATAATAAATTGGATTAAAGTATTGTTGCCCATGTAAACATACTCAATGTTTGACACCGTCAGAGCTCTGTGAATTTGCCTTTGCGAAGCAGAATTTTCTGTATGTACGTACATCAAAAGCAAGTATGAAATCGCTGTTTAGAGCTGATGTAGGCCTACATTTCAACATTCATGTTTAACTGAATAAACTGTTAGTAAACAAAAGCACATCTTATTGAACATCATTTATTTTCATCACCAATTATCATAGTGGAACATTTTCTCAAGCAGTTTGTGATGCATTTTGGAAACAGGAGATGAGCCCCTGGTCTAATGCGTCACCTGGCTTGAGAAACCCGTTCTCAAAGACTTATTATATGGGTAGCACACATATTCTGAATGCCTTCGGCAGAATTCAAATGAGCCATTTTAATCTAGATTCATCTAGATTAAAAAAATTAAACTATGCCCACCTATAATTTTAACATTGGCCTGTATGGTAAAACTGGTGCCATTACTAACTAATCTTGTTTACAGTTGCTGTCTTGAGAGCCAAATACCTGCTACTATGTTAAAGGGACATTTCTGACACAAGATTGAGGTGTTTGGCCAATCAGAACACTATTAGCTTTTCAGAAGGAGGGGCTTGTGGAAACTTGAATTCGATCAGAGTGTTTCAGACAGGCTGGGAATAGAGGTGCTGCAACAATTTAAAGTCCGCATGAACTGGAAGCTGCAACTGTTTTTTTTTTCTTCACAAAGTGACGCAGTTCCTAGATATTAAATTCTGTTTTCTTTTCCTACTGCTAGCTGATTGGATGTAGTGAAGATCGCAAAATTGGTTTCAGAAGTGTTATTAGAACCTAACAGACACCTCCTCCTCCTCACCATTTCTGTTTGTTGTCAAAATTGACAGTTGGGTGGCTGTGGTTAATTATGTTAGTCATGCCCAATACCTCAGACAGATTTAATCTGAGTATTTAACTGAAAACAAACAGGAAGTGCATTTTCAGATTTCAATTTTAGATTACAAGGGCAAACTTTTTTTTTTTTTTTCTTAATGACATGCACAAATAAATTTTTCACCACAAAACTAACAATGTGAGCTGACAAAATCATATGGTTAGTTTTGATTTCATTTGTACTTTAAATTATGTAAATTATGTATGTTCTTTTAGTCCCTGTCCATACAAACACTGGTATTTTTAAAACTACACTTTTTTTTTCTATGGAGTTTTGCTGAGTTCACACCAAAAAAGAACTTCCCATCTGCGGAAAACGCAGATGATGCAAATTCCACACTTTCATGGCAAACGTATCGCATATTCCATGTATCGCAAGACGATAATCTGTCTCTGGTCTAATGTTTGCATTGACCTCTATGCAATTTACTTTTGAAAATACTTAAAATTGCCAGTTTGGTGTGAACCCAGCATAAAAGTGTCATTATCTCCACCTGTTGGTTCGACAATGCCCTTAAAGAACAAATTTAATCAAAAATAAACATATGATTTTGTTAGCTCACTGCTAGTTTAGTTAGTTTCTAAAATTGAAATCTGAAAATGACACTGTATGTTTTCAGTTAAACTTTCAGATTATGTCCGTCTGCGGTATTCGACGTGGCTAACATATTTAACCAAGCCCCTTTACTTGTCAGTTTTGACAACAAACAGAAATGGGGAGGAGGAGGTGTCGATTAGGTTCTAATAAATCTCCCAAAACCCTTTTCCCAATCTTTCTGTATAAGCCAATACGAAAATAAAATTGATTGCAGCTTCCGGTTCATGCACTTTTGCGCTGTCATGTGTATGGAGATTTTTTTTTTTTTTTAACCAAAAGCAGGGAAAACCTGTGTACATAGCCTTGGAGCATGTTCATTTTAGTACACCCCATAAACAAAACATAATGACCTGTTAATAGTGATACCAAATATATTGGTGGCCATATTGGTAGCAGAAGATAAATTCTCATTTTAAAATGTCAATGTTATCGTCCAGTATAAAATAACAAAATATTGGCCAATAACTAATCAATTATTTCTGCCATGAGAGTGTTATTTGATAATGCTGGAACGTTTATTGTATTGGTCAACTAACAGTATTGATCAATGTACCTGCTCATCTCCACTGAGAAGATACTGGTCTATAGAGTTGAACTTCTCTCTTTCGAGGCGCTTCTGTTCATCTTTCTCTCTCTTCGCCTCTCGCTCTTGTCGACTCCTTTTTGCAGTCTGGGTTTCGTTGCGCCTGTCCCATGGCATCACTAGACCTGTGCAACAAGTAAAACACAATCAAATGTGTAGGTTTTTAAAATGGCACAAAAAAAGTGTATTATTTTTACACAGTATATTTTCAGCTTGTTATACAGCTATGGAAAACACTAAGACACCAGTTGAAAATTCTATTTATTTCTGGATTCATTATTTATAGTTCTGTGTTCAAGTAAAACATAATTATAGTTTTATTTTGTAAACTACTGATGTCATTTCTTCCCGATTCAAAATAAAAATGTAATTTTAACTTTAACAAGAAAGCAGCAATTGAAAAGAAACAGCCCAGTATATTTATTTTTCTTTTTATTTATTTAGTTTTTTCCCCCCCATTTTTCTTGAATTTATTTCTCTTTTCTTTTTCACTTCCCTTTACCTCATATACTGCATAAGATGAATAAAACTCCTGTAAAAAATTATGTATACACGTAAAAGATGGTATTAGAATTTTTGTGCCAATGTAAAAATGTTTATAAAAAAGTAACAAAGTAGCAAACATGAATTTCAAAACAAGAATAATAAAACAAGAATAATGTATGTTTTATTCTTTAAACTACTGACATTTGTTTCATATTTAAATAAAAAAATGGGTAATTTTACTTTTTTAATGCTTAAGTACAATTTAAAGCTACACTTTTATTTATTTATTTAATTTTTTTACACTTCTCAAGGTATACTTTTAGCCACATGCTTGGTCCTGTCATGATAAAGAATTTTTGTTGTGCAATATATTGTCACAGAAATTGTTGTGATAAGCCATTAGGGGTGTCAAAATGAATCGTTTCTTCGGTGCACCGCGATGCAGATGGGGACAATTCGATATCGGTTCAGTAATAGATCATAACCGGTTATTACGCACTGACGTCATTTATCCCCTATGCGCGATGTCGCGATAGAATACTATGGCGAAGGACGCGAGGGTGAGTAAAATAAACACTTCTACTACTTAAAAAGCAGATAATTGTGCACATGTGAATGTGCTGGACACAGTCTTTCACTGACACTGAGGAAAGTTAAAGCACGAGCCGCTATTTTACTACTAGGGAGAAATGCTGTAAAACTCCATCTCTGCCCCTCTATTTCTCTCTGTCTCTCTCTCACTGTGGCCCATTTGACCTCCTGGCGTGACTTTTCCTCTCCTCTCGGCTGTTACAGCAATACTTCTGGATACGAACACGAGCGCGCAAGTTTTCTTCACCGCGTCTATCATGGATCAGCTATGATCGACGCTGCAGTGTTGCCAGATGTAGCTGACTGATTCCAACCCAAAAACTTTCCAAAACTCGCAGAAATGCCTATCCGAAACTGCCCAATCTGGCAACACTGCGCCGCTGCCGTTTATCAGTGTCACTCATCGGTGAACAGCACCTGTAAAGTAAAATGTCAAATTTTGTATGGAAAGCATCGTCAATGCACCGTGATATCGAATTGAACCGAATCGATGGCATGATAATCGTAACTGAACCGAACCGTGAAACCAGTGTAGGTTCACACCTCTATAAGCGATATTATTGTCATTTTGAGATCATCATATGACAATGATTATGCAATACTATAATAATTTAAATAACCTTAAAGACTTTCAAGAGACAATAAACTTTTCATCCCTAAGGTTATTTAGATTTGGTAATCTGATATTAAAACAGTAAATGTTTTATTATATATCCTATTAAATGTCCTATTAAGTAAATGTTGAATTATAATGTCCTTGTAAAATGACCTTACTGTTATTTGAGAATTTGGAAATATACATTGAAACACCAAAAATGATTGAGGTCATGTGCAAGTATTACTCGATAAGTCGATATATTGATTATTGTGACAGACCTACACATACTTGTACTTTTAAAGAGTACATTTACACCCACAATCTATACTTTGAGCTTATCACATTTTAATACCTGTCTTCTCCTTTGAGGGCATAATCTGTGAATCTGTGTCCATGCTGAGGAGCAGGCTTTCTTTGTAGGACGTCTTAATACGTCCTTTAATATAGCCAGAGTCCAGATCCCACAATATCAGATGATCCCTGCACACCACATCCACGCAGCCTCGTGATTATTACTCAAACTAGACTAAGCAATATAGTAATTTTCTGTTTCTGTCGAATGAGGAAGTGACAAAATGATGTAGTTCTTACCGTGTTTCTGAAAGGCCCAGCAGTATTTCACCCTTCAGGAGATGATAGTCCTGCTGAGGACAGGGCACGATGAACAGTCCAGTTTGTTTCTTGATGTAGCTCTTTTTCAGAAGGTCGTACACCAATAGGGTCTGCAAAAAATAGGAAGTGTAATAGGAAACAGTTCGTAAACGGTAGAATATTTGAGTAACTGTACCCAAAAATGACAATTCTGTGCTAATTTTGTCAGCTTCACATCATTCCAAACCCATATGACTTAATTTCTTCTGCAGAATATAAAAGAAGATAGTTTGAGAAATGTATTTTGTCAAAATATATAAGATATTTTCTTATAATTGTTTGGCTGCCTGCTTTTTTATTGCCAAACTTGTACAATAACTGGGAAATATGACAATTATATCTCTTAAATGTAAATATAACATGCAGAGGAAAATAAATTATAACAATAACAAAGAAAATAAACCAAGAAATGTGGGTTTACATGATCTCAAACTATTACACCGTAGAGTCCCTAGAAAGGTTGTCATAATGCATTAAAAACTTTGCACTTTTCTTGTTTTTTAGTAAAAAAGTAAAGAGAGGAAACAAGAGTTAAATAATACAAAATGGGAATAACAAAGGATAAATAAAATGAGGATAAATAGGGATACATAAAATAAAATGAATAAAAAAATTTACATTCAGTATAAAAAATGTAACAATGTGTTCAAAAGATTGGAAATGCTTAGATTTTTGTTAACAAGTGTTGTCAATTTCCTGTAGAATCTACAGTAACTTACTGCCAGCAGTTCGCCAGTAACAGCAAATCAATTACAGCAAAAATACTGTATTGACATCCACAGCACCATTTATCTTGCTGTAGATGTATTGACAGTATTGCCTATCTTTACTGTAAATTATGCAGTCATTTTCACAATGCAACATTAGAATGCGGTAGCATACCGTACTGTATATTGCAACTGTCCTACAGTAAAATACAGTTAAATTACAGTTAAATACTGTGTCATTTACAAAATTCATTAACCGCGTGGAAGTGAATGATGATTAAAAGATTTGGCTCACTAACTTTAATCAAAATACAAAGAACATATTTTAGTTTACATAAAAAATTTGATTTTGTGCAAAAAAGGACGTTAATGGGCAAATATTTGTTTGGATATCAATATTTCTCAAAATATAAAGTTAATATTTTAAGAAATATTCTTTGTGTTTTTATCTAAATAGAAATAAATGGCAGACAAAAGTGTTTGGTTATCAATACTACATGAAAACACAAAGTTTTTCTAGGGGGTGACACAGAGGCTCAGTGGTTAGCACTAAATAAATTAATAAAATCTTTCTGTGTTATGGCAACCAAACCAACTTTCGTCAATATACAGAGAATAATTGTGAATTGTCCAAATAATGGATGTGACTGGCAACCAGAATTGTTTTATTAACAAGATTTGTCAAAAAAAAAAAAAAAAAGATGACTAAATCCCTGTTCAGACAACACAATTGTTATTCTTGCTTATGACAGTCAGTTTATCAGATTTTGACTTGATAAAATCTTGACATAACATGGGTACAAACTTCATGATTAATCATTTCATGACATCTATGATGCGCATGCTGTCGTCAAGAATCCTAACACTAACATTACTGTTACTTCAAATGAAAACTTTCTGTAGACCATAGGTTAAGGTTACCTTCAAAAATACATTCATATGAAAACTCATGCATCGCCACAAATAAACCAGCGTATGGGAAACACTTTGTCACTATTGAACATAATGAGTGGTTTTCTGCTAATTCAAGTACTCATCAGGCTGCTGAAGGCCTCGGTTATTTTTTTTTTTTATTCTATTGTGCCTCAATGACACATTATACATGCTAGACTTTGTGTTGATTTTGTAAAGCATTGGTTGTTGTCAGGGTGTCCACGGGGTCTTAAAAAGTCTTAATTATTCATTTATTCATTTTCATTTTCGGCTTAGTCCCTTTATTAATCTGGGGTTTGCCACAGCGGAATGAACCGCCAACTTATCCAGCATATGTTTTACATATCGAATGCTCCTCCAGCTGCAACCCATCTCTGGAAAACATCCATAAACATTCATTCACACCCATACACTACGGACAATTTAGCCTACCCAATTTACCTGTACCGCATGTCTTTGGACTGTGGGGAAAACTGGAGCACCTGGAGGAAACCCATGCAAACGCAGGGAGAACATGCAAACTTCACACAGAAACGCCAACTAGCCCAGCCGAGGCTCGAACCAGCGACCTTCTTGCTGTAAGGCGAAAGCACTACCTACTGCGCCACAGCGTCGCCGTCTTAATTATCAAAAACTACATTTTTAATTTTGAAAAATAAATAATAATAATAATAACAAAAGTCTTAAATTGACTGCAATATTGTCTTGTAGGTCTTAAATATTTTTTAAACAGGTCTTAATATACATACAAAATACACTTAGTTTATGATAGTTAAAAAAAAAAGATTTATTATTATTTTAAAGAAAGGTTACGTTGAAAAAACTTGCATATATACAACTAGAGTGAGCTTGTTTTGACACAATATTTAAATTTTTTGCTAATAAATAACTAAAATATTTATTACTAAGGTATTATTATTGTATTATTCAATTTATTATTCATTCATTCATTTTCTTTAGCTTAGTCCCTTTATTCATAAGGGATCGCCACAGCGAAATGAACTTCAAAACTATTTCAGCACATGTTTTAGATGCCCTTCCAGCTGCAACCCAGTACTGGGAAACACCCATACACTCTTATTCACACACATACACTACGGCCAATTTAGTGTATTCACCTACTGCATGTCTTTGGACTGTGGGGGAAACCGGAGCACCCGGAGGAAACCCACACACACACACACAGGGAGAACATGCAAACTCCACACAGACTGACCCAGCCAAGACCCGAACCAGCGACCTTCTTGCTGTGAGGCGACAGTGCTAACCACTGAGCCTTAAATTTATTATTTTATAAATCATTTTTTGATGGGGCAAATTAAAATCTTTTCCATCTGGACCATTTGGAAAAACTCCTTAGCGTTTAGCCCTGTATGAGTCTAAACTTTTATTCATAATGGTCTTAAAGATGTCTTAAAGTCTTACATTTAACTTGATGAAACCTGCAGAAATCCTGCTCGTGCACTATGACACATTACACAAGAAGAATCTTGCATCTCGACGGCCAATTGTTGTTTACGTTCACACCCTACGTCAAGTAAATTGTGCAAAGTTTTTAACAATTTTGTGTAGTCTGAACATGGCTTAAATGTTCTTTTTGCGTGAACTCCCTTTAATGGAGTAGCTTATAATATAAGTCTGAATATTTGTGCTATAGAACATCACATGACAAGAAATATACTCCGTACTTTGTACTTTTGTGATGTTTATGCAGCACAGAAGTACCTGGTAAACCGCTGCATCGGTGAAGTTGGAGGTAGTTCGGTCTGACAGTATGTAGATTTTCAGGTCTCGTATTAAAGCGATGTCTGAACTTGAGAACAGGCCATGCTCCACTTGTACAGGACGACCCTTCAGTCGCACCCGAGCCACATTCCAGATCCTCACAGTACCGGGACGTGTACTTCGACACACTACATACCTAATTCAGAGGAGAACTTTACTTCAAACATATGACTTATGAGGACTTTTTCAATTTTACTTTAAGTCTTTATAAAACTAGTCAATGATGTAAGATGTATTGCAATTGCAAATAAATCTCCCATTTATTTGTGTTATATGGGTTTAACATTTAATAATACTAACTTTATATGTTGTATATCTGTCAATCTTTTAATATAGAATCAGCTAGGATTTTATATTGATAAAAATGGTTAAATGTATACAATTAAAAAAAAATGATGAACTTTTTAATGTATTAAATTTAGAAACATTTGATTATAAATATTAACTATTATTTAATAAAAAAACTTGTATCACAAAGTGAATTAAAACTGCCCATATTTATTTGACAAAAAGTTACGATTAGCAGAATTGTTATACAAAAGATATGACAGAAAATATCTTGAAGCAGGGCTGCCCAAACTCGGTCCTGGAGGGCCGGTGTCCTGCATACTTTAGTTCCAACCCCAATTAAACACACCTGAACCAGCTAATCAAGTATACTAGAAAGCTCCAGGCAGGTGTTTTGAAGGAAATTGGAGCTAAACTATGCTGGACACCGGCCCTCCTGGACCGAGTTTGGACACCCCTGTCTTAAAGGGGCAGTTTACCAAAAAATCATTTAGTCACCCTTCACTTGTTTAAAACCTATTTGATTTTCTTCTGTTGAACAGAAACGAAGGTATTTTGAAAAATGCTGGTACTCATTGACTTCCAAAATAATTTTTTGTCCTACTATGGAAGTTAATGGGGGCTAACAACCAGCATTCTTCAAAATATCTTCTTTTGTGACAGAAGAAATGAACTCATAATGGTTTAAAACCACATGAAAGACAATAAACGATGAGTCAATTTTCATTTTTTGGTGAACTATCCCTTTAAGAGTGGCTTGAATAGACCTTCAATTTAAAATAACTGAGAATCACTGAACTATACTACATTAATATTACCAAAAACGTTTCTCATAACATCCTGTTGTGTTGTGTCTGTAGCAGAAACACAGGCCATCAAAGTTGCTTAATGTACAGAAAAATGGCAGATATGGGGATTGTGATAAATATACCGCCTACTGTCTATCTCATTGTTTACAGTGATAAACCACATGCAAGCTGTGCAGTGGACTTTGTACCTGGGGTTTCTCTGCATGGTCACAATCTCTGCTGTGCCGTCAATGTGCGCTTTGTGCACGTTATATGTGAGTGTTTGGTCATTAATTCTGGATCCCAAGTTCCACATGTGTAAAAATCGCTCCCCGACACAAAAGCCCACACAGAACCGCAGGTCAGAACACACTCCTGTAACATGGAGAATACAAGTGACACATATCGACATACAAGCTAATGCATTTCACTACAGTTGGAAAACAAACATAACTGAAATGATCATTTCATAGAAACAAAATGGATAGTAAAATGTAATGTTGTCTGCTTTAGCTCAGTCCTGGAGAGCTGGTGTCCTGCAGATTTCAGCTCCAACTTGCCTCAACACACCTGCATGGATGTTTCTAGAAAGCCTAGTAAGAGCTTGATTAGCTGGCCCAGGCGTGTCTGATTGGGGTTGGAACTAAACTTTGCAGGACACCGGCCCTGGAGGACCGACTTTGGGCACCCCTGCATTAGAGGTATCATTTGTCCTAATTATGTGTGTTAACTGCATGTTGTTAAGAGTAAACATATTTGAGGAGTCAATCTCCTAGACAAAATGAAGCTTATTTTAGGACCATTTTGATTTATTTATTGCATTGTAATATAATTTGTACGAGAGTTCATCACATTTGTTATGGTTACATTCTCATTACTGTAAAACTTTTGCTTTTAAATTAGTTTGTTTCATTATTGTCAATGATCAGTGAGAGATTTTACTTTGTGTCTGCACTGTAAAACCCAACCGTCAACTTTATCAAATGAAATGAGTGTAGTTAACTCAAAATTGACTGAAAGTAAAATGTACTCATTTGAAAAGAGTTTTGAACTCAGTGTTAATTAAATACCTCATTACTTCAACTTAAATGGGGTAAGTTCACAGTACTCGTATAGATTAGTTTTTAACTTAATCAGTTTCCTCAAACAGTTTGAGTTACATTAACTTATTGGGCTTTACAGTACTCTGTTTAAGTTCTCTTCATTTATTGCACTGTAAAACCCAAAAAGTTAAGGTAACTCAAACCGTTTGAGAAAACCGATTGCAACAAACCATTTGAGTTAAACTAATTTATATGAGTACTGTAAACTTGCTCCATTTAAGCTGAAGTAATGAGGTATTTAATTAACTCATTACCTTTAACACTGAATTCAAAACTCTTTTCAAATGAAGAGTTATAATTATCTTCCAGTAAATTTTGAGTTAACTACACTCATTTCATTTTAACTTAAATGTTTTTTTTTTTAATTGTTTAACTTATTGGGATTTACAGTGTGGAAAAATAAAACTGTTGAACAAGAAAACATTTTTGATGACTTAGAATGATACATACAGTGCTCCGCATAAATGAGTACAGCCCATTTTGAAAATGATTATTTGTATCCATTTCTCAGTGAATATAGGTCATATATTTTGGTGCATTTGAACAAAACAGATTAATTAAAGGGATATATTTATGAAAATAATATTTTACAGTGAACATCTTTAGAAACAGAAAGATAATACATTTAAATTCATGCGAAATATTGGGAGAAAATGACAAACTACAAAATTTCAACAAAATGTTATACATTTTTTATTTCTCACATATAAATTTGGGTGTAATTTTAGACCGTTATCATAAGTTATTTTGTTAGATAAGCTTCAGATTTGGCTTCAGTACTGACTAATCTAATGTATATGAACAAATATAATATTGTAAAGCTTCCTATAGAAAATATTCATTTAAATGAGAGATTTGTGGGGGGTGTACTCCTATATGTTGAGCACTGTAACTGCTAAAGCATTACATAAAATTAAAATGGAACAATTTAATTTAAAATATGTATTAAATTTGTTAAATAGTGTAGTGTAATTCTAATAATATAATAATAGTATAGTATAATAATATATATTGTGCATTAAAGTAATGAGTTCAGCCATGTGTATTTTTTTTGCCAAAAGAGTTGAGTGGTTTCGTGTTGGTGGCAATAATACTGAACGTGTTTATTGACTAACCGTGTGTCATTAGGCCAGGAAAGCGTGCAATGTGTTTATGGTCTTCCGTCTCAATGTTCCAGATAATAATTTCAGTGGTGCCATGGTGACGGGCGGGGCAAAAGGCCACAATGTGGGACCCGCCTCCTGCAAGTGTGACCTGGGAAATGTAGTCCTGACTGCAACCCAAGATAGAGCGCAGATACTGGAAAGATGTAGTGCTGAAGAGTTCAATATGAATGATTTCACTCTGTCTTTTATAGGGGTATCTGTAAAAACCAAAGAGACATACAGTTGAAGTCAGAATTATTAGCCCCCCTTTGAAATTGTTTTCTTTTTTTAAATATTTCCCAAATTATGTTTAACAGAGCAGGGAAATGTTCACAGTATGTCTGATAATATTTTTTCTTCTGGAGAAAGCCTTATTTGTTTTATTTTTGCTAGAATAAAAGCAGCTTTTAATTTTTTAAAATCCATTTTAAGGTCAAAATTATTAGTCCCTTTAGGCTATATTTTTTTCGATAGTCTACAAAACAAACCATCGTTATACAATAACTTGCCTAATTACCCTAACCTGCCTAGTTAACCTAATTAACCTAGTTAAGCCTTTAAATGGCATTTTAAGCTGTATAGAAGTGTCTTGAAAAATATCTAGTCAAATATTATTTACTGTCTTCATGATAAAAATAAATTAAATCAGTTATTAGAAATGAGTTATTAAAACTATTATGTTAAGAAATGTGTTGAAAAAATCTTCTCTCCATTAAGCAGAAATTGGGGAAAAAAATAAACAGGGGGTCTAATAATTCAGGGGGGCTAATAATTCTGACTTCAACTCTATATAGTGAATATATGTCAGCAAAAGATATTGCTGTTAATTTACCAAACTTTTTCAGCAACATTTTTCATCAATAAAACATTAAAGATGAATTCAAACTTTCAAAGTACTGGTTTCAGCTAGAAATCTTTAACCTGTTCACATAAGTTTGAAATATTCCCGCTGACCCCCCCGGTGTAGGTTTTTTTAAATTACCATTATTTAGAATACGCCGCTTTAAAGTTTCCTTGACGTCGAGGTAAACTTATGGCGTGACCTCCACCCAATGATTTATTGTTTCTTTTTTTCCCATTTTCTGTAATATTGACAAACATCCTGAGATATCTGATATTCCAATTCTCAAATATGTGTAAAAACTTGTATTTGATAGTTTGAACAGCTTAATAATGATCATATTATTTGATCTATGACGGGTGATGGGCGCTGCCATGTTAGCCTGCGCTGCAGTGGAGAGATTAGAGCTGCTGGATTTAAAACATTTTTACTTATCAACTTCTCCCAAAACACATAAACCTAAAATAACCATTATTTATTTGTAAACACTGATAAATTCTACGGCTATCAATTTAAATTTATATGACTCAGCGCATCCATTACGAGAAAGCAACTGATCACAAAGGCACTGAACATTCTGATCACACCTGATGAAAAGCTCCAGGGACCAGCCTAGACTGATCACACCAAATCAAAAGCTCAAGTGATCAGCCTAGACTGATCACGCCAGATTCATCACTCTAGTGACCAGCCTAGACTGATCACACCAGATCAAACACTCTAGTGACCAGCCTAGACTGATCACACCAGATCGAACACTGTAGTGACCAGCCTAGACTGACCACACTGGATCAAAAGCTCTAGTGACCAGCCTAGACTGATCACATTGATGTGATTGTACATGTCAAAAGGTTGTCATAAGAGGGAAAAACAACAACTACATATTGGGTGAGTCAATTAACAACTATTTGTTTTGTTTTTATTTATTTTAAGCAAATGATCACTTTAAAAGTTGATGCTAATTTTCACATCTAGATGAATTATTCCCTTAGTTATACCTGCAGAAGAGCAGTAAATACTGAGAGCTGATCTCTACAGCTTGTATTGCCGCTGCGGGGTGCTGAGCTTTCAATGTGGAAGACACAACTCCACCTTTAGCATTGAACACCGCCGCCTCTCCTCCGTTCCTACAAACGAGAAACAGAGCAAGAAAGAAACACGAGAAAGCATGACAGTAAGGCTCAGCATTTGTGGTTCATTTAACAGTCTAGCAATACTTCAGTTTCCATAGAACCTAATCACAACATTAAAACAAACCAGTCTGGTTGTCTTACTTTCACTTCACTACTAGACTTTACTAGATTTTTACTAGATTTATCTGTTCTTTACTATTCACAGGGCTCATAGAAAACATAATATAAATAACTGTACTGAATATATTTTAAACGTAATGTATTCTGTTAATTCAACAGCTGAATTTTCATTACTCCTGTCTTTAAAAGGACACCTTTCCTGCTCTTTTATAATCAATTATTACTGGTGTCATTAATAATGTCTCTTAACTGAATTACATTATGCCATGTTCAGAAAAGAATAAAGCTGAATTATACTACAACAACTAAAACACACGTTCAAATGATCAAAGTTAAAAGTCCCTTATCTGCCTGCTTTCGCACCTTAGGAGAACATACAGTTGTAAACTTTCCCATTTCTTTCACTTATCACTATCTCTGGTGTTCAGTAATTTGGGCATCTCTTCCGCAGGTCACGTTTCTGAACCTAAAAGGAGTAGTTGAGGTTTAAATTAGACAGGGTGCTTAAATATTCTCATGACGTCTGCAGCCTCAAATCTTGAAATCCGCCCATTTTGCAGTTTTGAGATTTGGAGGAAGTTTTGATGAGAGTGTGTTTCCACAGTATAATGAACTCTTTCATCCAGTATCTGATTCCTCATAATATGACTTTTTGGAAGATTTTTTGGCCCCTTTACGGCAGAGTAGAGAGGAAATAGGAAATTACTAGCATTACAATAGACTGAGTTTTAGAAATACAGAGGTCAATATACTGAGTTAAGAAAGGCATTCTGGGACATAAATCCCGCCTTCTTTGATCTGATTGGCTGTCTCAGTTGTTTTGACAGATATAAGTACTTTGCCCATTGTTAAGCTCTGATAAGAAAGTTGCTTTTTTTGAGAGGTACAATGTTAATATTAGGCTATTATTTTACAACTAATTATAGTTTAATCATTTGTAAATGTAAACTCATACATTCTGCAAAAAAAAAAGTCTATTATGTCAGATGTAAACTCCAAACTGAGGGGATAAAATCAGATTTGAGTGTTTACATTTTGCAATTTTGACTTCTTTTTCTCAGAATTGTGTCTGTTTTGCGCGATTGTTTCTCATAATTATAACTTTTATTCTCAAAATTCAGATAACATAAAATGTTTTAGGTATAAACTCTGAAATGCAATGCATTAACTCACAATTAATGTAAAAAATAAACTGAATTAAAATAAAATAAAATGTAATCTTGGAATTACAAAATAAAACAGTAACATTTTATCTTACAATTGTGCATTTATACACTCAAAAAATTATGTTTGCTGCTTGTTTAAACTACTTGTTTAAAATGAGCTGAAACAACACCATTCTTGAGATATTTTTGGGACAACTTAATTATTTTATGTTTATTCCACTTAAATTTGTTAAGTTAACTTAATCGATTTGTGTTAGAACAACATGAATGAACTGAGTGTAACTCTGCATTTTTCACACTGTATCTTGCAATTCTGACTTTTATTCTTAAAATTATGCTACCATTGACTTTCTTTAGAAGTTTTTTAAATATTTATATATCAGAATACTGACTTTTTTCCCCACAATTCAGAGAAAAAAAAGGTAATTTTGTCATGTGTATATACATACAGTGTGTGTGTGTGTATATATACACATACACACACACACACACACACACACACACACACACACACACACACACAGTTAAAGTCAGAATTATTAGCCCGGAAAGCAGATTTTTTTCAACATTTTTCAACATAATAACTGATTTATTTTATCTTTGCCATGATGACAGTAAATAATACTTTACTAGATATTTTTCAAGACACTTCTATACAGCTTAAAGTGACATTTAAAGGCTTAACTACGTTAATTAGGTTAACTAGGCAGGTTAGAGTAATTAGGCAAGTTATTGTATAATGATGGTTTGTTCTGTAGATTATCAGAAAAAAATATATAGCTTAAAAGGGCTAATAATTTTGACCTTAATGTCTTTCAAAAAATTAAAAACAAATAAGACTTTTTCCAGAAGAAAAAATATTATCAGACATACTGTGAAAAATTCCTTGCTCTGTTAAACCTCTTTTGGGAAATAATAAAAAAAAATGTTCAAATGGGGGCTATTAATTCTGACTTCAACTGTGAACACAAAAATATAATGCAAGAACTCCATCCTGACTTGTTTTCTCTATTATTAGTTAGAGTTCACATGAACTGGACTTTTATTGCACTATGTTAATGCACCTCCAACTGAAACATAATATTAGGTAGGGGGCAGGCTTTCTCTGTGTGGATCATTCCCTCATAGCAAAGTAACGGTGAAAGTGGCAGATTTATTAGTACAATCTTGTGGCTGAAGCCTTCAAACTGACGTCAACAGAGAAGGACTAGATTAAAGATTACCAAAACAAAAGTATTCAGGGTATTAACTTAAGAACTAACAATGTGTTCTAATAAACAGTCATTTTTTATTTATTTTATTTCATTGACTTCAACATCTTGCAGAGTTTATTTTTGTTTAGATTTGCAAGTTTTCGCTCATGTGTTCATATATCATAATTCTGATTATTTCTCACAATTTTGAGAAAAAAGTACTTTTCAGTCATTTCTTGCAATTCATGCAAAGCTATAAACTCTTCATTTTTCAAAGAAGGCTGAGTTGTAAAAAAATAAATCTTCAAATGTGAGAACAAAAGTCAAAATCGTGAGAGTAGTCTTTTATTTTTATTCTACAACAGAAAGAGACACAAGAAGAGACAGTTTTGTTCCTCATATGAATGCCTTATGCGTCTATGGCTTTTACAGCAAATTTTAATAAGAGTTTCAAATTACTAGTCGACCTAGTTGTATGTAATTGCGTACGTGTTTTAATCACATTAATAGCAAAGGTTCATTACTTCTTTCAATCGTCGCTCCTGGATAATCCTTGCATTTTAATCATGCATTGAAATACGAGATAGATAAACAGCCTTCACTCATTTTTTAAAATAGTTACAGATTTACAAAACCAACAAAGGAAACCAGTAACACACCCACACACACACTCATACACTCGAGAAGCAGACTTTTAAATAATACATTGTGTGACCAGACAATATAAATCAGTCCAGGAACACTGGCTTTGTTTTCACACATGGCTGGAAATTAGATATGCGCCGTATTATGTCAGAGCACATCTTGTTAGTTAAGAACAAAACACTTTGATGATTAATTAATGTTGATGTGCATGTGTGTGTTATGTGTGTGGTAATGTGCTCGTAACCTGTAGGCGAAGAGAACGTAGTCTTTAGCAGATTGACGGGAGACTAAGATGGACTGGTCTTTGTGGATAGGCTCAAACTCCAGAGTGAGGTTTACACAAAACAGCAGCGAACAGGACGACACGAGATCAAACACCTGAATGAAAATCAGAGAGACAAAAAGAGGAAGTTAAAACTGAAATGATAACTGGTTATTTGCAAAAAACTAAGAGACAATTCTCAGTTTCTCCGGGTGTACTGGATGGGTATTGGTTTAAAGGGCACCTTTGATACAAAATCAACTTTAGGAAGCTGTTTTAACTGAACTGTGTGTAGGTATAGTTTGTCCACAGTCATATTGGAGTGATATAAACACAAGAAGTCTCTTTTATTCAATTTCCTGATGTTAAAATAGGATCCAAATCCCAGTGATTTTGAGGCCAACCACAATGTGACAAAGGAGTACGGTTTTTTCCGCCCACAGAATTGATTGACAGGTGCGTATTAACATGTCTCCATAGTAACACATATAAACATGTCCACAGTACAGGATTTGCAAAGAAACTGTGAATAAAAGATCTGATCAAACTCTCTGTGATCAGCTGCACCTTAAAGGGGTGGTCCTCAGTGTATTTTTAAGGCTTGTTTGTGTTTATAAGATGCAAAGCAATGTGTGCTCATGCTTCACCTGTAGAAAATCACGTTATTTTTTTCATATATCTTAATTTGATTATACATAGCTACTCAGCTAACATGAAAACAACCGTCATATTTCCTAGTTCCTCTGAAAGGCCTGCCCTCAAAAGGCTCTGATTGGTCAATTAACATAATTTGCTGTGATTCGCGGATCAGCTCCACATCACCAGGAAAAACGTCACTCACCATTCAAGCATGCGCTTTTGCTCTGTGTAAACAGTCAGTCAGAGTAGCTGTTAGCCGTATCAGTTTGTCCCTGAATCGGACAGAAAATGAAGAGCACACAGCTCACGCCTGCTCTCTAAAATAAAATCTGACAAGTGTCTTTCACATATATTCAGAATAAGCATTTGTAACGTTCACATATCTTTTGCGAGTTTGTTATTTGGGATGTAGAACGCACGGAAAACAGCCGCATAGAGAGACACTGCAGCGCTGCTGAAGATTGTGGGTGTTTACAGCGGTTTGATGGATAAATATGAATTTGTAGCTAAATTGTTAGCGGTGCCAGACAGCATTTCCCTTTGTTTACATCCTTGTTTACGTCCTTAACATACCATTAATGCTAGAAACTGTGCCTGTAGTTGATCAATTTTAACAAATAAAAACACTTACAGGTTGTGGCTCACAATCCACAGCTTCGTCAGTTGAAGGGGTTTTTAGCCGAATCCAGCACTGAACTGAAAGAGATTCAGGAAGCTGTGCTTTGTCAAATACTAGCATATATTATATATATTATAATTCTCTGGAACATAATTAAAATTAAACCGTAAGCACTTCTCTCTTTGTGTCGTGTCCTTTGAAAGCCCAAATACAGAAACAGAACGAGCTCTGTGGATAGCATTTTAGCTTTCTCTGCTACATTACAGCACTACAGCGCCTCTGGCCATACACCTCTGGTGTATGCGTGTAACCTGAAGCTCTTGTGATCTCACAAGCCTGGATGTATTTTTTTGTAGTCTCCAAACTTTGTTCGCCGTAGGCTTTGCTAAGCTAACTCTGTAAAAGCCAATGTCTCCCTTTGCATTGAACTTTGAGCGTATTACATTCAGAGATGTTGTTTATGTTCACACAGCTACATTACACATCAACTAAAGTTTAAAATTTGATATCGTAGTGGACCACCCCTTTAAGAATGAGTTTTACAATTTGAAAACTTTTTTTAAAAACGGTGCATGTTTGTAATAAAGAAAAGACAGTAAAATCGCCAAGTAATCCATAACCCCTGGAATAACCACAGCCGCATAGTGTCAGTACAGTATACAAGGAGCAACTATATATGAGACCAAAACAGTGCAAAGTTAAACGTCTGTGTGTGTGTGTGTGTGTGTGTGTATTGCAAACTTTGTAACAGCATTTGTGTGGGACTCATTGTTGCAGAAAGGCTTGAATAAACTCCACCACAAATACATGAAATAAATTTACTTGGTATTTTTGACTAATAAGCTGGATTTCTGCTTCATCTGTGTCTGACTCTGTCACTGACTGCTGTTTATCTGACATAACACTGAATAAACAGACAGTCACGTGGCAATGGTGGGTGTGGAGAACCAGCTCATTTGCATTTCAAGGCACAGGCTACAAAAGCAGCTACACTTTGCTTTGAGCTCAAAATAGGCATATTCTGCATTGTATAAAATAATCTGATGGGTATTTTGAGCTGAACCTTTACAGACACATTCTGGAGACACCAAAGACTTATCTTACATCTTGTAAAATAGGAGCCCTTTATTAATTATCTTTAAATAAGTTAAGTATACTTATAAGTTTCTAAGGTAAATAATATATTTTTTATTATTATTCCACGAAGGTCTGATAACATTTCTTCCAAATGAAAATATTTATATTTTTAAGATACAATATTCATAAGATAGAATTATAAGATGTACGGATGCCAGTATGGTATCCTGTAATACCTAAAACATTGTCACTGTATTTTTTATAGACAATTTCTTACAACAATTTCTTTTCCAAGCATATACAGGATGTGCAATCTCCCACCTTAACCAAATGACAACCGTCATAGAAAACCACCAGCAGCCGTCCATCACATGCAGATGTGACCACAGGAACATCTAACGACTCCTTCTCCATGTACAGCACCTTCCCAGAATGCACCTCTCTGACCTGCAGCCAGTGACCCATCTGCAGCATGAGCACAGTGTCATCCAGACAAAGAGTGAGCGAGTCAGCGGCCCAGTCCACTGCACATCGATGAGCCCTCTGTAGGGCCCTCACAGGCCTCGTTTGCTCGTCCAGACGCCATAGATTCAGCATTCCATCAGACGAGCAGGAAACAAGGTGACGTCCACCATGAGCTAGTGCTGTCACAGCGCTCATATGACCTACAGTGGAGATCACAATCACAGAACAACATTCAATCTCCTAAAAACACTGAGGTTAGTGCTTGGCCATATTTGAAATTCAGTTTTAACCATATTTGTGGAGTTACATATGTTCTGAAGCACAGTATAAAATAATTCTATATATTATATGTTTGAAAAGCAACACTTATCAAGATACGAAAACACTTTCAGATTTCTCCCAGTAATTACACTACCTGACAGAAGTCTTGTCGCCTATCCAAGTTTTAAGAACAATAAATAACAACTTGACTTCGAGTTGATCATTTGGTATCAGAAGTGGCTTATATGAAAGGCAAAGACCTATAGATTATGCTTATTTTACCAAAATAAAATATGATCATGCCTTGATTTTTAATTATTTAATTAGGACAGTAAGATCTGACTTTGCTTAGACAAAAGTCTTGTCACTTAACAGAAATAATGTACAATATAGAATATAAAGTCATGGTGCAGTGGAAAAAGAATTAATATTGTGTATGACTCCCATGAGCTTGGAGGACTGCATCCATACATCTCTGCAATGACTCAAATAACTTATTAATAAAGTCATCTGGAATGGCAAAGAAAGTGTTCCTCTTCCTTCATGTTAGCCCAGACATGCTCAGTAATGTTCATGTCTGGTGACTGTGCGGGCCAATCCTGAGGCAGCTTGACCTTCTTTGCTTGAGGGAACTTTGATGTCGAGACTGAAGTATGAGGAGTGCTATCCTGCTGAAGAATGTATACCTTTATACCTGTCTTGATAGCTCAGGCTGTTGATGTTGCCATCCACTCTGCAGATCTCTCGCACACCGCATAATGAATGTAACCCCAAACCATGATTTTCCTTCACCAAACTTGACTGATTTCCGTAAGAACCTTGCGTCCATGTGGGTCAAAAGGTCTTCTGCAGTATTTGTGATTATTGGGATGCAGTTCAACAGATGATTCATCGGAAAAATCTGCCACTTTTCCAAATGATCAACTAGACGTCAAGTTATTATTTATTCATTGCTTTTACAACTGGGATCGACGACAAGGCTTTTGTCAGGTAGTGTAATCTGCATCTGATGGCAAATTCCTTAATTATCTGAAAAAACCTGTTTTAATCCTTGTGTGCTGTTGAGACGTTTTCATCCACTCTGGTGTGAATTTTTTATTTATTTATTTTTTTTTTTGAGTCTTAATTTGGCCACAACTTTCTCGACATTTTTTGATAGCAAAGCCATGACACCATATTTGTATGTATTCTTGATCGTTGGTGGTTTTCCCTGTTGGAAAGTGGTAAAATTTGTTATTTTTTTTACTGTTGGTCAACAGCTGTAGTGTAAAGAAAGCTTAGTTTCTGGCTTTTATATGGAGTATTGTGAGTTTGAGTGAGTGTAAGAGAGACCTTTGCACACTTACCTTGATATGTCTGAGAAAATCAAAATAAGCACCTCAGCTTTTAAAACACAGCAAACACAGTAAGTGCATTACACAGACACATACATTCTGCTGTTTTACTTCAACTCCATATAAAAGCCAGGCACTTTTTGACACAGGCCTATCTAAAGAGTTAATGGTGCCAACATTTACAAGTTTTACCCCTTCCCAACAGGGAAAACCACTAGCAATTGATGATTGTGGTGTCATGGCTTTGCAATCAAAAAATGCCATTATAATGGAAGTTAATGGGACAAAAACAGCCACCAACATAACAAAAGGGTAGTCAATTTGAACATAACACAAGGGTTAACTGGCAGTCAACTTTTCCAGTTTTTACTGACTTTGCAAGATGGAGAGTCTTTCAAAAATAATTGACACCCTCAGACAGCAGATTGTCCTAATGAAGACTAAAGAGATGAAGACTATATCAGCAACCCAGGCTTGTTCTGATTACATACCGCTATATACATTTCTTGAGACAGCAAAATACGTCCCAGGAGTGACATTTTTTTTTTTTTTTTGCAGTTTTTGTTTTCGTGAATCCACCAGAGGCCACTGTGTATGCTTTTTGAGATATTAAATTTCTCTCGCAAGTGTCATTCACGCCTGCTGTTCTCAAGCAAATCCACCAGAGGGCGCTGTCGACTGACTGACTTTCTGACTGACCAACTGACCGATAACCCCACCCTCCCCCTTCCCTAAACCCAACCAATACCATTTTAAAAAGCAACAATTGACCCGCCCTCCCCCTTCCCTAAACCTAACCGCAGTATTTTAAAAAGCAATCCAGAAAAAGAAAAGCCCCTTGATTTTTACCACGCTTTCAGATTTTACCACATTCTCACCTTGTTATTTACTGGCTTATTTTATTTTTTAGCTTTTGTTTTTGTCCTACCTGCTTTCTGGAACCGTTCTTCACCCAACTCGAACCTCATTGTAGCGGTCAACTCACCTCAAGTCCGTCGACGTACATGGCATGCTAACTGAACAAACTGGTAACAGCGGAAAAGCCGTCCATACAGAGGTAAGCGATCAGCTGGTAAGCGTGAAAAGGAACGGCGTCATACCGCCCCATAGCATTTATTTTAAACATGAAATGCAGCCATACGTAGCCCTGGTTACATAATTTGCGATCTCCAGAAACATATATAGGGCTACGTTTTCAGAATGAGCCTATGTTGGCTAAAAAAGTTGGTCTCTCCAAATCTGTGATTTCATGAATATTGCAGCTTTACAACATCAATAATTTAAGTCCTTCAAAAAGACTGGTCCTCCATCAAACACAAATGCAGGAGAGGACAGGAAAATCTGGAGATCTCAATGGTCAAATAGTTCAACACTGTGGCTGAAAAGTGAGTCAGGATGTTAACGACTGATCATTCAGGCATCATGCAGAATCTTATTTAGACTTTTTTTGTCATAAGTCTCTGCAGATTATAGAGCTGCTCATTCAATTTGTAGGCCAAACAGAGAGGCTAATTCATTAAACGCTCCATCTGAATTTTCCTACGGGTCTCCAGAGTGACCCAAATACTATTTGTTATTGACAATACTTCAACAGAATTTACTTAAGTTGTTCAGAAGCAAACTCATTGCAGTTAAACCTCAAACATTAATATTAAACCGTGTGCTTCAACGGTTGCTATCGACATAGCAATCGCTATGTAAGGACTCCAACAGCTGTGCACTCATTTCATGTGACACACCAAACCACATGAATTCACTTCCTATTTCTCAATGCAGAAAAAGGGTCATGGTACCAGTATCAATAGCAATCCAACTGTTTAAGAATTGCAGAATTGGAAGCCTCTAAAAACCAAAATATGTGTCATGTGATGAGATGAGATTTGTTGATGTTTGTGCAGTAATGTTCTTTTAGTAATATTCAGATACCATTATATCATTTGTTAATTTTTTTTTAAATCAGCTTTAGATTTTAAATGCTTTTTAAAAAAATGCTTTTAGCATTTTAAATTGATTTATTTTCCTGTTTAACTGTTTAGATGTTATTTTTTAAAACATATTTCCATTATTTGCCAAGAAAGTATTTTGAATGTTTATTTGAGTTTTATATTTTTATTGATTTCAGCTTTATTTCAACACATGCAATCATTTAATTTATTTATTTAAATAACAATAGCAGGCACTTAGTTGCATTTTTTTGTATATTTGTGTATTTGTGCTTTGCTTGCTGTTTTTGCAATATTTAAGTTGCTTTGGTATGCAAATCACCACACATTTCAGT
This sequence comes from Danio kyathit, assembly GCA_903798195.1. Taxonomy (NCBI): domain Eukaryota; kingdom Metazoa; phylum Chordata; class Actinopteri; order Cypriniformes; family Danionidae; genus Danio; species Danio kyathit. The sequence continues at coordinate 23,682,673 of LR812525.1, read as the reverse complement.
TGAAAGAAAAATCCAATATATATAATCCAAAAAATACACTATATACAATACACACCATAAATATAACAATTTATTATTATTATTATTATTAATATTATTATTATTATTTTACAAATAAAAAATTTTTATGCATATGTTGCTACCAGCTTAATTAGAATTACTTTAAACTTTTTAAAACTATTCATCTACTTCACAAGAAGTATAATTCCCTTTCTAAATAAATAAACAATTAAAGAGTCTGCTCAGGCGAGCGGACAAAGTCATTGTTATATTAATTTTGTTAAATTAACTGTAAGTTATTTCTGAATATTCATAATTAAATAACTTATTATTATTAATCATTAATATTCATGAAATTGAGCTAATTTTGTTACAATTTCTATTTAGATGTTTTTCATTTCAGTTTTAGTTTGAACTCTATTTTGTAGGTGTTGAAGTCCACATTGCGCAGAGTACCAGAATGTGAGTTTATGTGCTTTTCGGCCTGTAATTCATTGCACAAGCACTGTAGTCTGAATATAGTACCTTATGAACGTACAGTTTATAAGTACATAGAACATTCAAGCCACAGTTCCTAATTGCTCATAAATCCCAACCCACAGCTCTAAAATCACCTAGGAAAATCCCAAGTAAACCCATGACTCTAACCTGTCAGTTATTAGAATGTAATCCGACCTGCGCTATTGAGAATAGCTAGTGTTTACATGCATATGGCACTTAAAATACATGTCAGGCCTTAGATACAGATTAGGCCAAAACCAGTCTGATTGGTAATACTAGGAAACTGAGCTAAATATGTGTACCTGATAGGAGTGTGTGCATGAGTCCACCTGGAGGAAGCAGGCAGGTGTACGAGGGCACCAGAACAGGCAGAGAAGAGCTTCTGCACTGAGCTAACAAATCATGAAGGAAGGAGAATCGTCTTGGGTCACCTGGAACAACACGTACACTGAGATATGAGTTTGACACGTCTGCAGGTGTGAGTCATTTTATGCTTGTGTGTGTACCTGAAGTTACGGGTTTGTCTTGGCAAATGATCTGCTCCAAACGACCCAGGAGCTGAGATGCCAGCTGGCATGGGTCATTTAAGAGCACAGAATGAGAAAGCCTCAAAACCTGGTCCAAAACAGTAACATCCAAAAGATCTCTGTAATACACACACACACACACACACACACACACTTGTCTGTATATATACTGTCTTACAGCTCGTTTACATTTAAGACAATAACTATAAGATAAATATGAATCTTTTTAAATTGATTCTAGATTAAAGATAAAAGCTTCACCACAACTGTAACACTAACAATATCATTGGAATCACTTTAAAGGTATAGTTCACCCACAATTTTACATGTACTCACAATTTACTCAACCTCAAGTGTTTCCAAACCTTTATGAGTTTCTTTTTTTAGTTCTTTTTTTTTTTTTACAAGATGTAAATAAGATTTAAAAACGTGTGTGTGTATGTATGTGAGAGAGAATTTTCAGCTCAAAATACCTCACAAATAATTTTTATATCTCTTTGTAACTGCCCCTTTCAGTCTTTGATCCAAATTGTGCTGTTTTGGTGACTGTCACTTTAAATTCAAATGAGATTGTTCTCCCAGCCCTCTTTTTAAAAAAGGGCGAAGCTACAAATGCCAATGCATCAGCATAGTGGCAGATTTAAAACAGGACTAACATTATCTCTGTGCGAAATTGAAAATGTCAAAAAAAGTGGCTCAGAAAAAGGCAACATAGGCTCATTCTGAAAACGTAGCCCTATATACATTTCTGGAGATCGCGATTATGTAACCAGGGCTACGTATGGCTGCATTTCGTCTATAAAATGAACACTAAGGGACGGTATGATGCCGTTCCTTTTCGCGCTTACCAGCTGACCGATTACCTCCATATTGATGGCTTTCCCGCTGTTATCAGTTTGTCCAGTAGCTCGCCATTTACTTCGGCAGACTTGAGATGCAGAGAGTAGATGACTACGACAACGGTTCCAGAAAGCAGGTAGGACAAAAACAGGATCCAAAAAAAAAAAATAAATGAGTAAATAACAGGGTGAGAATGTGGTAAAAATCAGGGTTTTTCTTTTTTTGGATTGCTTTTTAAATTTGTCGGTTGGGTTTAGGGAAGTGGGTGGGCGGGTCAATCGGTGCTTTTTAGAACACTATTAATTGGGTTTAGGGAAGTAGGAGGGTCAGTCGATTGGTCAGTCAGTCAGTCAAACAGTCAGTCGCACTCTGGTGAATTTAAGTGAGAACAGCAGGCGCGAATGGCACTCACGAGAGAATTTTTAGATCTCAAAAAGCGTACACAGCGGCCTCTCGTAGATTCGCGAAAACAAAAACTTTTAAAAAATGTTTAGCTCCTTTGACGTATTTGGCGCTCTACAGAAATGTATATAGAGGTACGTTTTCAGTATGAGTCTGGGTTGGAAAAAGGTACTCTAGGGCAGGGGTTTTCAAACTGTGGGGCGCGCCCCACCAGGGGGGCACCAGCACCTCTTAGGGGGGGCGCGAGAATTTGAGGCGTGCACGCGAGTAAATTATGATGATGATTTTTATGCGTTCACTAGAGTGAATCGGATTAATGTTAGTTCCACAGCTAATTATCAGGCACTTGTAGAGTTTATGCTTTCTAGTAAAACATATACAAATAAAATAGAGCGGCTGCTTTTTAACATGGCGCGAGAGAAATTGGACAATCTTGGGGGGGCGTGTGTCCTAAAAGTTTGAAAACCCCTGCTCTAGGGTATGGTGTACGGTACGAAAATCTAATGGCGGACGGCTGCTTCTCATTCAGGGCTGTATATGCTAATGAGGGAGAGATTGTATGGAATCAGAAATGACTCAAAAGTATTTCACGCAAAAGACACGATGTACACATGCGTAGCCTAATTCACGTGCATAAAACCAAATTCACGTGCGTAAAATATTTATATATATTCACAAAAACAATTCACGTGCACAAAATAAAAATACATATTCATAAAATACGTTTCACAAATGCAAAACACCATTTGCAAGTGTATAAGAGTGTACAAAAAGTTTTGAAAGTTTAAATCTTGCGAGTTCATCATGAATGAGAATGTGCAAATCCTCTTTCACGTACGACACCCCCTGGATACGTGTGTGTGTATTTTTGAGACTGTCCTGGCAGAGGCAGGCAACTCGTAACCTTTCAGCCAATCAGATGAGCGCTGTATCCGATATCACCCACTCTGCGCTCCTTTTGCGCAGTCAGTTCCTCTCCAGCATGGCGAACGGAGAAGGAGATGCGCAGGATTCAAGCATAAAATTCCCTGACTTTCGCTGACTAAACTTAATTTACATTATATCTAATGAACGTAAACAGGCTATTGTTGTGCTTTAGTAATATGTAGAATATAAATATAGTAGGCCTATACTTTTTGGGATCTTTTTCAACATAAATCGGAGCTTCTCGGATTATTTCAAACTTGTTTGATGCTGTTCAGGATTTTAAATTGGGCTGATCACTGCTCTGATACCTGCCCTCCAACATACAGCTGCATCACAGAAGAGAAGAGCTGAGGAGAATCGCGTTTTAATAAATTAAGTTTGTTTTTGTTTTTTTATTATTATCAATAATTAGCCTGTTTGTCATTTTATTTTATTACTTGTCATCTGGGTCATGAATAATTTACCGCACACACAGAATAACGTGTGGCTAATAAAAAAAATGATAATTTTATTATAAATCAGCTTTTTTTTTTATATTTGTTAAAACTGACGCGATTCTTCCCAGCTCCGTCAATTTACTTTGTGATATTATGCCGCATTAATCCCTCATGCAGAAAAGACTTTACAGAATACGGAATAAAAATGCTAAATCATTCCAGTAGGTGGCGCATTCAGATCAGTAATGAGGAGTGATGAGACATTCCAAATGTAACAAAAAATTTTTACATTTCATTAAATAAAATGTAGTACAAGTATATTTAATTAAGCCAATTTATAAAATTAAAGTGTAAATGCTTATGAATAACTGCAAATAAGCAAATAAACCTTCCTCTTTTTTTTAAACGCAAAAAAAAATAGACTATTTTCACATTAATTTCCTTAAAAAGTAACACATTTAGCTCCTTTTGTATTGTATTGTATTGTATTGTATTACTTTCCCAATACTGCAAATAGCCTAAGATTAACATGTCCTACTGATTTTTCAGACCTTTGAAACGTAAAACTCCAAATGATCGCCTAAACAAGATTAGGCTACAAAACTACTGTAGTAAAGAGAGTATGGTCCCTTTAAGTCTATTCACTGTGTTTTTTCTGTTCTAATTTTCCATTGGCTGTTTAGTTATGTCAATCAGAGAGAATGCACTGAGTTACGTTGTGAACGGTAAGTTCAGTTCAATATAGAGGTTGCTCGCATGCTCATCGCACCGTTCTGTGCCGGAGCAAGAGGAACAATGACGTGTAAGCTGTGTGTTCCATATTACTGTGTGAGTGTATCTGCGCTGTTCAAGACGTTAAGTAAAAGTTATACGGAAAAGACGATCATGTCCCACGCATCCACGTAGGCTAAAGCAAAACTGACACTAACAGAACACACGACACTACCAAACTAAAACATGCATTTAATGTTGAAAAAAGATAAACCAGATTAACATATCATACCGCATTCACAATAGCCTATTTAATGGATTACTTGGGCTATAATGTCTTTGACCACCAGCAAATCAGAATATTCAGCTGGACAGCACTTTAGCTTTGTGTTCAGAGTCGCTGCCTCAGTCAATCAAATCCAGTCAAATAAAGCCTACAGCTGAGCTGAGACTACAGGAGTTTTAGCCTGATTTATGCTCGATTTTCACCTTCTGAGAAAAGGAGATACGTTTACTACAGCCCATGATAAGAAAATAAACACTTAATTTATGTTGTCATGTTTTTATTGTCAATTTTTTTACTTTCTGGCTAAATAAAGATAAAAGAATAATTTAAAATGCTTATATTTATATATTTATTACTGAATGATAGGGTATATATTTACATATTAGGCAACTAAAACACAACAACAGCCTGTTTACGTTCATTAGATATAATGGTTTAGTCAGTGAAAGTCAGGGAATTCAATGCTTGAATCCTGCGCATCCCTTTCTCCGTTCGCCATGCTGGAGAGGAACTGACTGCGCAAAAGGAGCGCAGAGTGGGTGATATCGAATACAGCTCTCATCTGATTGACTGAAAGGTTACGAGTTGCCTGCCTCTGCCAGGACAGTCTCAAAAATACACACACGTATCCAGGGGGTGTCGTACGTGAAAGAGGATTTGCACATTCTCACTCAGGATGAACTCGCAAGATTTAAACATTCAAAACTTTAAGTACACTCTTATACACTTGCAAATGGTGTTTTGCATTTGTGAAACGTATTTTATGAATATGTATTTTTATTTTGTGCACGTGAATTGTTTTTGTGAATATATATATATAAATATTTTACGCACGTGAATTTGGTTTTATGCACCTGAATTAGGCTACGCATGTGTACATCGTGTCTTTTGCGTGAAATACTTTAGATACTAATCTCGCTCCATAAGATTGTCACTAATGGGTGAGGCTTTCCTCCTCTAATGACATGTACAAAGGGAGAACGTGAACGGAAAGTGTTTCTGCAGACTGTTTTTATCAAGTGTGATTATAAAAAAAGTAGAATTAATACATTTTTACCATTAGAGGCTGGCTAAATTCACACACTGTTGCCACACAACTGTGTTTTAACCTTTTTTAAAAGTGATTTTTGCCTAATTGGTCCCCTATAACATCAATTTTTAATTTTTGTATGATCTATCCCTTTAACCCAACTATAACCAAACAGTGATTAAATAATCATACTTATCCACAATGACAGCCGCTTTAAGATCTTCCTGGACGTGATAGATGGACAATCCCCACAGTTTATGCAGCAGGAACTCGTAGTTAAACAGACACTCAGTGAGCAAAGGAATGATCTGCCCTGAGTGGATATAATGATACGGCAAACAGTGGAGTTTGCGCAAATTAAACACATAGCACCTTCTTCCTCTCTCCTTTCTGATCCAAGCCAACGGTTGAAAAACCTGGCTATTCGGAGCACTCCCATTGAAATAATCAGCAAAGTCTGCATGGACGGCTTTTACAGAGTCTTCTGTTGGTGCATATCGCTGTAAAACAACACAGTGAAACTCCATATGAGTCCAGCGTAACACCCATGTGTTGTCACTTTCCACTTCTGTCACGTAATCCTTCAGAGCATACAAAAGTCCCGCCACAAATGCATAAGGCACAGGGGAATATTCTGAAGCTGGAAGCGTCTGATGATGCAAAATCGCCATCTCATGCTTCACATGACCATCGCATCCTAAAAGCACCAAAAGTTCCTCTTCAGCAATGCCAGAACGGGATAGTGAAATAAGCAAAGCCAAACGTCGCACCAAACACGACCCATACTCTCGCTCCAAACTGACTAGGACGTTCACAAAAAGTTGATTTGGATCCTTAGGGATGCTGAGACCGTTTTCGGGAGTGAAGGAACTCCACTGTTTGCTCTCTGCATAGGCTAAATTAAGATAAAGAGGAGATGGACAGGATAGGCAGGACTGGGATAAAAGCATCCACTGGTTTTCTGTCAGCTGGCGTAAGTCTGAAGATAGTCGTGATGCCAGTGCTGATGGGATCTCCTCATGGTGAAGAGCAGGTAGAGACAGGACAGAGACCTTAACCTGAGACTGAAAGAAAAACAATGATTCAAATTGAATATAGGGTTGAAGTCAGAATTATTAGCCCTCCTGAATTATTCGTGCCCCCTGTATATTTTTTTCCCCTAATTTCTGTCTAACAGCGATTTTCTGATTTTTTTTCCAAGTTCGATTTATTTATGTAGCACATTTCCAAATGGCCACAAGGCCACACAATGTGCTTTACAGAGAATATGCAAACAAGCAGTACAAACATAATATACAAAACAGCAATAGGCACATAACGTAAAAGATGTATAAAAGATGTAAAATAGATTATACAAAAACAGTTTGGTTTCAATGCCTAAAACAAGAAAGTAATTGACCCTTTAAATAATTCCGCTTAGTTAAAAGGTGCTACCACAATTGACCACACCAAACAGGATTAAATACGAGACTGTTGGCCCAGAGAAAAGGACTTAAGCTTTAAACGACCTAGAAAATAGATGAGTCTTTAATTTAGACTTAAAAATTTGCAGTGACAAAGCCATTTTTAATTCTAGCAGCAGCACGTTCCAAAGGAGTGGCCTGGCTATAGCGAATGCATGTTCGCCACTGCTTTTGAGGTGGGCCTTTGGGACTTTCAAGATATTTCTAAACACAATTGTTTTGATAACTTATTTCTAATAACTTATCTTTGCCATGATGACAGTACATAATATTTTACTAGATATTTTTAAAGATACTAGTATTCAGCTTAAAGTGCAATTTAAAGGCTTAACTAGGCTAATTAGGTTAACTAGGCAAGTTAGGGTAATTAGGAAAGTTATTGTATAACAGTGGCTTGTTCTGTAGACAATCAAAAATATATATATATTGCTAATATAAGGGGGTTAATAATATTGACCTTAAATTGGTTATAAAAAAATCAAAACTGCTTTTACTCTAGCCGAAGTAAAACAAATAAGACTTTTCCCGGAAGAAAAAATATTATAGGAAATACTGTGAAAAATTCTTAACTTTGTTAAACATAATTTGGAAAACATTTAAAAAAGAAAAACAAATTAACAGGAGGGCTAGTCATTTTGACTTCAACTTTATATATTTTTTGTATATGGCTGTATCTAAAATCGCCCCCTGTACCCTTAAACAGTGCACTATTTCAGCAAACAGCCATTTCTAGTGGTGCCGAGTGCATAGTGCACTCAATCAATCCCACAATGCACCAGAAGACATTTTGAAATATGTTGGAAATCGGTAACCATTGACTAGCAGAGTTGGAAATAAATCTCATATGGAAGTCAATAGTTACAGGTTTCCAAACATTCTTCAAAATATATTCCTTCTGAGAAGAAAGAAATTTAAACATGTCTGAAACAAGTGAGTAAGTAATTATACATTTTGGGTGAACGATCTCTTTTAATATTTTTTGGTCAAAATACCTGCATTGGAAATTGATTTAAGGGAAACTTTAAGGGATTTTAAAGGAACGTTAAATTAGGGAAACTAATTTTTAATCTTGTAAAAATATTTGCCCTGCCATAATCTTATGAGAAGTTCTTTTTTTCTTTTTTTTTCTTTTTTAAAAATATCAATTTGTTCTTTATAAAATTTAGAATATATTAATTTATGGCTTTAATATTTGTATCCATAAAGGGACTAAGCCGAAAAGAAAATGAATTGTATTTGGCCATTTACATAGAAGTTGATATTTAGCCGCACCATATTGGTGTTTCGTAACATCTAGTTTTTATGAGGTGAGTTGTTAGCACAATGCTCAACCCCCAATTTGGAGGACCAGGACATTCAGACATGCACTACGGACAATTTAGCTTACCCAATTCACCTACAGCACATGTCTTTGAACTGTGGGGGAAACCAGAGCACTCCGAGTAAACCCACGTGAACACGGGGAGAACATGCAAACTCCATACAAAAATGCCAACTGACCCAGTCAGAGCTCAAACCAGCGACTTTCTTGCTGTGAGGTGATAGCACTACCCACTGCGCCACTAATGGGACTGTTGACTCATGTCTAAATGGGAGTGTAAATCATCCTCCTTCATTTGCTTACCCGTACAACATGAGCACATTTAGAAAATGTGTTGGCAGAAACAACAATGAAGACGTGTGGCAGAATAATATCACTGAGCCAGGAAAGATCAGCTTCATGTTCCTCGCTCAGATTATCCAGACCATCCAGCAGCAGGGTCAAGGGCCGCTCCTCTGTCACCAAACCCAACAACGAGCACAGATCGCTGGACAACTCTGACAGAGACTGAGGGGAAAAAAACATAGACTGCATTTCATAGTGCAACACTATCTGTCAGACAGATAAACAATCTCTCAATATCGCATATCCAGAAGGGTGTAGAAGACCTTTATGAATATTTGATGTGTCTTTAAAGTGTTTATGTACCTCAGATATCTCTGTTTGGAGGCTGTAGATGTTGGCTAACTGAAGGCACAGAGTCTGGAGGAGCAAACGTACATTTCTGCTGTCAGATGTCAGACCCACAAAACAGGCCAGCACTTTGACATCCCTAAGAAAGAGTTAACCATGATTAATATTGTTACTTATAATATTTTTAGAGTGAGTTTTGAAATAAGGATTGAAACTGAGCAAATTCTCAGTCACTAAAATGTTTTAGGCTTGCATTACCATTTTAAAGTTAGCGGTTCAAGTTGTTTTTAGTTAGTCTTTTTATAATACTTTTTATTTGGCAAGTATTCTTTAAATGATTTAATAAAATTTAATTTATGCTTTCTTTTTCAAATGAATGAAGCACGTTTGAGCTTTCTATTCATTAAAGAATTCAGCTTTTTGATTTGGTGGCTAGTTCGTATGAATTCGTATAATCTAATTCGTACAATTTAGTATGATTTGCTCATCACCCAATGACGGTTGGGTTTAGGGATGGGGTTGGGTGCCACGCTATGGAGTCAATCTAGGGCCATATATACTTGCAAAATAAAAAAAAGTTTTGCAAGCAAAAATAAAGTATTGAGCAAATAAAATAATAAATGCAAATCTCCAAAAATCGCAAAGAAAAAAAATCTCTTTTTTGAGAAATAAAAATTAATTTTGCTAACAAAAATAAACAACTGCAAAAGGGAAAATTAAGCTTTGAGAAATAAAAATAAAATTTGCAAACAAAAAAAGAACTGCAAATAAAAATCAAGCAGTGCAAAACAAAGCTAAAATATTTGCAATATAAAAAAGAAAAAACTATATATATATATATATATATATATATATATATATATATATATATATATATATATATATATATATATATACAGGGAGTGCAGAATTATTAGGCAAATGAGTATTTTGACCACATCATCCTCTTTATGCATGTTGTCTTACTCCAAGCTGTATAGGCTCGAAAGCCTCGAAAGGGGTGTGGTCTAATGACATCAACACCCTATATCAGGTGTGCATAATTATTAGGCAACTTCCTTTTCTGTGGCAAAATGGGTCAAAAGAAGGACTTGACAGGCTCCGAAAAGTCAAAAATAGTGAGATATCTTGCAGAGGGATGCAGCACTCTTAAAATTGCCACGCTTCTGAAGCGTGATCATCGAACAATCAAGCGTTTCATTCAAAATAGTCAACAGGGTCGCAAGAAGCGCGTGGAAAAACCAAACCAAAAACCAAGGCGCAAAATAACTGCCCATAAACTGAGAAAAGTCAAGCGTGCAGCTGCCAAGATGCCACTTGCCACCAGTTTTGCCATATTTCAGAGCTGCAACATCACTGGAGTGCCCAAAAGCACAAGGTGTGCAATACTCAGAGACATGGCCAAGGTAAGAAAGGCTGAAAAACGACCACCACTGAACAAGACACACAAGCTGAAACGTCAAGACTGGGCCAAGAAATATCTCAAGACTGATTTTTCTAAGATTTTATGGACTGATAAAATGAGAGTGAGTCTTGATGGGCCCCTGGCTGGATCGGTAAAGGACAGAGAGCTACAGTCTGACTCAGACGCCACCAAGGTGGAGGTGGAGTACTGGTTTGGGCTGGTATCATCAAAGATGAGCTTGTGGGGCCTTTTTGGGTTGAGGATGGAGTCAAGCTCAACTCCCAGTCCTACTGCCAGTTTCTGGAAGACACCTTCAAGCAGTGGTACAGGAAGAAGTCTGCATCCTTCAAGAAAAACATGATTTTCATGCAGGACAATGCTCCATCACACGTGTCCAAGTACTCCACAGCTTGGCTGGCAAGAAAGGGTCTAAAAGAAGAAAAACTAATGACATGGCGTCCTTGATCACCTGATCTAAACCCCATAGAGAAGCTGTAGTCCATCATGAAATGTGAGATTTACAAGGAGGGAAAACAGTACACCTCTCTGAACAGTGTCTGGGAGGCTGTGGTTGCTGCTGCACGCAATGTTGATGGTGAACAGATCAAAACACTGACAGAATCCATGGATGACAGGCTTTTGAGTGTCCTTGCAAAGAAAGGTGGCTATATTGGTCACTGATTTGTTTTTGTTTTGTTTTTGAATGTCAGAAATGTATATTTGTGAATGTTGAGATGTTATATTGGTTTCACTGGTGAAAATAAATTATTGAAATGGGTATATATTTGTTTTTTGTTAAGTTGCCTAATAATTATGCACAGTAATAGTCACCTGCACACACAGATATCCTCCTAAAATAGCTAAAACTAAAAACAAACTAAAAACTACTTCCAAAAATATTCAGCTTTGATATTAATGAGTTTTTTGGGTTCATTGAGAACATGGTTGTTGTTCAATAATAAAATGAATCCTCAAAAATACAACTTGCCTAATAATTCTGCACTCTCTGTATATTGCCTTTACAAAACCTATCCAGTCAATTGCAATGTTCATTTTGATTGGCTTTTTAGTCAACCGTGAGATTGCGATGCTGTTATCACTTTGCACTTCACTGCCTGCCGTAAACGTCCAAGTTCCTTTGACTCCGACCCCTTGTCAAATCAGGGCCACAAAGTGAAACATGCAGAAACGTGAAGTGCAAAGTGAAAACAAATGGCAAACTCATGGTTGAATATATGCAATTTTTTATTTATTTTTTTTTTGCACTGCTTAATTTTTATTTGCAGTTCTTTTTATGTTTGCAAATAAAATAAAAAATCTCACATTTATTTTCACTTTGCGATTTTTGGAGATTTGCATTTATTTAATTGTTTTTGCTCAATACTTAATTTTTTGTTTGCAAAACTTTCTTTTATTTTGCAAGTATATATGGCCCTAGATTGACTCCATACCATGCCTACATTTTCATACAACTGAACTCGAATTAGCCACTAAACTGACAAATCGTACAAAATACTTGCGTTTTCTCATGAGATCAGGCTGGTTTCAAGAAAGGACTAAACAAACTAAGGAAAGAACGAAGGATGGAAAGAACAAATTAACAAACAATAGACCAAATGAAGGGACAAAAGAATGAAGGTATGAATAAATGAGCGAACAAATGAAGGAACAAAGGAACAAATTAATGAGGGAACGAAAGAATAAAAGAAGGACAGAATGAACACAAAATGGAAGAAGGGAACGAAGGAAACAAACATAGGAAGATCACTAAATGCACTACAGAATGTTACGTTTACACATTCTGTGCAAACTGCATGTAAACGCATCATCCTTTCATGTTGTAATACTCAATACTCACTAATCTTGAGTACTTTTAAAAGGGCTACTTTTTACTCATATTTTGAGTAATATTTATGACAGATACTTTCTCTACTTGCACTACATTTTTGGCAAGTAATGGTACTTTTACTTGAGTATGATTTTTCAGTACTCTTTTCACCACTGAGGGTGGGTGTGGGGATCGGTCAGTTGGTCGGCCAGTCAGTCAGGCGCTAATGATACTCGCGAGAGAAATTTGACATCTCATAAAGCATACACAGCGGCCTCTGGTGGATTTGTGAAAACAAAAACTGCAAAACGGCATACCTCCTGGTACATGTTTCGCGCGCTCCAAAAACGTATACAGGGTTACATATCCATAATGAGCCTGGGTTGAATATATTATGATTTTGAAAAAACTAAAGTTTATTTGGCTCAACAAGGCTACCTTTATTTAATCAAAATACAGTAAAAACAGTAATATTGTTAAATATTATTACATTTTTAAATTACATTTAAAAAATTGTTATATTTTTAAAAATTATTTATTCCTGTATACACGGAAATCAGTTTACAGAAAAATGTATTCTTACTATAAATATTGAAAACAGTACTGTTTTGCTGTGAAATATTTTTTGTGAAAAACTTCCTTCGCTTGTTTGGTCCTTCCTTAGTTTGGTCCTTCCTTCTATTCTTTGTTCGGCTCTTTCTTCCATTCTTCATTCGTTTCATTTAGTGATTGTTTAAGACAGTTTGGCGATTTCAGTCATCATACAGTCAACATCCTTCATTATCTCATCAGTGATATGCAGTCTATAAACAAGTCATGCATGAAGATTTTTGACATCTTTTTGGACACTTTTAATGCTTCTAAAATATTTGGTGCATTTATAAAGCGCCCATGTCTTGAGGTTGTTCAGTATGATTCGATTTACTTCCTATGTGAGATTTGATTGGACAGGAATCACAGGACTGATTTCTTTTACTTTAGCCAATCACCATAGACAAGAAAAATAAAGTAGTGACTGCAGGTTGAAGGAAAATAGTGGAGCAAAAGTACCAATACTGCACTAAAAATGTACTCAAGGGAAAGTAAAATGACACATTTTTGAAATTACTTAGTAAATTACAATTTCTGAAAAACTACTCAATTACAGTAATTGGAGTATTTGTAATTTGTTACTTTACACCACTGCCCATCCTCTTCCCTAAACCCAACCAATAATGTTTTCAAAAGGCCCGATTGACCAGCGCCCATCCTCTTCCCTAAACCCAACCGATAGTGTTTTCAAAAGCACCAATTGACCAGCCCCTACCCACTTCCCTAAACCCAACCAATAGTGTTTTCAAATACACCGATTGACCAGCGCCCACCCACTTCCCTAAACCCAAACGACAGTGTATTCAAAAGCACCAATTGACCAGCACCCACCCACTTCCCTAAACCCAAACGACAGTGTATTCAAAAGCACCAATTGACCAGCACTGACCCACTTTTCTAAACCCAACCGATAGTGTTTTCAAAAGCACCAATTGACTCGCCCACCACTCTCCCTTAACCCAACTGGCAGTGTTTTCAAAGGCAATCAAAAAGCTCTCATGATCGTCCCGTAACATTCGTTTTAAAGACGAAATGCAGTAATACGTATTTCTGGCTACATAAATCGCGATCTCCAGAAATGTATACAGAGCTACCTATTCACAATGAGCCTGTGTTGAATAAATTTCATCTACCTCAAGCTCTTAAATGGTCGTGTTTTTTTTTTTACTCATTGTTTGCCTACCCAGGTATCCAAATAGGCATCAGCTGTGCCAATTTGGCAAGTGTCGTGCTTTTTCCAGACCCTGGTTCTCCAACTATCAGCAAGGCATTCTGGAGCAGCGATGATGCTTCAAGTGCACTTTTCACTTCCATCAGAAAGTTCTGCCTGAACACAAAACCCTGTGCTCTAATGTGGAGAAAAGGAAATAATATTTACACTGCCCGGCAAAAAAAAAGGCACTGTTTGGATTTAAGCGAGCAAATACTTGAGAACGTCTATGGTTGGATGTTTATTGGAGTGATTAATATGTTCCTGCCTGTCTTACATTTGGCAGCAATTCCTTCAACTCTAACTGACCCATTGTGTAGCTTTTTATTTCTTCAGAAGATGTATCACATTGGCATTTTCCAGGTTAGCAATAGCCATGTTTATCAGGCTCAAACTGGGAAAGAAGGCTTCATTTTCACACACCTGAATTGACCACCATTTGACCTGAACCCTACTGAACGTCTTGAAATGTGCTGGAGTGATTTTTACATAGAGTGGTTCTCTTCAGGGTCATCTTAAGGCCAGGACACACCAAGCTGACAGTCAGCCATCAGTATGTGTCTCGGTTTACCATTGGAGAGCGTTTGCCTGATTCATGCATGTAATGCATGTAAACTCAGCATTGGCTGTACTGTCAGTGAAAGAGAGCTCTCTGATTGGCTGTTCAGCTATGAATGCTTCAAGTGCACTTTTCACTTCCATCCAAAAGGCACTGTTTGTATTTAAGTGAGAAAATACTTGAGAAAGTCTATGGTTGGATGTTCAGTCTATGGTTGGCTGTTCTATGATTCTATGATTGGCTGTTTGGCTACGAATCAGCGGGTGAGAACAAAAGCTGAAGTGAGGAAACTAAGCAAACATTGCAAGTCAAGAGGGAACACAAAGAAGCGGCTGTAATTTAGTTGCAATTCTTAAGTATTTGCAAACAATATGGATAATCAGGTTATCAGATATATTTGCACCAATGGCTCACTCTGTTACATGAATGCTGCTATGTTTATGGTTTGTTTGCTTGCAGCACTAGTTCTAGTTTCTCTTTGTGGAATGACAGTACAGACTACTGCCACCTAGTGTTGTCACGATATTGCAATTTTGGTACCAATCGGTACTGAAATTTTTTAAACGTCCATTTCCCTCTAACATTTAAAGGTGCAGTATGTAAGTTTGACACCCAGTGGTTGAACTAGGTATTGCAGTCCTGAATCATAATAAAGGTACGCCGGGTTGCCAGTTTGAGTGATTTTAAACTGTGTTCTAAATAAAAGCAACGACACGCGATTGAGGGAATATTCTCTATATTAAAAGGAGTTTTGGTTCTAACCAACACCTCGAATTGATTTATTAGAAGCGGCTTCTATTTCTCACAGCTGAACAACAGAAACCTATGATAGATCACCTCAGGTAAGCCTCGTGTGCTTTATTCAGTGCTAAATGCTAACAATGCGAGTTTGAATGCATTTTACATGACGTGTATTACCATATACTGAAAGCAGAAAGTTCACACCAGATCTGGAAAATACAATAAACCGTTTGAAATTGAACTTTAGAACTAAACACATATGAGTGATTCAGCATGTACATTTAATGATGTTAAAGAGGGTTAACATGTATTAAATAGATTCTAAACCTTACCGTTTTGAGAGTGAGTGCATATTCTGTGCTTCTGAAAGGCTGTTTTTAAATTTCTGCCGTGTTTTGTGGCGCACACAGCCAAATGGCTCATCACTCATAACAATCTCGTCACCGCGTGTTGTTAGGACACGCGATGTAACCTGCTCACGTTCCTAATATTTATGTAATTTGCTAATTAACGTCATGTTGAACTGAATCTGTCTCATTTTGACATCTGATACTTTCCACTACACTGTAGCATTTCGCTCATGGACGCATGCTTTCAGAGTCTTTCTGAATGAATGAATGAATGAATGAATGAAATATGCTGTTTTCCAACAAGGCAACCCGGGATGCTGAATTATAATTGGCTAAACTGGCATGTGCATGTGAAAATTACCTAAACAAAGACAGCGTTCCGGCACGGAAAAAAAACATTTTCAAAGCAGAATATCTGACTTCAGCATTGTTTGTCAGTTAAACAAGTATGTTCACTTGGGATGTTTCTTAAATATCTGCACACATATTATTGTATTTTTATGCTTTAGAAGAGTCAAAAACTTACATACAGCACCTTTAAGCACTGTTTAGCTAGTTCCTAAACAGACACAAAGATCAGCTAGTCTGTCTATGAGCTGACAAACGAGTTCTCTGCTGATGAATCGACTAATCTTCGCAGTTTTAAAACGCTCCAGTGTCGGTGTATCTGTGTTTGCATTCGGTGAACAGGGGTGAAGTGCGGTGAACTGATGACCTTTATAGCCAATCACAGTCATTTCTGTTGAGCATGTGAACACAGTGGCAAATCAGCGGTGTTTAAGAATGCGCTCAACAGTACTTAAACATTAGCGGGAAATGGATGTTTTTAAAACTTCAGTACCAATTGGTCCCGAAATTGCAGTATCATGACAACACTGCCACCTACTGGTATAGAAAGACACATCCTCTCACGCAGGCACAGATTGTGCAATCTTGTTTCATTTGGCCGTCATCTGTTTGGTGTCTTTATGAGCAGCTTTTTGGTCCAGACGCAGCCGATGTGAGGAAACAAATCAGTTGTTTTTCAGTGTGCTTCCTGGGTTTTAAGGATTATTTTTAGCTTTGATCATAGTGTAAATTAGTCATGGCACTGCTTTGATAAACTTTTGGCACCTTTTCTTATAATGATAATGGGAGCAATCCTGCTATCTAATTCTGATGCATCCAGTTTCGACTATCTAAAAACATTTAATAGAGTTCAGATCAGTTACTGGTCAGTTTGTGTATAAAAATGAAGCCTTCTTCACAATCTGAATTTTGGCATTGTCATCCTGGAATGTGACCACTGGATACATCACCCAACAACACGTTTAAGAAGCTACACTACCAAAAAAAAGGTTTTCTTACTCGTATTTGGATTAGAAGCAAGACAAAAACTCTAAACACTCTTAATTCAAGAAGCATTTTCTAGACAAGCAAAACATATTGTCTTGTTTCCAGAAATAATGCTTCAAAATTAAGTGAGTTTTTCCATAAAACATGCAAAATAATCTGCCAATGAAGTAAGCAAAATAATATTGTTTTTGCTTTGAAATAAGATTATTTTACGTATCACATTGGCAGGTTATTTTGCTTATTTTAAGGAAAAACTCACCTTATTTTGAAACATAATTTCTGAAAACAAGGCAATATTTTTTGCTTGTCTACAAAATGCTTCTTGACTTAAGAATCTTTAGATATTTGGACTAGAAACAAGAAAAAACTAGTAGTAAGGAAAGCATTTTTTGCGGTGTAAAAGCTACACTCTCCATCAGTTAGGATCTTCAGTTATAAAAACATTTGCTTGTCAAACACCCAACAAGCCAGAAACATATTAATCCCTGCAGATTCAGTTTGCTTACTGAAATCAAACAGTGACTCAGGTTTTTGGCCAGAGCAGTGCATGTTGCAATTCAAAACTAGTCAAACACAAGAACAAAAACCATTTCGCAATTCGTAACTCACAATGTTTTCCCAAATCTGACATGACGCTGAATCTCTTCTTGAGCTTTGAGTCTGGAAACCTCTTTCCTCTGCATGTCGAAAGATCCTTTAGGCTGACGGACCTGCATGTGTCTGAAGCAACAGTTTTGAGTACGGCCTGCCTGACAGTATAAAGTGAGATGACAGAAATAGAGGGATGATTGTGAGCTCTTACCTGTTGAGGGAAGCAGTGATAGTGCGCTGGAAGTGAGAGCACAGCCGGTCCACATAAAACTGATGAGATCTGTTGTGTTTGACACTCAGTCCTTTCCTTCCCCAGCTGACGTTTGTCTCTCGGATGTTAGTGTGTCTCAACTAAAAATAATTGGCAAGATGATTGCTGTACATATTACATACAAGCCAGAATGATTATGGAGTGAAATGGATGGATGGATGGATGGACATATGTATAGATAGATGGATGGATGGATGGATGGATGGATGGATGGATGGATGGATGGATGGACATATGGATAAATAAATAGATGGGTGGATGGATGGATGGACATATGGATAAATAAATAGATAGATGGATGGATGGATGGACATATGTATAAATAAATAGATAGATGGATGGATGGATGAACAGATAGCTATATACAGTAGATGGATGGATGGATGGATGCATGCAAGGATAGATAGATAGATAGATAGATAGATAGATAGATAGATAGATAGATAGATAGATAGATAGATAGATAGATAGATAGATAGATAGATAGATAGATAGATAGATAGATAGATAGATAGATAGATAGATAGATAGATAGATAGATAGATACCTTGAGGTGGACGTTGCGTATGAAGCGCTGCTGAGCTTGATGAAAGGTTTGGTTGATTTCAGGTCTTCCTTTGTGCAGGTCTATAAACTGTGACGCATGTTCGTTTTTCAGGTTGTACAGAAGGTCAGTGATGATCCTCTTGTAACAGTGGCTGTACTCCTCCGGTGGCTGCTTCCCTCCAAGACCCTGTTCCACTTCCCGGTCCAGCACTGAAACATATGCAACAACTCTATTCACATCCGTTTTCTTTTTTTTTTTTTTAAGATTTGTTTTTGCTTTTATGATGAGTGGACAGTATACTGACAGGAAGTGGAGTGGGAGACAGAGAGGAGGAATAGATCGGGAAAGGTCCTTGGGACTAGGCATTGGATGATTCAAGGTTTACTGAAGTTTGGAAAACTCAAGGTTTTAAAACTGTTAAAATGTTTTTTTTTTCTGTTATAGCATTCCTACGGTATATGTACAATGTTGTTTTTTATAATGTTTTTTTTTAATCATGTTTTTATTTAGTTTTTTAGGATATCCAGCAGAAAAGGACCCTCCACATCAAAAGCTCCGGGCCAGCTCATAATTCAGGAAACATTTTTGCAACAACAGGCAACAAATAGGCAATAATTGCTTATGCACCAAAATCAAAGCATGCTGTGGACCTGACAGTGTAATGGCTTACTGTATATCCACAGAAAAGAAAGGTATCAAATATGCCTTTTTTTAAGTTGTAAAGAAATCTGTGTTTTTAAAACAGACACAGAAGTCAGTGATTTATTTAAATTATTTAGCCTGACATGTTTACTGCTTGTTTTTACCCAGACATTAAACTACTTTAGAGCAGTAATCACAATACCGTGATATTTTTATCCAAGGTTATCATACTGTCAGAATCTCATAACGGCCCATCTCTAGTCGGGACTCAAACTCCTGCATAAGGATGCAATGATTAACTGATTTTACTATTAATTGCAATGTAAAAAAAAAAAAAAAAAAAAAAAGTTTACTCAATTCAAAATTATAAGGCAACTTGCTGCAGAGCTCTTTTGAGTTGACCCAACTTTCAACTAAAGCACTGCACTTGACAAGATTTATGCTGAGTAAACTAAAAAATGTCCTGAAGCTGGTTGCCTTAAAATTTTAAGTTGTCACCTTTTTTTTTTTTTTTACAGTGTGCACTTTAATTCGTTTTGCTTAATTAATAATAAAGGCTTTTCAACACCACACTTCTGCATGGAACAAAACTGCTGCAACTAAAAGTTATGCCAACTGTTCGCTATTTTAAAGTTCCGAGCTTGTACACAATACGTACACACACTAATTAAAGGCTGATTTTAACTATGGCTGAGGCTATTAACTAGGGCTGTTCACATTTTGCTCATATCTCACTGTCCAGGTCTAGTTGAAAGAATGCCACGAGCGCACTGCAAGTCACATGACAAGAACTGACCATTTAGCTTCATATTTTTTATGGAATATATACATTTTTACTCCAAAGAAAAAAAATACAAAAGGAAAATACCAAATAATTTTGTAATAGTTGATCAAAAGTGCCTTTTAGACAGAGGTTCAGCAGCCTATGACTACATTTGTTGTCTTTAAAAGTAAAATACTTAGCTAATTTGATGCTTAGATTTACATGATTAGACAAATACTAATTTTTATTTATTTGTTTATTCATTGTTCTGTCATTTATTTCCAGTGTAAAATGATTATTTAGGTTTAAATGCCAAAAATGTTTTTCATTTATTTTTAGCTCTAAAGAGAAATGGACTATTGTTTGTTTTTAATTATTATTTTGTGCTGTATTAATTGGTTACTGAGCACAAATAAATAACACTTTAATATATAAGGAGTTTTCATCTGATTTACTAAACTAGTAGTGTTTTGAAATTAATGAATGCATAATAATCATGATAACCATGATTATTCCTCAGACTATAACCATACAATCAAAATCTATAATCGTTGCATCCATACTCCTGCAGCTGCTGTACATGTGGATGCACTGGCGACTAGGCTATCTGCACTGCTGCGTTTGCTTCTATTTTCTCACTATGTCAGCAAATCACATGCCTGTTCTCAGCAGACGGCAAGTGGCCTCTTCTCCAATGGCCTCGGATCCAGATCGCCACAGCACGCTCCATAGCTTCACACAGGACGAGCGCCACGCCTTCCTTCCCAACTTTCTGCGGTGTCCATCCCGACTGAGGAAATCTGGGTGATTTGTGCTAAGGTAAAATATAATTGATTTTATTTTCACAACAAGGGACAGTGTACATTAATCAACATTCCCCAAGCACTAGTTTTCATTTGTGGTCCCAGATGTTAAAGGCTTCCTTTCGCTCAAAAAAAAAAAAACGTCTACCACTTTTACTCTAGACTAGTTTCTCTGAGCACATGGTGTGATCACCAGCGATCGAGCGGCTGTAGATCACACGCATATCGGTAATGGACTACAAATTCATCATTACATGGACTACAAGTTCCAATCATGCACCGCTCACACACACCTGTTCCAGATTCTGCTGATTGCACACACTCACAGCCGGAGGATCATTATGGACTGATTACAAGGACTATATACACAGCACACACGCACACTTCATTGCTGAGTCTTGTTTTACTGACTGTGAACATTATGACACGTTTTCCTTGCCTTGCCTTCTGTGTTTGAACCTTGCTTTGTTTCGTTTGTACAAACAAGTTCCTTTGTATAATTAGCACTTCTTGTGTGTATTACCTCTTCTTGTTGAATCCCTGAATGCCTCCTCAATTATACAGTAAGTCACTTTGGACTTAGTCATCTGCTAAATGACTAAATGTAATGTAAACGTAAAGGTCTATACCAATAAAAATATAAATTCAAACTATAAACAATACTCAAATGAACGACAAAAAACAAGTGAGCAAAGGTAATCAAAAACCAAATACACAAGATCCAAATACTAACTTTCTTAAAGAGACAGTTCACCCAAAAATGAAAGTTCTGCCATCATCTGCTCAACCTTTATTTGTTCTTCAAGTGTTTGAGAGGATATTTTGAAGAATGTTGAAAACTGGTGACCATTGATTTTTCCTACTATAAAAGTCAAAATTTACCAGTTTCCAACGCTCTTCAAAATATCTTCTTTTCTGTTCAACAGAACAACAAAAAAACTCAAACTGGTTTGGAACAAGTGAAGAGTGAGGATTTGATGACAGAATTAGCATTTTTGGGTGAAATACCTCTTTTATTGATAAAAAAAGAGATGGTCCCACTTTATATTATGTAGCCTTAAAAAATATGTACTAACACTCAAATGTAATCATTTATTATTGTGTAATTACATGTTTTTACATTGCACTTATGATTGATTAAATGCCTGCATGAAATTACATCTGTAATTAATTTCTGTAATATAGGTCTATAATTACGCTTTTGACCATCCCTTACAATTAACCCACCCTTAACCCTACCCATACCACCAAAACTGTCCCTAACCTTACCTCTATCCCACTTCAATAGGACTTCAAGTGTTCTGCAATACATTATGAACACAGTAAGTTACATTGTATTTACTTTTTGATGCAAGTACTTAGTAGATAAGGCTACCTAATATAAAGTGGGACCAAAGAGACATTTTCAAAATGATGCACAGAAAGTCATACAGATTTGGAACAACATAGGGATTATTAAAGGATGAAAGAGTTAAAGCTTTAAGTGAACTATGTCTATAAGAAGCCATAGGAAATGTTTACAGTTATAAACACTAGTTAGGAATCCATGTATATTCATATAAGGGTTCTAACAATGCTAGTTGTATTGTGTCTGCCATGGGAATCACTGCTTCTATTCACTGCCATAGGAACCAAACAAGGAGAAGCTGGATTTATTTAAAAAAAGAAAAGAAAAAAGCTCTGTAACAACGATCGCAATTAGTCCATTGTTTCAACTAGTTCAGCAAGTAGTTCCTGATTTAAAGGTATTACTACATAAAGATGAAACTGAGGGAAAGAAGACATAGTATTTTCAGGTGTAACATACAATTCTACACAAAATATGTTTAACTCAATATATCACAATACAAAAATAGTGGACAATATGTTTCATCCTTCAAAATTAAATTGAACATATAAAAAATGTGGGCGACACGGTTGGTCAGTGGTTAGCACTGTCGCCCTACAGCAAGAAGGTCGCTTGTTCGAGTCCCGGCTGGGTCAGTTGGCATTTCCGTGTGGAGTTTTCATGTTCTCCTCGTGTTCACGGGGGTTTCCTTCGGGTGCTCCGGTTTCCCCCACAGTCCAAAGACATGCGGTACAGGTGAACTGAATAAGCTAAATTGACCACAGTGTATGTGTGTGAATGAATGTTTCCCAGTACTGGGTTGCAGCTGGAAGGGCATCCGATGTGTAAAACATATGCTGGATAAGTTGGCGGTTCATTCCGCTGTGCCGACCCCTGAACAATAAAGGGACTAAGCCGAAGGAAAATGACTGAATGAATGAATAATGATTGTTGCTATCGGATTATCGTGTCCCTTATACACTCAAAAATGGCTTTTGCTACTTGTTTAAACTACTTATTTATAGACATGAGACATGTCACTCATATAGTTTTGAATGGGGAAAATTGTAACAGTTTATAAAGCAAATTAAGCCCCGCCATCTAGTACAGTAGCCAATCATCGATCGCTATAGACTGACGATTCTCCAGGGGAGGGGCTCGGACTAGACGTGAGTTTCTGCAGATTTTGTGTGATTCGAACGTTTAGAAATGAAACTAAAGAGACAGTTGTTGTTTAATTTTATTGGTGATTCCTTTCAATTACCGGAGGAGCTAGGAAGTTTTCGGCGCCAAGGAGTTCAGGAATGAAGCGTTCCAGAAACTAAACCATATTACCTCCTTCTAATTTTTCCAGCAGGTTATCTATGCGAATGTTAGATCTGCTTCTGTTCTCCAAATCTTGTACTTTATCTTTTAGATAGGAGATATCTTTCTCTATGCAGCTGACTGCTGAGCGAGTGTCGTTTATGTCATTTTCTGTGGTGCTTACTCTAGTTTCCATCTCTGTCATCTGTTCAGATAATGTTGACAAAGAGGATTCCATATGGGTCAGTTTACTATGGATATCAGTGGCCATCCGGTCAATTTGTTCGCTGATTTCTTTTTTGCCTTTAACTTCCTTCCACAAAGTCTGCAACGATATTTCATCTTCCACTTCGTCCGCCATGTTGTCTAGCGTGTCGAGATCGCTCGTTTCAGCTATGCCAGTAACTGGTCGTGATTTGCATTTTTTTCGATGCAGAATGTGTTCCGCCATAAACAATATTGACTTTTCGATGACTTGATGAAGTCGATATTCTATCAGTAAGGGAAATTAATGGAGGATATTCAGTGAATATTATAGCTAGTGAGTGGAGCTCGCTACAGAACGTCTATCCCCACCGCCTGCATCACGTGACTCCTTATTGGTGATTTCTAATATGAAATTTAACAGTAAGCTTGGCAAGCAATTTTGGAGAATTTGGTGTTTCCTCATTCAAACAGAATGCCTGTGCATACTGCCCGAGAGGCATTTCAAAGATGGCCACAGAGTGAAATGACTTGCCTTAAAGGGACTTTGTTTAAAATGAGGTGAGTCAACACAATTCTTTAGTTCTTTTGGGGGGACAACTTAACCATTTTTACAAATTTAAGTTGACTGAACATAAAACAATTAAGTTAACTTAATTGATTTGTGTTGGGACAACATAAAGGAATTGTGTGGAACCCAGCATTTTCTTACTATGTAGGTATAGCTCACCCAGAAATGAAAAAAACTCACCTGACAGGAAGTAAGCGGTACACAGCAGGAACTGTGTTTGTGTCCAGCTTATACCAGGTCTGTAACAGAGTCAGCTCTTGATCATAATCCATCCAGCTCGGAGCCAGTGGAGTCTCCTCTCTATCTGACACTGAACTGCTGGACACCGAGTTCTCACTCAGGATAGCTGAACTCTCCGAAAGCTCCTTCTCCTCTGATAAATGGGTTTCCCTCTCCAGCACAAAATTTCTGTTGTCGCCAGCGGGAATAATACAGGACTGCGACTCCACGGTCATGTCTGACTGTCTCCTGTAGAGTTTCTTCCTGTTTTTCTCCATTAGTTTTAAAACTGCTTCAAAATCTGCTAGGGGAATAGTATTCGGCAGCGAGAGTATTTCATGCTTCTGTCCGGTGAACACCTTGTAAGAAAAGGAAGAACTTAAATATTGAAATCAAACACTCTATTCAACACTTCTATAAATCACATGGAATTAATCCTACAAAAAAGTTTGGTCCCTCAGTGTCCTGACATCGTCTGAGTGTCACTATGTGCATCTCTCCCAGATCATGATGGTCTGAATCAGGATCTCCGACTCCAGCCCGCAAGTCAATCATCTTGAAATCATATCCTCTCTGCTTACAGTGGAGATACAGCCGCGGATACACACTCTCCATCAGCGCACTGCGCTCGGGAATTGTATCTGCACACACAACAATTGTAGAGCGAAATTTAATTTTTGTTTAAATTATTATTTGAGATTGAATGTGTATGTGTATATATATATATATATATATATATATATATATATATATATATATATATATATATATATATATATATATATATATATATATACATATATATATATATATATATATACATGTATATACAGTTGAAGTCAGAATTATTAGCCCCCCGGAATTATTAGCACCCCTGTTTATTTTTTTCCTTAATTTCTGTTCAACGGAGAGCAGATTTTTTCAACACATTTCTAAACATAATAGTTTTAATAACTCATTTCTAATAACTGATTTATTTTATCTTTGCCATGATGACAGTAAATAATATTTGACTAGATATTTTTCAAGACACTTCTATACAGCTTAAAGTGACATTTAAAGGCTTAACTAGGTTAACTAGGCAGGTTAGGTTAATTAGGCAAGTTATTGTACAATGATGGGTCGTTCTGTAGACTATCAAAAAAAATCTTGCTTAAAGGGGCTAATAATTTTGATATTAAAATGGTCTTTAAAATTTAAAACTGCTTTCATTCACGCTGAAATAAAACAAATACTGAGAAATTTTCCTTGCTCTGTTAAACATCATTTGGGAAATATTTATATTATATTATATATTATATTATTTATTTATTTTTATTATTACAATTTTTATAATATATATTAACTTTTTAGAAAAAAAATGTAGATTATTATTTAATAATTATTAGTTATTAGCAAAATTATTACTCCCATGAAATTTGAACTCTTTTTTTCAAATATTTTCTAATTAACAGAGCTTTTTTTTTCCTCTACAGTATTTTCATTTATTTATTTTATTTTCGGCTTAGTTCCTTTATTAATCTGGGGTCACCAAAGCAGAATGAACTGCCAACTTATCCAGCATATGTTTTACACAGCGGATGCCCTTCCAGCTGCAACCCATCCCTGGGAAACATTTATACATACTCATTCACACTCATACACTATGGACAATTTAGCTTACCCAATTCACCTGTACAACATTTCTTTGGACTGTGGGGGAAACCGGAGCACCTGGAGGAAACCCACGCAAAGGCAGGGAGAACATGCAAACTCCACACAGAAATGCCAACTGACCCAGCCAAGGCTCGAACCAGCAACCTTCTTGCTGTGAGGTGACAGCACTACCTACTGCGGCTCTGTATTTTCTAATATTTTTTTTCTTCTGGAAAAAGTCTTATTTCTTTAAGTTTGGCTGGAATAAAAGCAGGTTTAAAATAAAATTAAATAAAATTTAATTAAACTTAATTTTAAAAGTTTTTCAATTGGCAACAGAACAAACTACTGTTGTCCAATGTCTTGCATAATTAACCTAGTTAAACCTTTAAATTGCACTTTGATGAACTTCTGATTACTCTAGCAAAATAACTAGAAAAATATTTGCACAATATTTTAATAACATTTTTCATAATATAATATTACAAAACAATTTAGTTATTAGAAATTAGTAAAGCTATTGTTTAAAAATGTGTTGGAAAAAACAGCGCTTGAAAAATATTTTAAAATGGAACTAAAATTGCACAGAGGAGCAAATAATTTTGCCTTTAACTGTATGCTATATAGATTCATAAAAACAATTTATGAATGTCAGATATTTCCGAAATAAAGTAATCATCAAATTTTTTTATATTGTCAATCTGAATCTACATAATATAAATATGCTTTAAAAACCGCACTTTTTACTCTGGTTTAACTTTAAAGGGACTGAGCAGTCACCTCAAAACAGGAAGTAGGAAATTCTAGGTTGTTCACTAATTTTGACTTACATTATACGTAGAATCCGATCATGTGACACTAAAAACTGCTTCAAATTAGGGCTACACGATATTGGAAAAATCTGACATTGCAATACTTTGTTTTGCTGCAATATATATGGCAGTGCGATATAGGTATATATCAACACTGGTAGGAGGCCGCAGGCCGAGTGCCTTAGTGCCCCCCGCCAGTGACGATATACAGCCATATAGCACTGCTACTCGTGTGATATTATGTTTATACAACAGTTCGACGGCACAATCGTGTGTGTAAAAATAATCTAAGAGAGAGAGTCTCAAAAATCCTTTTGTACGAGGATCTACTTTCTTCCGCCATTCATTCACATCTGCAGCTGACTTCAGAACATGCTCATTTACTAATGTCACTTTAAAACTAGTATTTAAATGATTCTCTTGCATAATGTCTAAAGTGATGACAAAGATTATAAGATTAAGATTATAAGGCTGAACAGCATGAAAAGCCATCAGTCTACAGAGATTTCTCAGTATTTCTCTGTTGCAATCGGGATCTCACAATATTTAACCCCGAAAATAAGCCAAATAAGCACTATGCTTATAAATAAACTGCATATTTGCAATCTAAATAACTGCATTCTCAACTAAAAAAAGCCTCAAATGTACATTATGTTGTCCAACAGCTGTAATATTTGTCAAACTGTAGTGAGTCTATTGATCTGCTGTCACTCAGTAATACACAAGGGTGAAGAGGCTGATTGGTTGGGTTGATTTAGTAAGGGTGTGAATTATGTATAAAAAAAATTTAATTGCAAGAATAATTACAATAGAGCAAAGAAAAAAGGAAAATAAACAGTTTTTTTTATGGTCTCCCGGAGAGTCAAATAGTATACCGATACAGAAATGTAATAATGTAATATAAAATAACACTGTATAGTCTTCATTGTATTAATAAATCAGTAAAATTTCTCTTGATTAAAGTTACAAATGTTTTACGTTATTGTGCCTGTATGCTTTACCCATGCTTGAAATGCTTTAAAACACATCCAAATGATAAAGTTTCACTCTGTTATGGTTATAGTGTCACAATCCCCAGCGATCTAATCTTGCCAGATAGCTAAAGAACTACAAATCCGCAGTTAAATATACTACAGATCCAGTCATGCACCACACACTCACACCTGTTCCGGTTAGGGTTAGTCTGCTGATTGCTAACACACCCAGATGAAGCTGTTCAGAACTGATGACATGGACTTTAAAAGCAGCACAGACACAGACTCTAGTCTTGTTTAACTGTGTGTGACATTACAACGCGTTTTCCTTGCCTTGCTGTTTTAGACCCTTACTTTACGTTGTCTGCTGCCTGCCTTTTGACCATCCGCCTGTTTATTGACCACGACTCTGGATTGCCCATATACATTTGTTTGTTCCTGTGATGACCCTTGCTTTCCTGACCATTCTCATAATAAATCCTGCATTTGGATCCGCACTCCGTTGTCCAGCGTCCCGATTCACATTACATATACGTTGCAATGACTCCACAAATCCCATGTATTTTCAATTGTTGATTATAATCCCAATTTAACATTGCATATCCTGCGATGTGTCTATTGCGGACACACACATTGCGATATTGATGCTGAAACGATATATCGCGCAGCCCTACTTCAAATGGAAAAAAGTAATAAATAATCAACGTGCACATTACCTTTGTATCCACCACAAAGATAGATCAGAAATCTCCTCTGTTTATAATTTATGTTGTCATCATTTTGAGTGTCTGGGAAAGAATGATGTTGCTGTTTTGTGTCTCTTTCATGTGATCTCTGTTTGTTTTTAGTATCAGCATCTCTGAACGGGCCCTCAGACATAGAGCCCTGGCCCTCAGGAGCCTCATCCGTACATGAAGATGCATTTTGAAGGAGCACTGGTCCTGCTTTTTTTTCTTCTTCCTCCTCATTCTCCTCTTTCTTCTCTAGAGGCACAATGCTCTGCAGGAGATGAGGACTGTTTGATGAAACCTGCTCCTTTAAATCCACAAAAAGATTAATGAACATCTACAGTACGTAAGATCACATCGTGGCTGCACAAAACTCTGCTTTAAAGATATTCAAGTCTACTAACCTTGAATAAAACTGTTTTTGTTTTCTGAAACACTACAGCTTTGTCCTCAAGAGATGAATTTGGAGTGAATGAGTGACGCTGATGCAAACGGTACTGAAGAGAGAACAAGTCACATAAGAATGATCAGATTTAGTAATCGGTTAAAATTATTATGTGAATTATTTACTCTTTCTTTTTTGGGAATTTCTTACAAATTTAGATGATTAATAATTAGAGATTTTATATCTATTTTCTTAATAATATTTATTTATTTTTTGTTTTTATTTTTATTTATTTATTTGTTTTGTCTTATTATTTTAAATGTTAAACTATTTAGATTTTTTTTCTTCCAATATTTCCAGGTATTTTATTTTCTAATAAATTATTTCAACAATTCTTTATTTTGTTTATCTTTATTTATAAAGTGTGTACACAAACACAGACATACGCACGCATATACAGTCAAGCACGACATTATTCATACCCCTGGCAAACTCAAACTCTTTTCAAATGTAAATACAAGCTAAGAATAGATTTTTCTACAATGATGCCTCTTGTACATTGTCTTATTATGTTTTGGGAGAAGCCTGTGTCATTTTCAGTCAAAAAACTTGCTAGTTAAATAAAAGTAAATTTAAGTCAGAATTTGCAAGGGGTATTAGTAATTTCAGGCTTGGCTGTTTATGTATGCTTTTCTTTGTATTATTTAATTGTATTTTAAACATTTTATAATTTCATATTTTAAAAAGTAGTTCATTCATTATTACTATTATTATTATTATTAGTAGTAGTAGTAGTAGTCATTCATAAAAGTAGTTTTTTCTTTTTTAAATATTTCCTTAATTATGTTTAACAGAGCAAGAACATTTTACAGTATGTCTGATAATATTTTTTGTTCTGGAGAAAGTCTTATTTGTTTTATTTCGGCTAAAATAAAAGCAGTTTTAAATTTTAAGGTCAAAATTATTAGCCCCTTTAAGCTATATTTCTTTTGATAGTCTACAGAACAAACCATTGTTATACAATAACTTGCCTAATTACTTAAATAATTGCCTAACCTGCCTAGTTAACCTAATTAACCTAGTTAAGCCTTTAAATGTCACTTTAGGCTCTATAGAAGAGTCTTGAAAAATATCAAGTAACAAAACTCTCTAAATCCATCTGACCTCTTTTCTTGTAAATGAGCATTTTCTATCAGGCTCCTATAAATAGGTTTAGAAATTTCATTTTATAAGTAATGATAAGGTTATTAGCTAGTAAATAAAATAACTTTTTTTTCAAAAATGTCACTTTAGTTTAGACAATTCTTTGGTTTTTAACAAGGTAAATTTTCTTTTGCGTCAAAACTAGCTAAATCCACTTGTGCTTTTTTTGCAAAAACCTCTAAATCCACATATTGGGACAAGACAGTTGTAATAAGTTGAAAATCACTAAAGATGCAATTAGAAATTATTTTACCAAACATAAAACACCTAAAATTAAAAATACATAAATCTGTCAAGTAAGTGGCAATTCATTCCGCTGTGATAAACCAGAGAAAAAGATGAAGGAAAATTAATGAATGAAATCTGTCAAGTAAATGCATTAATCAGTAACAAACTGTCATTAATTAAATCTTAACAATCTGTTGTCATTTCTGATATTTGGGATTTAGATTTAATGTAAGTAGAACAATGTAAACATTGCAAACATTGTAAACTAACTAGGTAGATTCAAATAAAGACATTATGAAACATCAGTATCTGTGCATTGTCCATTAATATAAAAAGCTTATCAGACGTATAGGTATTATGAAGTAATACAAACAATGTATAGTTTTATACATTTATATTTATCTTTTAAAAAATAGCTTAAATTAGCAAATAAAACACAAGGTGGGCCTACTATGCAAAAAGGGGATGTCTCTCAGACAATTTTAGAAGCTGTCATTCATTCATTCTCACCATACTCATGGTCTTGGTCTCTTTTTCATCTCTTGTTTATCCTCATAGCATCCACGTGGAATAAAAGAATTGCATCTTAACTCTGTCTTTCGTGAAAAGCAGTTGCTGTTTAATGTATAGGAAATTGGACTCATTCAAAGTAGTGTCGCTGCACAAAAGAACGTTATGAATGCATGCTACACCTCCGACTGTACATTGTGTTTTCTTTTTCTTATAATAAACGTTTTGAGGTAAGGGACATTTTCATTTGCCATTCACTGACAGTCGGACAGCCTCATCCAGTTCATCAAAGTCCATCTTTTAAAATCGAAATCGGAATAAAACAGTCCCCTTATAAAAGCCGGAGTATCAGCGCGCTGTTACATTGAAAACTTATGATTTGATTTGCGCCTTCTGATTGGTTCTCGGGATATAGTGGCTTTTGCTGTCAAAGCCAAGTGGCGTTTAGAATCTATTTGTTGAATCTATTTGTTGATGGTGTCCTACGTGCCTCATTCACTCAATGTCATTAGCTAATTTTTTGGCGGAAGTGGCGTTTAGCGGCTTTTGCATTTGAACTCTTCAGATAGATAGATAGACAGACAGATAGACAGATAGACAGATAGACAGATAGATAGATAGATAGACAGACAGACAGACAGACAGACAGACAGACAGATAGATAGATAGATAGATAGACAGACAGACAGACAGACAGACAGACAGACAGACAGACAGACAGACAGACAGACAGACAGACAGACAGACAGACAGACAGACAGACAGACAGACAGACAGACAGACAGATAGATAGATAGATAGATAGATAGATAGATAGATAGATAGATAGATAGATAGATAGATAGATAGATAGATAGATAGATAGATCGAGCACTTGTTATGACAAACGGAGTTGGCTGGCAGATTGTGATGTAAGTCATGCCTTTACTGTTTTCCGTGTTTGCTGTTTCAAACAACATGACGAAGTGAGGCTGAATGCATTGGCCATGCTGTCAATAGAGAAGAGACTGGTGACTGAGATGACTGACTTTAACCAAAAGGTCATTGAGAAATTTGCAAGCCAGAAAGAAAGGAGAGCAAAATTAATTTTTAAGTAGTGCTACTGGCCAGTGATTAGGCAACATTTTTGTGTGTGTTTGTGTGTGTGTTTTCTGATTATCTTGATTACTTCATTACTGATAATAAACCCAAATTAAACTAAAATGAACTAATGAACTGATTTGTGCTGCATTTATTGTATGCTTTAGTCATATTTTTGTTTTTTGATACATCACTGAAAAATGGCTTTTACACTCTTACTTTACCAACAGTTAGATTTTTTTCTGGTGTTTTTTTTAACACCAGCTGCCACAGATAGATAGATAGATAGATAGATAGATAGATAGATAGATAGATAGATAGATAGATAGATAGATAGATAGATAGATAGATAGATAGATAGATAGATAGATAGATAGATAGATAGATAGATAGATAGATAGATAGATAGATAGATAGATATTTTTTAAATAGAGAATAGTAATTAATAATGACTTTTTCTTTCAATACAATTCATTAATACATTTCACTTTCAGTATTCCATATATTTAACTGTCTTAGTAAAACCTTTAATTAGTTTTTGTTCTCTCAATAGTTACAAACCAATAGACGTGGATTAAGCCTGATAATCCTAAGCATCTGAAATGGAGAGCAGTCATTAATTATCTATCTGACCTCAGGATTAGACTTAACTCCAACTCGAACTTTCCACACTTACTTTAAGGTGAGCTGTGATTTCCAGCTCCGTTTCCACACTCACTCTGGACAAAGGAACGACCTGGTGGCCAAAAGTGGATTTCTATTCAATAAATAAAGAGAACGGCACAACATATTACCACAGCTTCAAATATGTTTATAATGAAAACTGTACTTAAGCTCATGCCTATATCCAAATTTCTTGTTGCGATTAATTGGTGAAGTTTTATCACGATATTGACCTAAGCTTAAAATAAGATTACTTTAACAGGTATAATAACAAAAAAAAACTTAATGCATGGTTTATATTATATATACATTTTCAGAGTAAACAAATGTTTTGACTAAATTAAATTGCAAAAAGGTGATAAAGTACAACAGGTAACACAAGAAATAGCCATATTGTAGTCATTAGACAAAGTTCATAAAAAAAATACAACTGAATTTTATTACTTATTAACTCCATTTAATAAAATTAATATGACTTTTGATTTTCATACACTATTAGCAGTGGCGTAAAGTAACAAATTACAAATACTTAAATTACTGTAATTACAGTAAGTAGTTTTTCTCAGAAATTGTAATTTCTCAAGTAGTTTTATAAACGTGTGCTTTTACTTTTCCTTGAGTACATTTTTACTGCAGTATTGGTACTTTTACTCCACTACTTTCCTTCAACCTGCAGTCACTACTTAAATTTTTTCTTGTCTATGGGGCTTAGAATAATCAGTCCTGTGATTCCTGTCCAATCAAATCAAAATCGGACATACTGTAGAAGGTAAATCACCTCATAATGAACTACCCCAAGACATGGGCGATTTAGAATTGCAGCAAACTGAAGCGTTAAAAGTGTCCAAGAAGATGTCTAAAACCTTTACATGCATTGACCCAGAGACTGTTTAGATGCATGTCACTGATGAGAAGATGTTTACTGTATGATGACCAAAATGGTCTTAAACACCCAGCAGGCACAGGATGCCAACTTTTAAATAAGAAATAATTATTCACAGCATTGTGTAGTGCCCTTGATAAGTGCATCTTCATTATCATCGAATTATTGAATATCGTCAAATTATTGAATTCATCATATCTATCTGTAATCTGACTCCGCACCTTCTTCCGGACGGCTTTATCAGGGAGACCGTGCTCCTTCAGAGCCTGAGAGGAGAAGAAGAGCTCCTGCAGTCTCTGTGCTGTGCTCTGGATGTTGCTTTGTTGATCCTGAAGCAGAAGAAGTCATGCATCTTAAATGAGACGAGCAGTAAAGTGTGCTGCACAAACACCTCACGTAACACAAGAAGCCGACTTAGCAAAACTAAATTAACAGATTGAGTTACAGCTCATGCAGAGCCTTCCTCTGCCAAACAAAGAAACTGTCACAAACTGAAGTAGATTTCATAATAATAATATTCATTAAAAAAAGAGCAATCATTAAACAACGAAAATGCCTACCGGTGCCAGCTTTGTGGTAATCCCGTTGGAAATGGGAGGAAGGTTGACAACTTCATTGTCCTGTTCAGTTGAAACACATATAGTGATATATACGAATAGACTCTGCCTGTTTTATTTTAATAATGCACCTTTAATGGGTCTTAAAGGGATAGTTCACTCAAAAACGTTAATTCTGTCATCATTTACTTGTCGAGTTTTTTGTTCTGTTGAAGACAAAGGAAGATTTACACTGAGAGTGTTGGAAACCGGTAACCATTGACTTGTTTTTCCTATAGGCGAATTACCGGTTTGTAAACATTCAGGATGCACGTGCATCGAGGTTGCAAAAAAAAACCAGGAGCGCTAGCATTTACAGCGAGGGAATGACATCCGATGCAGAACAGAGTTTGTTGTTGTATTAGAGATAAGTTATATTAATTTACATAATGCTTTCAGCGTATTATAACAGCTTGTCACTCAGTGCTAACCACAGTTATTCAGCAAAATTAACGTTAAAATGAATGGTGAGCAGCGTTCGTCTGACAGGTCCATTTGCGATAGCACCCTCCTAATGGATATTGGATAAGACGAAATGGCCAAGCATCCAGCCTGAAGTATACAACTATCTCATTGAAACTCCAAGTGTTTTGACAAGAGAGAAGTTAAAGGCCTACAAGTCTTTGGATGCCTACAATATTGTTCTGTGTGGTCATGTGCAAGAAATAATGTTCCATGATTACTAGATTCAAAACTTTGTAGTGCTAAAAACTGAGGTTCTGCCTAGCCAAAGACAAGGGAAGAAGACGGAACTGTACAAGGCCTGGGTAATCATCAACAAGCAAACCAACTGCATTCTGACAGCGAACTGCACCTGTACGGCAGGGTATGTAAACTTTTAACATTTCATTCTAAGCATTCAGCGTCCGCAGTTTAATTAACCATATTTAACTTTTTTGCTGAAATCATTCAAATACGAGTAATGTGTCTGATGCAGCATAGCGTGAACTTATGAAATGAGAACTGCAGCGTCGAGCATTTTTAATTAGGTCCTCACTCCATTCAGTTCTGATGGCTGTTAGCCAAAGATGTCTGCGGTTGCCATTAAAAGCAGTTTGGTGTACGGTTAAATTTAAATATTCTATTTTTGGATGAATTTGTCATCCTACCGCACAACACGACATGTTTCCTATTGCAACCGGTCTTTTTTTGCAACCGGTATGCACGGTTGAACCCATGTGACGTCATGTGTGACGTAGATTAGTACTTCCCCTAAAATATAGATGTCAGTGGTTACCGGTCTCCAACATTCTTCAAAATATTTTCTTTGGTGTTCAACAAAATATTAAGTGATGTTTTATAAACAAATTTCGGGAGGAGCACGCGCAGACGTTTCAGAATTTCTTTACGTCATTGACAATCATTCTATTATCCAATTAGTATTTGACCAAACCCCTATAAATACCAAAATTGTCCTACCTGCATCATCTCACGACTTTAGCATCAAATCAATCGCCGCTGAATTATGTCAGAGATTAATCTCTTCGCAGAAGATGACGCCTTCCTTGCCGAGGCTCCCCCTAGATCTCCTGCCGGCACCCAGAGCACCGCAGCCCCGCAGGGCACACCAAGTCAGCCCGCGGCTCCGCCTCGAGGCCGCCGTTCAGCCCGAAAAGCGGCTGCTCGATCAAGACGGGGCTCACCATCTCCATCTCCTAGACGGCAGTCCTCTCCAGCCTCTTCATTTGCCTCAGCCCTGTCCTTCGTCCCGGTCACAGGGAAAAGCACCGTCTCCGACCTCCGCCAAGCATTAGAGAGAGCAGGAGTCAGCGTTCCACGCCGAACCACCAAGGCGGATCTCCTGCTGATGTTTAACTCCCTGCAATCCGGAGCACCCATCCCTTCCATCACTCCACCATCCAAAGCTCCAAGAAAATCCAGCCAGGTCCGAAGCACGCCTTACCAAATTCCGGACCCAAACCAGCCCTCCAGATCCAAACACCGCAGCAGGCCTTCAGCGAGTCTGGGACGAGCCCCAGGACCTGATGACGTCATTCCTCAATCCCCGGAAGCCGGATGCAACGCAGTCCCTCCACAAGCCTCCACTAGCCGCCAGTTTAGCGTGAGCTTGCCTCCGCTAGCGGCATCAGAATCCTTTTCCCGACTGCATCCTTGGCCCGCTGCCCCTCCATCCAATTCAAGCGAAAGGTCGCTCCAAGAAGTGCAGGCCCAAAACCCTAACCTGTTTTCCCTTCCCCTTCAAGTTCCCATGACCAGTGCGAGCGTGAGGCCGCCTCCGCTAGTTGCACAAATCCCAGCTCCACTAATTCCTCCTCTTGTTCCCCAGGTTTTCTCAGGCCCCGGTGTCAGCTCCAGCGTGAGGCCGCCTCCGCTTGCAGCTCAAATTCCAGCTCCACTTATTCCTCCCCTTCTTCCCCAGGTTTTCTCGGGCCCCGGCGTCAGCTCCAGCGTGAGGCCGCCTCCGCTGATGTCTCTAACGCCGGCTGCTCCTCTTCTCTTTTCTTTCCCTTCCACCCATGATCCGGGGGCAGTCAGTAGCGCGAGCATGCCTCCGCAAACGGCTCCAGCCTCCAACTTTCCACAGTCTTTCTCTCACTCTAAATCTTTTTCTCTGTCCACAGCCACGTCTCTACCCGTCCCACCCAATGCCCTCGCAATGGATCCTCCACCTGTCTCCAATAACATCAGGAGTCAAATCCTATCAGGTGCGGATGTTGATCTTTTTTCTCTCCTTTCACCCATTTCACCCGCATCGGCAGACCGCCAGATAGATTGCGGCGAATTTTCCGTAACTCTAAAAAACTCCACCAACATTCAGTCCCGCATCCTTTCATTTTCTGAATTCACCATAGCTTTTTCACGATACACCGATATCATATGTTCAGTTTTCCCACACAGGAGGCGCGAGCTCAATGATTATCTCGCGGTAATCGCTGAGCTCGCGCTCTCATACGGAGGTTCCCATTTCTATACCTATCATCGCCTTTTCTCAGCTAAAAGCGCCATACGCATTACACAGTGGAACCAGACTACTTATTGGGGAGCCATAGACATTGATCTCCACAATAAAGTTTTTCTGGGTTGCCGCAATATATCTTGTGCGGTCTGCCGATCCATCACCCACCCCACCGAATCATGCCCATTCATAAATCCAATCACTCCTCCCCTTCCCGAAACATCCCAGCCCAAATCTACTAGTTACGTCCCTTCAAACCCAAACATAGCACCCCTCTTTCCCGGTCGCCGCCCTCCTGTCCCAGCCCCTGTCACTCCCTGTGCTATTTTTAACACAGGCAGGTGCTGGAGACAGAAATGCCGTTTCTTGCATATCTGTAATTTTTGCGGCGGTGCCCATGCCCGCACCGTATGTCCAGTGCAAAAATCTGTTAATAAAAATGCTAGAAAGTACCTATCGACTCCTGTCAATGTTTCTCACCTAAGATCAGAATTGTTCTTTCATCCTGATCGTAAATTCACCGAATTTCTATTAACGGGTCTGACATCAGGTTTTCATCCAGGCGTTCTTAGTCTCCCTACCAATAGTCTCATTTGTCCAAACCTTCAGTCCGCTTTCGCCGAACCCGACGTCGTCGACCTTTTAATCAAAAAAGAAGTAGATGAAAATTTCATGATCGGCCCGTTCTCTGCCCCTCCATTCAGCGTTTTCCGCGTTAGTCCTATCGGAGTAGCCACTAGAAAGTTCTCAGATAAAAAGCGATTAATATTCGACCTTTCTTCTCCACATAACTCTCCGTTTCCTAGCATCAATAGCCTCATCCCTCTCGAAGAATTCTCTATTAACTATCACGACATCGACCAAGCTATTTCACTAATCAAAATCGCGGGTCGCGGCGCATGGATGGCTAAAGTTGACATAACTTCCGCCTTCAAAGTCATGCCTATCCACCCTGACTTTTGGCATCTGTTTGGCATTCTTTGGCGAGAAAAATATTATTTTTCTGTCCGCCTAGCTTTCGGTTGCAGAAGCAGCCCAAAGATTTTTGACATGCTATCAGAAGCAATCTGCTGGATCCTTTCCAATAATTACGAAATCCCGCATGTAATCCACCTACTAGATGATTTTCTAATCATATCACCGCCCGACGCTATCCCAGCAGCGCACCTCTTGACAGTTCAAAAGGTTTTTGCTGAACTCGGGATTCCCTTAGCCGAGGAAAAAACCGCTGGTCCAAGCACTTCAATCGAATTCTTGGGCATTAATTTAGACTCCAACAAATTCCAAGCGTCCCTTCCAAAAGAAAAAATTGATCGAACGATCCTGGTAGCCTCCACCCTATTAGACAATCCCACCTGTTCTAAACGCGAGCTTTTATCAATCCTCGGCCATCTGAATTACGCAATGCGCATAATTCCCCAAGGTCGTTCGTTTATTTCTCACCTATTAATTCTCGCGTCCTCCGCTCACGGCTTAGATGATCAAATATCCATCAAAGACGACAGCTTAAACGAGCTCCGTTTATGGATATTATTCCTCCAACAATGGAACGGTCTCTCTTTCTTTTATAGCGACCTAATATCCTCCCCATCAGATATTAAATTATTCACCGACGCTGCCCCTTCAGTCGGTTTCGGAGGCTATTACCAGGGACGCTGGTTCGCGTCCACTTGGCCGCCCCAGCTGTTAGATCTGCCGCAACCTCTAAAATCCTCGGCGCTATTCGAGCTTTACCCACTAGTTGTCGCCGCATCCCTATGGGGTAAAGAATGGTCCGCCTCCTGCATTATTATTCACTGTGACAATGAAGCAACAGTTCACTGTATAAATAA
This sequence comes from Danio kyathit, assembly GCA_903798195.1. Classification (NCBI taxonomy): domain Eukaryota; kingdom Metazoa; phylum Chordata; class Actinopteri; order Cypriniformes; family Danionidae; genus Danio; species Danio kyathit. Next base: position 23,643,887 of record LR812525.1, on the reverse strand, counting down.
AGGCCGTTCAAATTCTCCCGCTTTAATACCGCTGCTAAGACGTCTAACTTGGATCTCAGCATGTGACCAGTTTATATTAAATGCAAAGCACATTCCTGGGTCCAAAAATCAAATTGCTGACTCTCTCTCTCGTTTTGCCTTACAGAAATTCAGAAAATTGGCACCAGAGGCGGAACAGTTCCCAATCCAAGTTCCTCCTTATTCAGAGCTGATATTCCCATAGATCATCCTTTAAAAAACCTGCTTGGAGCCTCCCTCGACTTCATCCTCCAACCTGTGGCGCCTAGAACCATTCAGTCTTATTTAACAGCATGGAAAAGCTTTAAAGCATTCCATGTTTGTCATAACATACCATTTCCCGATTTTTCCCTACTCACCATCTCTTCTTACATATCTTACCTCACTATCATCAAAAAATTCCAAGTTAATTCCATCAAAGGCTATTTGAGTGGAATTCAATTTTTCCACAAACTCATTTACGGCTCCCCTGCACCTCACATAGCTAACTCACAGACAGCACTGCTCTTCAAAGGCATTCAGAGAACCCACCCCACACGTCAAGATACCCGACAACCTATAACACTGAAAACACTCACAAAATGCATATCTACTCTTCGCAAAGGATACGAATCAATTCACACAGCACGTACACTCGACGCTATGTTTATTCTAGCTTTTTTCGGGTTTTTGAGGTGTTCCGAACTCACCATTACATCCGGATTTAACCCAAACATTCATCCCACCGTTTCCGATCTAGCAATATTGGATAACGAAACCATTTCTTTTTTCATTAAACAAAGCAAAACAGACCAGGCAAAAAGAGGTCATCATATTTATGTTTTCAACCTCCCATCACCCATCAGTCCTTACCAAACACTGCTAGCCTTCTCACAAATCAGGGAATTACAAACCACCTCCCCATCAGACCCTCTTTTTACAGACGATAGCAATCGCCCAGTCACTCGTTTTTGGTTCCAGAAACATCTAAAATCTGTCCTAATTAAGTCCGGTTTTCCAGCCGATAATTTCTCCAGCCATTCCTTTAGGATAGGAGCAGCCACCACCGCAGCACACAATGGTCTCTCCGAGCAGCAGATCCAAACTCTCGGACGCTGGTCCTCAGAGGCCTTTAAGTGCTACATACGATCCGATCGCTCCCACATCAGAAAAGCTCATCAAACCCTTATTAACCAACGTTAACTCATGTCGTCATTGACAAGTTATAAGGCACCTCCGTTGAAAACATATTTTATACTACATCTTTATAGGGCGGCTAGTACAGTAACCGCTCCTACTGGAGTTTCACACCCTATAATGCAACACTGCAAGTGCAGTAATCGCTCCCTCGGGAGACGCACACCTTATTATTATTATGCACCACTGCAAGTGCAGTGACAGCTCCCACGGGAGACGTCACTGCAAGTGCAGTGACAGCTCCCACAGGAGACGCACAACTTATTATCCACCACCGCAAGTGCAGTGACCGCTCCCACGGGAGACGCACACCTCATTATGCACCACTGCAAGTGCAGTGACAGCTCCCACGGGAGACGCACACCTTATCATTATGCACCACTGCAAGTGCAGTGACCGCTCCCACGGGAGACGCACACCTTATTATTATGCATCACTGCAAGTGCAGTGACTGCTCCCACGGGAGACGCACACCTTATTATGCACCACTGCAAGTGCAGTGACAGCTCCCACGGGAGACGCACATCTTATTATTATGCACCACTGCAAGTGCAGTGACCGCTCCCACGGGAGACGCACACCTTATCATTATGCACCACTGCAAGTGCAGTGACCGCTCCCACGGGAGACGCACACCTTATTATGCACCACTGCAAGTGCAGTGACCGCTCCCACTGGAGACGCACACCTTATCATTATGCACCACTGCAAGTGCAGTGACTGCTCCCACGGGAGACGCACACTTTATCATTATGCACCACTGCAAGTGCAGTGACCGCTCCCACGGGAGACGCACACATTATTATTATGCACCACTGCAAGTGCAGTGACCGCTCCCACGGGAGACGCACACCTTATCATTATGCACCACTGCAAGTGCAGTGACCGCTCCCACGGGAGACGCACACCTTATTATGCACCACTGCAAGTGCAGTGACCGCTCCCACTGGAGACGCACACCTTATTATTATGCACCACTGCAAGTGCAGTGACTGCTCCCACGGGAGACGCACACTTTATTATTATGCACCACTGCAAGTGCAGTGACCGCTCCCACGGGAGACGCACACCTTATCATTATGCACCACTGCAAGTGCAGTGACCGCTCCCACGGGAGACGCACACCTTATTATTATGCACCACTGCAAGTGCAGTGACTGCTCCTACGGGAGACGCACACCTTATCATGCACCACGGCCAACACACACCTTTCAGCACACTACCGCTAACTCAACAGCACCCCTCCAAATTTTAAAGTCTAGCAAATTTTGGGGGGCTAGCATATTGTCTGGCTGCTGTCCCGTAATCAAATTGCACATTGGGGAGCGTTCTGGGGCCGGGCCAGACACTTCGCTCGAACCCCAACTCCTCTCTGTTCCCCGATACGGGGAATAACACGAGTTGGGGGCGTCTTCCCCGAGCTCAGAGCCCTCTCCCTGGACAGCACGCCAAATATGCTTTAATTCTTAAACTTCTGTAAGTGCGAACTCGTGAAGTGATGTTTTATAAACAAATTTCGGGAGGAGCACGCGCAGACGTTTCAGAATTTCTTTACGTCATTGACAATCATTCTATTATCCAATTAGTATTTGACCAAACCCCTATAAATACCAAAATTGTCCTACCTGCATCATCTCACGACTTTAGCATCCCTCCACCACCCCAACACCTCACTTCTTAAACTTTATTTACCCGGGGGGAGCGTTCTGGGGCCGGGCCAGACACTTCGCTCGAACCCCAACTCCTCTCTGTTCCCCGATACGGGGAATAACACGAGTTGGGGGCGTCTTCCCCGAGCTCAGAGCCCTCTCCCTGGACAGCACGCCAAATATGCTTTAATTCTTAAACTTCTGTAAGTGCGAACTCGTGAATGATAATATAAAAAACTCAAACTGGTTTGCTAGCCAGTTTGCCGGTGCCAGCTTTGTGGTAATCCCATTGGAAATGGGAGGAAGGTTAACAACTTCATTGACCTGTTCAGTTGAATATAGTGAGATATATATATATATATATATATATATATATATATATATATATATATATATATATATATATATATATATATATATATATTAAAGCAATAGTTCAATCAAAAATGTTAATTCTGTCATCATTTACTTGCTTGTCGAGTTTTTTGTTCTGTTGAAACAAAGGAAGATTTACTCTGAGAGTGTTGGAAACCGGTAACCATTGACTTGTTATACTATGGATGTCAACGGTTACCAGTTTCAATTCCAACATTCTTCAAAATATTTTCTTTGGTGTTCAACAGAATAATAATAAGAGCCGGCAGCTAGATCTCTGCAACTCTTTCATGGTCGCCCACTGAAGCTAAGCAGGGCTGCGCCCGGTCAGTGCCTGGGTGGGAGACCACATGGGAAAGCTAGGTTGCTGCTGGAAGTGGTGTTAGTGAGAGCAGCAGGGGGCGCCCAACCTGCAGTCTGTGCGGGCCCTAACACTCCAGTATAGTGAAGGGGACACTATACTGTCAGTGAGCACCGTCTTTTGGATGAGACGTTTGGACTACCCATCCCCATATCATAATTGGCTTCATCACTCTGTCTCCTCTCCACCAATCAGCTGGTGTGCAGTCTGGTGCAATATGGCTGCTGTTGCGTCATCCAGGTGGATGCTGCACACTGGTGATGGATGAGGAGATTCCCCCACAATGTGTAAAGTGCTTTGAGTGTCCAGAAAACGCTATATAAATGTAAGGAATTATCATTATTATTAATAATGATAATAATAAAAACTCAAACTGGTTTGGAATGAATCAAGTGTGAATAACTAATGACAGAATTGACATATTTGTGTGAATATAATGTTAAAAGGGATAGTTCACCCCCAAAAATGAAAGTTTTTTTTTTTATGTAAAAAGATTAAAGAATATCTTACTAAGTTGGTGATTAATCTGTAATTAATTAATTCATAAATGATCTTTAACTTCATAAAACTCTCTTAGGCTATATTTTGTCAGGAGTCATGGGTTTTAATCTAGATTGGTCTGTATATGGTTTTTGACTCTTAATTGCATTTTATGAAAGATATAAAAATATTTAAGGTTTCTTTAACAGATTTAAAAGGTTAATTAACAGTAAATTATCGTTTTGGCGGTGTGTTGTTTTAATTAATGACGTTTATCCATTTTAAAGTTCAAACATGTCGTCCATACATCAATCCATTTTCTTTTCGGCTTAGTCCCTTTATTAATCAGTGGGTCGCCACAGTGGAATGAACTGCCAACTTATCCAGCATATGTTCTACGCAGCGGATGCCTTTCCAGCTGCAACCCATCACTGGGAAACATCCATACATACTCATTCACACACATACACCACGGACAATTTAGCTTAGCCTACTCAATTCACCTATAGCGCATGTCTTTGGACTTGTGGGGAACACCGGAGCACCCGGAGGAAACCCACGCCAATACGGGGAGAACATGCAAACTCCACACAGAAATGCCAGCTGGCCCAGCTGGGACCCAAACCAGCAACCTTCCTGCTGTGAGGCGATCGAGCTATCCACTGCGCCACCCTGAAGCCCCCAACATTTCGTGTACTTTCAAAAAAACTGTAATAGTATTGATAAATTCATTACACACTCTAAACATTGCTGGAGTGTTGTAATTCAACATCGTGTCAAATTTCGTGTAAAGAAAAGTAACCCAATGTTCATATTAGACCCAACGTGTCACAGCAACCCAGCATTTTAGAGTGATGCGAATATATCGAACTAAAAAATACAAACTTACCGATTTCTGCTTATTTCTTTTCGGCACAACTCCGTTTCTGTAATATTTCCACATGACACAAAAGAGTCCAGACAGGAGTTTTCTGCTCTGAACTTTATTTTTTAAAAGAACAGCGAATATATTGGATCCATATCGCAGGCTTTAATATGTATAAGACGTAACTTGACTTGTTTATCTTCTTATATATCTATCTTATATATTATCTATCCCGATCCAGGAGCGTCTGAGCAGCAGCAGGTTTTCTCTGAGTGGAAGATGAAGCAGTGCATCAGTCAGTGAGGCGCAGTCACCGCTAGATGGCGACCTGTCTGTGTTTTGGTTTTTATCTGCCATGGGAACGTCATGAGCTCACGGTGAATTTCAAAGTGCTGCCAATCTTTCTCCCTTTTTATTATTTTATAATTTCCATTTTGCCATATTTATCGTTTATGTTTTTTGTTTTACTTTTTCTATGATGTTTATATATTTTTATTTGATTTCAGTAATTTTATATCATAGGGTCATTATCACTATAAGGTGCCTTTGATGTCCCACAAGACTGAATCAGTCCTTTATGAACATAATGCGAAATAATGAAACTCTGATGTTTTAATATAATTGGTAACACCTTTACACACATACAGGTATAACCTATTCCTATTTATTTATTTGCTTGTTAATTAATTAATTTATTTATTTGCTTGTTTATTTGTTTACTTGTTAATGTATTTATTTATTTATTTGCTTGTTTATTTATTGCACGCAATTGGCAGTATTCTAACGCCAAAAATTCACATTCTCACGCATGCATTTATTTGCTTGTTTATTTATTTGCTTATTTATTTATTTGCTTATTTATTTGCTTGTTTATATATTTGCTTGTTAATTAATGTATTTTCCTATTTATTTATTTGCTAGTTATTTAATTAGCTGCTTGTTAATTTATTTATTAGCTTGTAATTAATTTAGTTTCATGTTTATTTATTTGCTTGTTAATTGTTTATTTTCCTATTTATTTATTTGCTTGTTTATTTATTCACGCCAAAAATCCACTTTCTCACGCATGCCATTTACGTTTTTCCGTAAATAAGGGGAATTTTTGGCTGCAGCCCAACCTGCTGCTCGATGCATACGACAGGACAACTGGATGATTATACCACGAGTGGAGCGCATCTTCTTCGGACCAACGCGACGCACTATCAATCGCATCATCAGTCGGCATTTTTTTCTGGCAGTTCTGACAATGCGAATCACTTCTTTCTTTACGTTCTTCTTATCAACGTTTTCTGGCACGCCGCGCAATTTCAAACTCCAGCACCTGGAATCGTGACAGCTAGGACAGCCGAAGTTTCCGAATTAGCTGACATTTCTTTCTTTTTCATCATAGAATTTTCCCTTTTCTTATCAGCTGACATCTCTCTAAATCGACTGGGCTAAATAAATAATACTTAACATCCAATTTAGATGCATATTGAAAATAATTTAGACCCTTATGTTGCTTTATAGTAACTTTGTTGATGGGCGTTATTGGTTAGACTTTAAATGTTTTTTCCCCAACAAATATATTAATTTTAATATTTGTTTTGCATTCACGCATTGCGTCTTTTATTTAGTTTTTTACTATATACATTTCACCATTTCATGCGTACCTTATTGTATTTAAATTTGGGTTTTTAGTCTGTCTTCAATAGTCTTTAATTTAATTTATTTAATTATTCCATCATTATTTTTCTTTAGTTGGGCATATTTTATTTTATTTTATTCAGATATGATTCATTCTTATATACTCATATGCGACTTTACTTGATTTCCCCCTTATTTGTTATTTTTAATTAAATTCTTTCCTTTAGTCATTTTTTTTTTTTACATCTATTTTAGTTTCGTTTTCTGCTTTCTGTGCTGTACTCAATCTCCCACGATGCACCGCGGCGTTGTTTAGATGTCGCACAATCATGGCGGCGCTGTCAGGCGGCTCCTCAGAGTCATGCCCGCTCAAAAGCACTTTAAACCGCCTAAAATCCAACACCTCCGCCTCGCCGAGAGCCCGGACCCACTCCGAGCCGCTGTACGTGATCTCTCTGGACCGCTACGGCAGAGACTCGGACTTCAGCATCCGCTTTCCGGACAGCATCTCCATGTCAGAAAGCCTGTTTGACGCCACTCTCACGGACGGGGATTGTAAGATCCGCGTGTCTCTGGATCCCGCAGTAAACAAGCTCATCAGCGGGAATAAACTGCACTGCGGCTCCGTCGTCCGGAATGTGGAGTTCAGCCGCGGTGATGCAGACGCTGGAGACGGAGAGAGTTTCCACGTCTGCGGGCTGGAGGTGGACCGACTTAGCGGCGGGGATGCTGCTCTCCGGGCGCTCTCATCCGTTAATGTGAGGACCATTCCATGGATGTTTGGGGAGCCGCTCGCAGGACCGCTCAGAGCTCGCAGGACGTCCTATCTGCCTCTGTGGAACAACCATGACTTTTGTGGAGAAATGTGGCGCGACACGCCGCCCTCGGAGCCCGACGCGGAGGACTCTGAAGAGGAGATAGACGGTGTGTGTGGTACTTTGCTTCCTAGTCAGAATTTGTGTAGAGTCACTCTTATAGACCGCTCCTGTATCAGTTCACTTTTCTCAATCTTAAATCTTTTGCAGTTATTGTTTACTTGAAATTAAGTAAAAAAAAATAGCATACATTACGTAACCCCTGGTTCGTTTGAAAGAAAATAAAGAAAATTGACTTTCATATAAATTACCTTTATTTGTTACACAAAAAGGAATATCAACCCAATAACATCTAGAAAAAACACATTGGTAGCAGGTGAGCACAATAATCACAAAGCTTTCATATCAGGTGCAAACGTGCAATACACTCAAGGCAATTTGGGTCATACCCCTCTCATAGATAATGTGCAAATATGCAATATATTAATTCTCCACATTCCTTATAAAGTGAGTCAAAACAGTGACATAAGCAATTTTAAATAAAAACAATTATTTATTTGAGATATTTATACACATATTTCTTATCCAGTGAATTAACCACTGGAAAGTCTTGAAGCCTTGACAAATATTATTGTGGACAATGTAGTCTAACTTCTAAAAGTTTATTTTATCTGCAAAAATAAACCGTGAAATTCTGACCAATGTGAGGAGAGTTTACTCACACGTGACTTGTTTTAGCTATTTTGGTCCGTTTAGAAACTTTGCTGTGTGAAAGCGAAATGCACCAAGATCAAAGAGCAACAATGTAACAATTTTAATCCCTGTTTCGGAACAAATGAATCGATTCACAGGTGTGAAAGCACACTTAGAGCTTCACGGCAAAGGCTGTGAATACTTATGTACATGTGATTTTTCAGTTTTTTTTTTTATTTTTAATAAATTTGCAACAATTTCAAAAACTCTTTTTCACATTGTCATTATGGGGTGTTGTGTGTAGAATTTTGAGGAAATAAATGAATTTAATCCATTTTGGAATAAGGCTGTAACATAAAAAAATGTGGAAAATGTGAAGCGCTATGAATACTTTCCGGATGCACTGTAAGTGTTGATGTTCATGTGTATGCTTTTGTTTCTAGTGGCAGATATGGGGTCCACAGTTTCGCTTGCAAAGGTGCGCAGACATTTCTTGAGTGGATCTCGATGGTATCTGGGCGCTCTGTGTGTGCGTATTCTTCACAAATCCAGATTGATGTATTATGGGAAGGCAGATCAGAAATGTGACTCTCCCTATAAGGTAAGAGGTCAAAACCAAGACATCTTTGACATGCATGTTTCTATTACCTGTGTGAACGTAACTTATTTTAACTAACACTGTTTTAGTTTTGAAGACTTTTTTTATTTGATATTTACAGACTTACATTTTAGGCTGTTGTTTTAACTTTTTTCTTTTTAGATTTTATGTTTACAGACAAAGATTTAACTAGTTCTAAAGCCATCTTCAGTCCTACTATTTAACATCCCTATCAACTATCTCAATATTAGTAGTTAATAGGGGATTTTAATAGTAATATTATAATCTGCATGTTTCAGTGTAAATTGCGTAATTTCACCTTAACCACTGATTTAAAATCCTGTCGTCATTATGTTGTCAGGCTGAGCTGCAGGTTGGCGATGGCTCATCCAATGCTTGTGTTGTGCTGTGGAACACAGTCTGCCTGGACTGGTACCGAATCCTTCATCCAGGACAAGTCATAAGATTGTGTCGCTACAGAGTAAAGGAGAGCTTCAGCAGCCGCACGGGGAAGGATTCAGAGCCACACATTGGTAGAAAAACATTATACACAACTAACAATTAAAGTTATGAAATGTTTAAGTTCAGTAATAATTTTAAGATTTTAATTTATCAACTATAATATTATTATTATTATTATCATTATTATTTTGGTATTAAATAGATAGTTCACAATAAAATGAAAATTCTGTCGTCATTTACTCACCCTTCACTTCTTCCAAACCTGTTTGACTTTCTTTTTTCTGTTGAACACAAAAGAAGATATTTTGAAGAAAGCGGAATCCTGTAACCATTGTATTCTTTCATAGTATTTGTTTTTCTTACATAAAACTCATAATGGTTTGCAACCACTTAAAGGTCAGTAAATAGTGAGTACACTTCCATTTTGTAGTGAACTATCCATTTAAGTTTTCAGTTTAGAGATATACACTTTTGTAACATTATAAATGTCTTTACTGTCACATTTGAATACATTCTCACTATGAAAATAGCCATAGAAGCTGACATGGCATTAAACACAAACAAACAAACATCTGTCACATTTGATCAGTGTAATGTGTCCTAAATAAAAGTAATAATCTTACTGACCCTAAACTTTTAAACAGTAGATTACGCCACATTATATGAATTAGATTCAGGTTTATGTTTACATCATGAATGTTGCTCATATTTTGCATTCTACCTTCTTCTGTTTCTCCTTTAGAGATCAGTCTTAATTCCAGGAACCCCACTGCCCAAATTTATATCATCCCTAAAAACCAGATTTCTCCAGACTGGGCTTTGCCAGACCTGCCTCACTCATTCACTTGTGGGTATGTGTACGAAATCCTAATTCTCCTAATCCTCTTAATGGGATGACCCCCCCACACACACACATACACTTTAACAAGACCTAATATATATCTCATATTCATGCCAATGATCCACAAAACCAGTCATGAGGGATTTTTAAAAATGGATTATTTGAATACAATTAAAACGTTACAAATTGATTTTGTCATCACATCAAAGTTGACTAAACAAGCTTTCCATTGATATGTCTTAGAATAGAACAATGTTTGGCCGAGATACAACTATTTAAATTTCCGGAATCTGAGGGTGCAAAAAAATAAAATACTGAGAAAATCTCCTTTAAAGTTGTCTAAATGAAGTGCTTAGCAGAGCACATTATTAATCAAACATTACGTTTCAATATATTAAAAATAGGAAATTTACTTAATATTGTCATGAGACATGATCTAATATTCTTAAAATCAATGAACTTAACCCATACTATATATTTTTGACTTCTACTAAAAATGTACACGTGTAACATAAGATTGGTTTTGTGGTCCAGGGTTACATTTATGGTCTAAATGCTGTTTTCTTTGGTGGAAGAAAAAACTCAATGTTGTTGTGTGTCTCTTTAAATGCAAATGAGCTGCCCTTTCTAGAAGAGGGTGGAGCATTTACAGCACATGTCTCAGCTGATCAGGCAATAACAAACAAAACATCTAAATGGTCTTGCTCCACTTTATATTTCTGAACTTCTACACCCTTACATACCACCTCGTGCCCTCAGGTCAGCCCATCAGTTGCTCAAAAGGAAGCATAAACTCAGAGGGGATTGTGCCTTTTCTGCAGCAGCTCCTAAACTGTGGAATGCTTTGTGTTGGGATAATTTACAGTTTAAACCCAAAGAATGACCAGTCTGACAGATGAAGAAGAGCCGGAGTCAGAGATTCAAATAAACAAAGTTTACTGAAGATAGTTTGCAGTTTCATCAGCAGAAGCCAGCTTCAACACTCGCAATGAGTACCTAGGCAGCTCTGCTTACAATCACAAATCAATAACAATTATACTCTTATATAACGTCATAACTGCATCATAAATATAGGTGTTTTTACCTGATCGGTTAAAGCACACATAGACTTAGAAAATTCCCATGTGTGTGCGTGCGTGCGTACAACTCTGAACGATATCTCAATATCTAAGGTCAGACATCCAGGCTGTTTAGAGCTGACCCCAGACCTGTGAAAGGATCTACAATCGAATAGAACACACACACTCAACATACAATCTGTTTCTTACCCAAGGTTGAGTGTACCCTTAGCCATCTTTATCAAAACTGGTTAAAAACCGGTATAATCTACATTCAGGCTGCTATATTCTCACTACACAAAGTCTGTCTTGAATAAAAAGGAAAATCACTTTAAACAGAGTTAACACATAATAACAATAATATCAAAATCACTTTAGACACTTTTTAACACACATAGCAATACAAATAGGAAAACAGTTGTTTTCAATCATCAAGCCCTTCAGTTCCATGATCTCCTGGTTTGGTGGCTCCTGAAAATAGAATTACAATGAGACAGGCAAATATAGGCCTGTCACAATAATCAATATATCGACTAATCGCACAATACATGGACATGACCTCAATAATTTTTGGTGATGCAATATATATCGCCCGAACATAAAAACCAATTCCAGCAACATTTTAGCCCAGGATATGTGTTTTTACATTCTGATTCCAATGCCTAATTATTTAATTATTAAAATGACTATAATTAAATGAAATATTCGTAAGAATAAAATATTACGTGTTCTTTGGAGAAGTGTACTTGCATTGTGATGATATCGTATTGTCATTCTGGCATTATATAATGAGTGGCATAAAATTGTCTTAAAAATGACAATAATATCGTTTATCGCAATATATTTTGGTGCAATATATCGTACGACAAAAAATAGATATCGTGACAGGCCTAGGCAAATACAGTGAACATTCTTATATTAAGCAATGTGTTAACTTTATTCATTAGTGTTTTAGTATGGCCCAAATTTTAGTATGTAAAATGTTTCAGCATACCAAAAAGGTTTTAGTATGGTTTGTGTTTATGCAAGTGAGACAAGTGTGGTGCTAATCGACAAGAGAAGGCACCAATAACGGTCCGTACACCATACTAATCAAGCAAAACAACTGTTTATTGCTGGTACACACAGCTGACGTCAATTATTTCAATAATGTTCAATAATCATGAATCATACTCATAAATATCATTAATTTGAATACAACAAAATTGCATAAAAGGCTTATAATTTGAAATAAAGATGAGTAATAAGGATTAAATGAATAAAAGGCAGATAATGAAACCCCAAGCATATACAACCTCAGAGACGTGCCATCATTTTCTTCTTCAAAGACTGGGGAACCCGTTGCAGTCACATTGGAAAACCAACACGTGTGTCCGAGAATGCCGGGCAATGTGCACTTATCCCACGGCTGAGCTTCCAATGTTTCAGCAAGAAACCCACCCCTTTATAGTCAAAATTTGGGTGCTGGCCAAAGGTCGGCCTAATAGGTAAGACAGAAGAGTAAGTTGATCAGGCTTTCTCAGCTAGGTGCACATTATTTCTGATTGCAACATGCAAATTTGAGGTTTGTAGCAAGGTTATAAAAGTTTTGGATTTTTCATTAGTTTTAGTTTCTATTTCATTTTGACTTTTTGTTTTCAAATTCAGTTAGTTTTAATGAGCTTTAGAGGCAGATTTACTAGTTTTTATTAGTTTCTATATTTTGAAATTTTTAAGTTTTAGTTTTTTTAGTTTCAGTATTAGCTTCAGTTTTTTCTAAATAAGGATATTTGTTAGGTGCAAGAATCAAAATCAACAATAAATATTGTATAATAAAAACTCAGCCATACATTTTTTGAAACCTGTATTCAGAGGACACATGGACACTATCATCTACCACTACTATCTACCCATCCTCAAATTCAAATACAACACAAGATAGCAGCCTTAAGTACAATATGTGTGCAAGGCTGCTCTGAGGTTAGATACACAGTAGTGGCAAGTTCAGATATTTAACGCAGATGTTAGGACTCAACATACCAAAATTTTGCAACCCAACTGAAGCATGATTCACTTATTTAAATTGCATTCGTTTTTTCGCCAGATCCTCTCGTTTAAGCTCTCGGTTTACCCGCGCTGAAGTTCAAGTATAGTTCAGTCACAGCAGGCTGTCATGTACTGTTTAGGTGCGTCCCAAATCGCATACTAATGCACTATTCTACGCCATTTTGAAGTCTAAAAAACTCTAAAAATAATAAGTGCACTTTAATTACCCGAATAATGCACTCATTCACCCGGTAAAATGAAGTGTGGAATGATGGGCTGGATAAGTGCTTAATGGAGACGCGAATCGTTTCAAATGATTCAGTTCGATTTGGTGAACTAGTTCAACCGGTTCACTTAGAAGATCCAGTTAAAAGGTGCGTTTGACTTCATGCAGCACTGCGCAGACCGATCGAAATCTGTCTTAAAGCGGTGCATGCCGGTTAGAAATTTTGGCCGGATTGATGCTGCGTCTAGATTGTTTTGAACAGGTTTATTCGGCCTTTTTTATACAGACTACTGTATTATACGTTTTAGTGAATGACCAAATATTAACTCAAATAAGTCTTACAGACTTATAATAAAATTATTATCATCATTATCATTATGATCCTGACACCCCTATGAAGATTTCTTAACAAATTAAGTAAATCATATTTTATTAAATATAAAAATATATGATTATAAACTATTTTATTTCCTGTTAAGCCATTTATGCAGAAATGTTAAAAATGTCATTGATGTACCTGCTCTTTCTGGGTATTTTTTATTTAGTGTAGCTCATTTATTTTGGTCCTTTTGTTCAATCTCTATGGATTAAAGTGCTTTTTTTTTATTGTTTGTATTATCCAAAATAATCATTGTTTAAGACTTAATCAAAACACCTTGTTTTGGGTTTTACACTAATATATATATTGGAAAGTTTTATATCTATAAATGTAATTAAATGTAAACTCTTTTTAGCATATTCAAACAAGCACTGGAACAGAATTGACGTACCATTCAACATCTAGTAGCCCAAAAACTGATGCTTAAAGTCCAAGAATTTGTGCTTATTGTTTTATTTAATAGGCCTATTTGTGGACATTATTTTCTTTTTATGTGCTCTCTCGTTTTCCCCTTATTTTTCATGCGTTTGTTATATAGTCTACCTAAATTTAATTCATAATTCCCTTGTTTAAAATGAACTATAGTTTGTAGAGACTGTGTTCTGTTTTATTTGTACTGTACTTTTGTTGTTATTGCAATAAATAAACAAATAAATAAATGATCACGCCATGTGATCGGTCATCATGACAGCAGCAACTTCGAGCCCCGGAGTGTCTGGCTTGATGTCTCGGTTTTCAACTCCGCCCCTGCCTGCGCACGGCTAATCTCGTTGATCACCGGCTGCAGCTGTGCTTCATGTCGAACGCACCTAAAAAGATTCGTTCGCGATCGCGATACAGAAATAAAACCCATTATTGGGCACAAATGTGTAAAAGTAAAAGTTTTAAGTCTCTGTATTTAATGCTGTCACCGTGCTGCTGTCACCGTGCTGCTGTCATGTGCACTCGTTTTTGTCGCGGAAGCAACAGCGAGGATGACAGGAGTAGAACCGGCACTATCTGAGCGGCCAATGGCAGCAGGACTACAGACTCTGAGGTGCCGTAGGGTCAAACACCTGCAGCGCGAAGTAAATAGATTTACTTCTAAAGGCTTACAGTAAGATTATGTATTAAATACATTTACAAAGACGAAAACGAAGGAGGGTTTAGCTATAATTTTAGTTAGTGTCAGTTAGTTTTGTATGTACACAATACAGTTTCAGTTAGTTCTCGTTTCTTAAAAAACTCGTTTTTATTTTTATTTCAGTTAATTATCTTAAATTTCAGTTTTCGTTTTCGTTAACTATAATAACCTTGGTTTGTAGTGTCAGCATAATTATCTAGAGTCAATATTCTACCTCCTGAAATTTGGGGAAGGTTAACCTTAAGGTCAAGAGACCCTTCTCTGGTCATTTGGTCATGCTTGAGGGTCAATATTTTACCTCCTGATATTTGGAGAAAGGTGTAAAGTTAAACTTAAGGTCACGAGACCCTTCTCTGTTCATTTGGTTGTTTGTTGAGAGCAACAGGAGAAAATCTAAAAATAACCAATATCTTACAATTAGTCAAAATCATTTCAAGATTAAATACTGATTCAAATAATCGTATTAATAAAGCAATAAGAAAAAGGATAATGAGAAAAGGATAAACGTTGATCCTTGCTGGGACGGATTGGAAGACAGAAATCTGAATCCATCATTTGCCTCTGTGTATTAGACAGGCAAAAGAGGAGAGATGAGTTTTAAGATATGATTTAAAAACAGACAATGAAGGGGCCGTCGTTGTCTGTTTTTGAATCATATTTTAAAACCCATCTCTTATCTTTGGCCTTTGACACCTGTTGACATTTTGCTTATTTATTTTATTTTGTCTTTTATGTCCTGTTGAGTTTTAGTCTTCTGTACAGCATTTTGGGTGTTTTTTAAAATAACGTTTAAATGATTGATGAGAGACACGATGGCTCAGTGGTTAGCATTTTTGCCTCACAGCAAGAAGGTTGCTGGTTTGAGTCCCAGCTGGGCCCATTGGCATTTCTGTGTGGAGTTTGCATGTTCTCCCCGTGTTCGCGTGGGTTTCCTCCAGGTGCTCCGGTTTCCCCCACAGTCCAAACACTTGCGCAATTAGTGAATTGGATGGACTAAATTGCCCTTAATGTATGAGTGTGTGTGAATGCGAGAGTGTATGGGTGTTTCTCAGTACTAGGTTGCGGCTAGACAGGCATCTGCTGTGTAAAAGATATGCTGGAATAGTTGGCAGTTCATTCCACTGTGGCGACCCATGATAAATAAGAAACTAAGCCGAAGGAAAATGAATGAATGATTGATTGATTTCAAAGACTAGGCAGTTTAAACTCCTGATATTCAGTTTTCAAAACATGAAGTTTATGGACAGAAAGCCAAATTGCCTTTTTTCTTTTACTTTTTTCAAGTTCACATAATGTTGGTTATGTGTGTGAATATAAACAGTTGGTTGATAAACTGCAAGTAAGTCAGTATATTTATCTCATATATCTTATATATAGAATCATGGCTTGACATTAACACCCGCCATTAACAATGTCACTTTATAATAATTAAATAATTTTTAATTTGTAGTTTTCTTAAAATCAGGGTTCGATAATAAGGAAGGCCCAATATTTGTGCAAATGTGATCTTAGATTCGAGAAACAGCACGACTGACAAAAATAATTGTGTTCGCTAAAGCAAAAGAAAGCAGGTGAGTACTAAATGAGAGGATGATCACTCGCGCGCACAGGTGATGCAATGTGCGCAACTGTTAAAAAGCGTCTGCACTCCCGTTTACTTGCGCGAAGCAAGCAACCGTGCCTAGAGTGGTGAGATCGGTTCTCTTTGAAATAGACTGGACAAAAAGCGACAATGAAATTATTATTTTTTAAAACAGATTATTAACAGGCCTAACAATAACCGTGTGCGCGTGATCATTTTTTCATTATCACACACGGTATGTTTTTCACCTGCTTTCTTTTGCTTACAGGTGTTTTTGTTAATATGGTTTAATTATAATTTTTTTACAATGACATTGCTTTAATATGAGATTAACTTCCCATTCATGTGTAGTTAACTGGTGATCTGGGACCTTTAGCCAGGACAGATTACTGTGCGTAGTTTTAGATACATGACAGTACAGTAGTTCATTTTTAAATTATTTTTTTTGGGGTTGAATTAAAAAGTGCATGTATACAGCTATATTTTGCTTGTTTTGACACATTCTTTAAAATTTGTGGCTAAGAAATAAATATTTATTTATGTTTGGTGTGGTCAGAGATAAATTTGGTAAATCCTTAATTTTGAGCTCTGAAAAGTCATTTGAAATAAAAACTAATTGCAATGCGACACAACCCATTTGCTCATGCACATTGAGCAAGCTCATACACACACACAAAGTGAAATGAATGAGGAGGCATGTGGACATAACACAAAATCTAAATCAAGTAATTTCAGCATGTCAAAGTCAAATTTATGTATATAAAATATATTTTCCCAACAACAAAATTGTGGCTAGTGAAAATGGCGGGTGGCTAGTAATGTTGGAAATCTACTAGCCACAGTGGCTGGTGATCAAAAAAGTAAGTGTCAAGCCCTGTATAGAATAATTAGCTTTTTGAGTTAAATGCATAACTTTGCAGGTCTTTTTCATGCTTAAACAATATCTTTACACACTAAAGGATGTTTAAAGTGAAAAAGCATAATATTACCCCTTTAAATAGAAATTAAACGCTTGTAAACGCAGAGAAATGCATTAGTGATCATGTCTTGCAGGCAGGAGATTTCTAGTTGTCCAGAAGGCCACATCTGTGATGTCATTGGTGTGGTGATCTTTGTTGGTCGTTCAGAACGAAAGGTGACAAGGAAAGGTGAGATGTTAACAGATAAATATTTATTTTGTGTATATTTAGCTAACGGACTGAACAAAATTCCTCCTGCAGATGGGCAGAGGTCAGGGATGGAGGAGTATCGCTGGATCCAGATGGTGGACCGATCATCAGACAAGCCAATCATGATCAAGCTTTTCTCCACATCACAGCCCGATGTTCAGAGCCGCATCTATCCAAGTATGACAACAGACTGTTTTCTCTTTGTCAGTATTAAAGACACACTGTCATTTTTTGCTTTCTTCTCTTTAATTCAGTGGTACTGGTTGTCTGCACCAGATTAAAGCTCATCAGAAGTGCAGTTGACGGAGCTACAACTTTTGATTATCTCACCAACACCTCACTGACCCAGGTTTACTGCACAGGTAAATACTATGCTTTAACACACAGGTGTCAAATCCAGTTCCTGGAGGGCCGCAGCTCTGCACAGTTTAGCTTTAACCCTAATTAAACACACCTGATCAGACTAATATAGTGCTTCAGGCTTGTTTAAGACCTACAGGTAAGTGTGTTGAAGCATGGTTGGAAGTAAACTGTGCAGAGCTGCGGCCCTCCAGGAACTGGATTTGACACCTGTGCTTAACACCTTTGTAGATCAGACATTTCATATGCAGTTTGGGGTCAGTAAGAGTACGTTTATTCAGAAAGGATGCATTAAGTGGTTCTGAAGTTGGAGACTTGAAAAGTCAGCTGATCAGTTGACATTTTAGTTGAATAAATTGAGTGGCATTTATAACGTTACAAACCAATTACATATTAAAGGTGCAGTAAGCAAGTTTGCCACCCAGTGGTTAAACTAGGTATTGCATTCCTGGATCAAAAAAAAAAAAGCAAGTGCAGGTTGCCAGATCGAGGACCGAACAGTCTGACGATCGAGCCTAAATTCTGATTTAAATCGATAGAAGGAATATTTTTCATATTAAAAGGATTTTCATCCTAAACAACACCTCGAATTGATATATTAGAAACGACTTGTATTTTGTGAACAACAGATCACCAATCAAACAATGATCACCTCAGCTACACCTCATGTGCTTTACTCGTGTTAAATGCTAATAATATGAGTTTGAACGCCATTTTACATGACATTTATTGCCATACTACTGAAAGCAGCAGCAGATAGTTCACCTCAGGTCTTGAAAATAAAATAAAGCATTTGAAATTGAACTTTAGAACTGTGAAATAATGCAAACCAACACATACCAGTGATTCGGCATGTACGTTTAATAATGCTAAAGTGTTAATACAAGAAATATGTATTAATTTATTATATACCTTACCATTTTGCTGGAGTGCAGTGAGCGCATTTAAATTTCTGTCTTGTTGCATCTGGTGCAAACAGCCAAATTGCTTATCACTGCAGATCTCGTCACGTAGCGTGTTGTTAGGACACGGGGTTACAATGTAACCTGCTCACCTAATATTTACGTTCATAATATTTATATTATTTGCTAATTAATACCCACCTTATGTGGAACTCTGAATCTGCGTCTCATTTCGAAGTCTGCTACTGTCCACCGGAGGTCGCATTTCGGTCACGAATGCATGCTTGGAGAGCCTTTTTTTAATGACTGAATGAATGCTGTTTTCCTCCAAGGCAACCCGGGTTGCTGAAATATAACTGACGAAACTGGCAGTGGGCGGGTTAAAACAACCAATACAAAAACAGATGTTTCGGCACGTAACGCACATTTTCAAAGCAGAATATCTGACTTCAGCATTGTTTTTCAGATAAACAAAAATGTTCACTTGGCATGTTGCTTAAATATCAGCAAACATATTATGGTATTTGTATGCTTTAGAAGAGTCAAAAACTTATACATCTAAACATACAGCACCTTTAAGGAAATACTGTTTTTTTTTTTTAAATACTTCTTATTCTCATGTTACACAAAAAAAAAAAAAAAACAGAAAGATTTTTAAAGAAATAATTCACCCAAAAATAAATATTTATGCACTATTTATTCACTATCAAGTGGTTCCAAACATGAATTTCTGTATTGTGTTGAACACAAAAGAAGATATTTTGAAGAAAGCTATAACCATTGACTTTCATAGTAGGAAAAACAAGTACTATGGAAGTCAATGGTTACCCGTTTTCAGCTTTCTTTCAAATATCTTTTGTGTTCAATAGAAATAAATGATGACAGACTTTGGGTTACCTATCCCTTTAATATTCACAGTAAGTGGAATTAGATAAATCACTTAATTTTACAAAAATTATTTTCAAATATTAAAACAGGCACAGGGTCTCGCCCCGTGATGCCATACAGGGGGTTACGGCCCATTCGACAGTTTCTCCACTGGCTGAGGCGGGTGGATGAGAGGAGTCTGCTGGACAGAGCTGTGGTTGGTGGATATTTCAGCTACCCACCTCTTCCTGTTTCACTGCATTACTTCATGGAGAGCAGACAAAGTAAGGAAGCACAGAATGTTGTTTATACAAAAATATGTATTTTTGGATTGAATGATGCATGTAGTGATGTCTGTCTAATTAATCTCAATGTGTGTGTGAAGGGGAAGCTGGTCTCATCAGTGGAGGAGAGATGAAATTAGAGTGTGAGAAGTTAAATTACAGAGAAAAGCAGCAGTTTGCTATTCAGTGTGTGATCACTGCAGCCTGCTACCATCATCGAGAGGTACACAGACATATGCATCAACAAATCACACAGCCAAAAATGAAAATAACATTTAAAGGGACAGTTTAACATTTATTCTCCCACGTGTGGTTTTAAAGCTTTCTTTTTTTAGTTGTTGTTGAAGACTAAAAAGATATTTTGAAGAATGTTGGTTGCTGGCACCCATCAAATTCCATAGTAAAGAATAAAGTAGGTGTCACGGTGGCGCAGTGGGTAGCACGATCGCCTCGCAGCAAGAAAGTCACTGGTTCGAGCATCGGCTGGGTCAGTTGACATTTCTGTGTGGAGTTTGCATGTTCTCCCTGAGTTCACGTGGGTTTCCTTGTGCTCCGGTTTCCCCCACAAGTGGTGTAGGTGAATTGGGTAAGCTAAATTGTCCGTAGTATATGAGTGTGAATGAGTGTGTATGGGTGTTTCCTAGTGATGGGTTGCAGCTGGAAGGGCATCCGCTGCATAAAACATGTGCTGGGTAAGATGGCGGTTCATTCCGCTGTGGCGACCCCAGATTAATAAAGGGACTAAGCCGAAAAGAAAATGAATGAATGAATGAGAATAAAGTAAAGAATTTTCATTTTGGGTGAATTATCCATTTAAATAGGGTAAAAATATATATTTTGATGTGTTTTACAGAGAGCTCTTATCCTTATCAAGGCTGCATTTTTTACTTTATAATATTATAAATTTAATATTTTACATTTTTCTTGCTGAATAAGAATATATTTTCTTTACAAACCGAAAAAAACACTTCCTCAACCTCAAATGTTTGAGCAATAGTTTTCCTGTCTTATATCTATTTTTTCTTCTTTATAGGCCAGTGGACGATACCAGTATTCAGATCTTCCATCAGCTCCACTCAGCCCTAGAGTCCCACGGCAAAGAGAGGGGTGTGTGTGTGTTTTTGTCTTTCTGATGTGATAAATATAGAGTAGTTCATAATTTCATTATCAGAAATGTTCTTGTATGCATAATGATTTTTTCTGGCTCAAAATGAGGTGGTATCCCGATCATGACATTTTTCTTACTTGAAACAAACCCATTTTGCATTATTTTTGTAATCTTATGAAGTAAAACATCATTTTAAAAAGACCAACATTAAATGTAATTAAATACATAAGCAGTGCTGAAGCATCACTTGGTGTCTGCCTGCCTGATTTTTGCCACTTTAGTGGAAGTGGTATAAAGTTTGATGGAGGTGGCCACCTCGTTATTCACTATGCAGGAAAAAAAAACCCTGTGCATAACTAAGCCAACTATGAAACAAAAAAAAAAATACAAATTCTGTTATTGATTTCTCAT
Source organism: Danio kyathit (assembly GCA_903798195.1). NCBI lineage: Eukaryota > Metazoa > Chordata > Actinopteri > Cypriniformes > Danionidae > Danio > Danio kyathit. The sequence continues at coordinate 23,622,434 of LR812525.1, read as the reverse complement.
CATCATGTTGGTCCAATACACTGAAACCTTCGTTGGAACACAAATTAAGATATTTTAGATGAAATCTGAGAGCTCTCATTTTCTGTAGACATCAACGGTTGAGAGATGTTTAGAGTCCAGAAAAGGAACTAAAAATATTGTCAGAAGCTTCAATGTGACTTTAATAGTTCAACTGTAATCATACGAAGCTCCAAGAACACTTTTGTGTGCCAAAAACCTGTAAATATGACACCAATATTTACTCTTTCCAATCAAGTCAGGGTACATGCTTACTGAGAAGGCTCTGGCTACAGACCGGATGCAGCTGGAAGCTGAGCTGCATGCAATGCTTTTAATGCTCACACCTAACTCTACCCCTCACAGTAACATCACTTGCTCCATTGAGTGCATTGTGTCTGAGACTGCATGTCTCAGCTTGCATATACAAGTCTGCATCCAGATACTATTGTGTTTACTATGGGCAATATGACGTATTGCCATTAGAATCAGCAGCGCAACATGCAAGTGTCGTATTGCCCATTCCCATAGTAAAAATGCACTCTGCACATTAGCTAACAGTCTTTACAGTTACAGTTTTTTTCAACACGCAAAAGTGTTATTGGATCACTCCGTATGATTACAGTTGAAACACTGAAGACACATCGAATGTTTTTTTTATATATATTTTTGGTTCCTTTTCTGGACTCCGAACTACTCTATCAGGGTCAGAGAGCTCTTGGATTTCATCACAATATCTTGTAACTGTTTCTTTTGCTCACTTTAAGTGTACTGGGGTGCCAGAGTTTCACTGTCATTTTAGTCAAAAAAAAAATAATAATTAATTATTATTATAATTATTCATACAAATTATTAAACCACTGTTCACAAACTGACACTCAAGTTGTGTTTACACAAAATAAACACACAAAATATACACTTTTCCAACACCATAAATCATGTTTAAAGGTCCCATGAAATTAAAATAACGTTTTTTTAGATGTTGGTATCAGTATTATTCGTGTTTAGGATATCTATAAGCTAGTGTGCCCCAAAACAGTGACAAAATTCGCATTTAGAAGATATAAACCTGATATAAACATGTAAAGCTTGTAGTTTGTTACTTCTGCCTAAATGGATCAATGGTTTTATTCAGTTTTACTCATGACATCATAACCAATCAAATGCTCTCTAGTATCTGACATGCCCCCTTCAAGATGCTTCTCATTTGCTTTTCATTTGATGCACTTGAGCTCAACCACTCTTTTTGGCAGAATTGTGATAAAACAAAACACTATTGGCTAATTTTTTAAAGGGGAGGAGCTACATTATGTCCCACCCTCTCTTTATGTTTTGGTTGAGATTACGTCGGACATTGAATAAAAATGCATATTTCAAAGCAATTCACTGGACCTTTAAGGAATCAAATCCGGAATGAAACAAAAATCACAATTTTCAAAAATACACAAATCATATAATTTATAAAAAATTTAATATTGATCAATATGAATCCAAAAAAACACAAAGCAGTTAAGTACAAATGTTTTTTGACACACAAAAAAGTAGTTCAATAACCTTTCAAAAGTAGGCTTAATCCAAAAAATACAAGTAAACAATCTTAATTTGTGTTCGGAAGATAAACAAAGGTTTCGGGGGATTAAAACGAGACAAGGGTGAGTAATTAATAGCAGAATTTTCATTTTTTGGGTGAACTAATCCTTTAACTACATTTTCATGACTGGATGAACTGTCCCTTAATATTTGTGTCAAGCGCAGGTCTGAACCTTACAGAACACCTGTGAAGCGGAAACTTTTCAGCAGGACTAGTCCTCGAAAGAGGTAAGAATGAGTGCTTTCTGTCCGATACAGCCAAACTAGTCCTATTCTCAAATAATAGTCTCAAAAAATAATTCATTCTCACTCAGGCTGGCACCACCTCTGCAACCATTTACAACAGAGGACGATGCAGAAAGGGGTAATACATCACATACACCATTCAATTTCTGTTTTTTTTTTACATCAACATTATTTCACAGACAGCTAATCAAAGTGACAACCAAAATGCCTCCATTACCCTGCAGATTGCTCCCTGTTTGATGGAGCCATGGAGTTTCTAGTGGGAGAGCAGGATGACGACAGTATTGATGAAGACGACGACGACGACAATGAAAGCTTCCTGACTCCACCCACCAGTCCCATGACCTCACGCCTCGGCCTGACTCGTGTCGCCATTGAGACTTTGCCACGGGTGTTTTCTTATGAGCGCCGACATGTTCAGACCGTTGCTGTGGGGATGCAGGTTAACAGCTTTCACAAGCTCCTCCCCCAGAGAGAGCTGGAGTCATTTAGTCCCGCCTCCTGCTACACAGGCTACTTTACTCTTACAATGAGAGGTGCGCTTTTAAAACACACAGACATTTTTATATATATATGGTATGAAGTTAAAGCTCCCGTGAAATTAAAGTAAAGTTTTTTTTTTTTTTAGATGTTAGCATCAATATGTTAGTCTTAAGGATATCTACACTCACCAGCCACTTTATTAGGTACACCTGTCCAACTGTTTGTTAATGCAAATTTCTAATCAGCCAATCACATGGCAGCAGCTCAATGCATTTAGGCATTTAGACATGGTCAAGACGATCTGCTGCTGTTCAAACCGAGCATCAGAATGGGGAAGAAAGGTGATTTAAGTGACTTTGAACGTGGCATGGTTGTTGGTGCCAGACGGGCTGCTCTGAGTATTTCAGAAACTGCTGATTTACTGGGATTTTCACACACAACCATCACTAGGGTTTACAGAGAATAGTCAGAAAAAGAGAAAATATCCAGTGAGGTGCAGTTCTGTGGGCACAAATGCCTTGTTGATGCCAGAGGTCAGAGGAGAATGGCCAGGCTGGGTCAAGCTAATAGAAAGGCAACAGTAAGTCAAATAACCACTCATTACAACCGAGGTCTGCAGAAGAGCATCTCTGAATGCACAACATGTCAAACCTTGAGGCGGATGTGCTCTAGCAGCAGAAGACCACACTGGGTGCCACTCCTGTCAGCTAAGAACAGGAAACTGAGGCTACAATTTGCACAGGCTCACCAAAATTGAACAATAGAAGATTGGAAAAACGTTGCCTGGTCTGATGAGTCTTGATATCTACTGTGACATTCGGATGGTAGGGTCAGAATTTGGTGTCAACAACATAAAAGCATGGATCCATCCTGCCTTTTATCAATGGTTCAGGCTGGTGAAGGTGGTGTAATGGTGTGGGGGATATTTTCTTGGCACACTTTAGGCCCATTAGTACCAATTGAGCATCGTGTCAACGCCACAGCCTACCTAAGACCATGTCCATTCCTTTATGACCACAGTGTACCCATCTTCTGATGGCTACTTCCAGCAGGATAATGTGCAGTGTCATGAAGCATGAATCATCTTAGACTGGTTTCTTGAACATGACAATGAGTTCACTGTACTCAAATGGCCTCCACAGTCACCAGTTCTCAATCCAATAGAGCACTTTTGGGATGTGGTGGAACAAGAGATTTGCATCATGAATGTGCAGCCAACAAGTCTGCTGCAACTGCGTGACGCTATCATGTCAAATGGACCAAAATCTCTGAGGAATATTTCCAGTACCTTGTTGAATCTATGCCACAAAGGATTAAGGCAGTTCTTAACCCAAAAGGGGGTCCAACCCTTTACTAGTGAGGTGTACCTAATAAAGTGGCCGGTGAGTGTATAAGCTAGTGTGCTCCAAAACAGTGATAAAGTTCACATTTAGAAGATACAAACCTGATATAAACATCCAAAACTTGCAGTTCTGCCTAAATGGACCAACGATTTTTTTTCTCGTCACCTCATACTTCAGTTTCTTATGTTCTCAAATTTTGACCAATCATATGCTCTCTAGTATCTGAAATGCCCCGCCCCCTTCAAGATGCTTTTCATTTGATGCGCTTGAGCTCAACCACTGTCATTGGCAGAGCTGCGATTAAAAACAAAGCACTATTGGTTGTTTTTTAAAAAGGGGAGGGACTACTCTATGCCCCACCCTCTCTCCACGTTTAAGTTGAGATTAAGTCAAACATTGAATAACAAAAATTGCACATTTCAAAGCACTTCATGGGACCTTTAAGGTGTTATGCTTGTATTATTATATTAGTAAAATATTTCCCTTTTTCATTTTCCTGTTTCTCACAGCTCTATCTGATGGAGTGATGCTCGATGTTGTATTTTTGCCCGCTGCCCCTGGTAACCTGCACTGGATGCCCCTCCCCCTCCCACATGATAACTCATGGGAGTCTATCTTATCACATGGAGGCTTTTCACCACATGCTCCGCCCCCAAGTCCAGGTAAATATTAAGCAAATGAACCTGATTTTAAATAAATGAATTTAGGTTAAAAAAAAAAAAACTGTTAATGAATCCACTTATATGTAAACATGACCGCAATTCTGAAATCAGGAATGATCGAGTGATTTGTTGTTTATATTTAAATCTTATTTAATTGGCAAAAGTACAAAGAAAAGATTGTTTTCAATCAAACGTCGTGTGTGTTTTGTTATTCTAAACAAATTTGGATGGCTGTGCGACATTCTCAGCACCTCCTTTTAAAAAATGTGTCACTTCCATTGACAAGAAAAGAAATGCTCAGCTTTGGTGGACACGCACACTGATTCGTTATTTCATTGCATTTTACAAAATCTTCCAACTTATTTGCATTTGGGGTTGTATTTTAGCTATAGGTTGTTTGCAATCACGTGGTTCTGGTGACGCTCGAAATTCAGGGCAGGAAGTAAAAAACTGAATGGGAGACAGGAATTCAGAAGAGTGCCATGGTCACATACATTTGGAGTAGATTGATAAATATGGTCTTATTTTACAGATAATCCTCCAAATTTTGCGATGAATACAGGATACTGCATATTTTTGTTCATTGCATTTTAAGGTTTTATTTGTGTTATTTGCGATCGGTTTGGTCCATGTTCTTTCTGAAGATTTCATTTTATTCCATTAGTTGGCAGTAAAAGTATTTTTTAATCTTGTTTTGAATAAAATAAAAAAATTCTGTCTTATAAAAATGACAAGGTCATATTATTATTGTCATTATTGTTATTAGGTAGATATTTAAATGTTAATTTAAAATTACTCCAAAAAAAAAAAAAAGTCAGTTTTTGCAATTACAATTAACCATTTTTTGTCTTGTTTTTCCTCGTTATTGTACTCTTTAATTCCCATACACGAGATCAGAAAATCACAAAAAAAAGGAGTCATCTACTTTTGCAAATAAACTCTTCATATATTTTCATCATTCTTCATAACCTAAGTCAGACCAGCAATTATGGCTGCACAATATAAACTTTCAGAGTAAATAACGTAACGTGAGCGTCTGCAGTAGTCCCATCTCAGGATGTACAATTTTGAGTCTGGATTATAGTTGAGCAGGAGCCACAGTTCACAACACATGAGATTTGTGGAGTCACTGCAGAGTAATAACCATAATCATATTTTTATTAACCTCTCCTGTAAAATTTGTATTCTTTTTCAATTATTTCCCAAAGTGCTGTTTAACACACCAGGGACATTTTCACAGTATTTCCAAATGTATTTTTTCCTTCTGTCTGGGCAAAGTCTTATTTCTTTTAGTTCGGCTGGAATAAAAGCAGCTTTTTGACCACTGAATCAACATTAATAGCCCCCTTAAGATTTTTTCCCTTTTTCCAATTAGATTGCTACAGAACAAATCACTGTTGTCCAATGACTTGCTTATTTAGCCTAGTTAAGCCTTTAAATTGCACTTTAAACTGAATGCTAGTATTTTGCAAAACAAGTAAAAAACACATTATGCACTGTCTCCAAAGAAAAGACATTAGTTGTTAGAAATTAGTTATTAAAACTATTATATTGTAAAAAAAAAAAAAAAATAAAATAAAAAAGTCTTCTCTCCGTTAAGCCACCCTCTGGAAATATTTTGAAAAGAATGAAATTTTTTTTTTTACAGGAGGCTGGGACAAATAAAAACACAACTCAAGTGTTTAGAAAGAGAATGTTTTATTTTGTTTGACCTGCAAAATCATCTGAAAACAACGATCTGAAAGATAAAAGCCATAATTGTTGAGCTTTATGAGAATGCAGATCGAATGTTCAGAATGCTACGTCACTGGCTGAGAATGACGTCAATCTCGTTATAAGGGCTGAGGAGTTTTAGATTGACTAATATATATATATACGAGTAAAGTAATGCATCACTTTACGAGTAAAGTAATGCATCACTTTAAAAAATTCAGTAATAATATTTGAGTTACTTTTTAAAAAAATGTAACATGAGTTACTATTTAGATTCATTAATTCGCTTGAAAAAATTAATAAATTGCTGTGTTAAAATGGGTGTAATCATGTTGAATCCCACTCAATGAGAGAATGCTGGAGCAGACAGAAACCAAGATGGCAGTTCCTTACATTTCTGTGATGGAAGTATTCTCATTATTTTGAACACATGGAAGCAAAGGGGATTGTCACAATGGACAGTGATTTTATAAGACAAAAATACAAAAGTAGTTAACACATTGCTTTCAACTTTTATTAATCTGTATACGGCATGGATAGCATCATGAAGTTCTCAGAAGGTAACATTCAAAAAAAAAATTCATTTGTTTGTTTTTAAAGGTAAATGAAGGTGTAAGTTATACAGTGTGTCGTTAAATGCAAAGCTCCTCCATTTAAAAAAAAAAAAAAAAGAGGAAAAATACCCTGCAAGTCCTGAAGAGATCAAGCCTCAGGCAGGTATAAAAAAAGTAACTCAAAAGTAGTTTAAAAATACTTTATTTCATTACTTTCCATAAAAAAAACGCAACTAGTTACTTTTTTTGGGAGCGGCAGTTTTATCAAATCCTGTAAGGTTTCCTAGATCATAATGTTGATTATAAAGATTCAACAACACATTAAAAAAGACATTAAAAGTGTCTACACGTTTTTATTTATTTATTTTTTATTCATTTTATTTCCTTTGGGTGCTAAAATTGTTATAGTTTTAATAATGGTTTCTCTTCTCCCACAGCGGACTTGATCACCACTGCAAATCAGTTGACCAATCAGAGGCTGGTGTGTGTGTTAGATGCATGTGCACTCGGAGGAGAGAAGATGGAGCTGGTGCTGAACCGGGCATTTCCATTACGATGACAGAAGCACTTTGGAGATTAAAGGGCAGACTGGTACAAAGCACGTTTGTATGATTTCATACTGTTTGTAAATTGAATTAACTTGTTACAATATGAAGATATGTATGAAATTATTTATTTATTTTATCACCAAACCCTTTTTAAAAATTGAGTACGGTACCAAGCCTTTTTATTATCATAATAATACAGTTTTACCACACGATCAATCTTGTGTTTATTCACTGTGGAATGTTCAGAGAGTTAAGACTTTGTCATTTTCATAAACAAAATCGCCTTTGATTATGACGTATCTGATGAGTTCTTGATGACCCCCCAACTGGTAGACCAGATGTTCCCACCTGCAGCAGAAGAACAGAGAACTCTTATTATAACAACCTTCGTATCCAGGCCCAAAAAATGCAACCATATTAAAAAAAACACAATAATCTAGTGAGTACAGAAGCAAACTGAACAACTAGCTATTAAAGACACATGAAACCTTTGATGACATTTTCTGAGATTTTAACAAATCTATACTCATTGAACATCAATTATAACAACATTAGCATCTGTTAGCTTTAATTGTAGTCAACAACATGTTACATTTGAGCTTTCCACTTCAGTTCCCACAGTTCCATCTTCTGAGTTTAAAATCTATATGGAGTGGCAACACTGGTGGTGATGTACATTAGCACTTTGATTACTTCATCTGTTTCTAATTATTATTCATGAGACTGAGTTTTTATTATTCTACAGGAAGTAGCTGCTTCGGATTTATTCAGTCAAGCTATGAGACTGGGCAGTAGTTATATAATAGAAGCGTATAATATAATATAGTATTATATAATAGTGTTCATGATTAATCGTGTTGCAGGTAATCTTGTAAAAAGTACCAGCTTCCACGAGTCCGTGCTCGAATTTAAAAATGTGACTATATTCCTGCTTGCATTTTGAGCTAGATTTTGAGTGGATTGAACTGAAAAAGGGGAGGTTTCATGATCCTTTAATGACATATACAAATGTTTATCAGAGATGTGTCTTTTTTCTCTATGCGCAGTGCAAGAAACCACAGGGAATAAGGTACATTTCAATATTCGCAGATCTTACTTGAATAATCTTACTGTTTCGGAATAAAACAGCAAATTAGAACAAGCCCATATTAACCTGAAATCCAAATAAGCCCTATACCAAAATACCTCGGCCTGTATCTGAATAAAATACGACATCAGTGTCAATGCTGGTTTAGTTAAATCTGACAACCATTAAAAGTCTTTGGTCTCTTTAGTATTACTTAAAAACAGCAGATACCCACCAAAACACACAAGATGAAATTCCAAAATCAAGTCATGTTCAAGTCAAAATTGATAATTTGAATTGATAATTAAGCTTCTGAATATTCAAAGTCACCATGAAATAAAAAAATTCTCTTCTTATTTTTCTGTTTATAGTAGTTTTTTTATAAACGATCTATCTATGCACTTCATTATTTTGTAAAAAAATATTTGTCCTCATAAACTTTAATCAAATACCATAACCTTCCCCTGAAATTGCATACTTCCATACCATATAGTACGTTAAAAACCGTATGCTAGCCAAGTAGTATGTTCGAATTCATAGTATTCGAAAAGCAGTCCCTGCGTCTGAAATCGCATACTTCCATACTATATGGTACGTTAAAAACAGTATGCGAGCTGAGTATTATGTCCAAATTCAAAGAATTCAAAAAACAGTCCCTGCGTCTGAAATCGCATACTTCCATACTATATGGTACGTTAAAAACAGTATGCGAGCTGAGTATTATGTCCAAATTCAAAGAATTCAAAAAACAGTCCCTGCGTCTGAAATCGCATACTTCCATACTATATGGTACGTTAAAAACAGTATGCGAGCTGAGTAGTTTGTCCGAATTCATAGTATTCGAAAAGCAGTCCCTGCGTCTGAAATCGCATACTTCCATACTATAAAGTACAATAAAAACAGTATGCGAGCCGAGTAGTATGTCCGAATTCAAAGTATTTGAAAATCGGTCCCTGCGTCTGAAATCACACACTTCCATACTATATAGTACGTTAAAAACAGTATGCGAGCTGAGTAGTATGTCCAAATTCAAAAAACAGTCCCTGCGTCTGAAATTACAAACTTCCATACTATATAGTACGTTAAAAACAGTATGCTACCCAAGTAGTATGTCCGAATTCATAGTATTCGAAAAGCAGTCCCTGCTTCTGAAATCGCATAGTTCCATACTATATAGTACAATAAAAACAGTATGCGAGCCGAGCAGTATGTCCGAATTCATGGTATTCGAAAAGTGGCCCCTGTGTCTGAAATCATATATGTATATGCAAGCCAAGTAGTATGGATGCTACGCTATCTCATAATTTACTATTTTTGTAGTAAATTCAAATTCATACTCGACATAGTACATACTCGAGTAGTAGGCGATTTCGGACACAGTCTCGTTTCTGCTCTGAATTCATCCGTTTGTCAATCTTCGGCCATAGAAGATCCAATCAGTTCCCAAAGAACAAAATCATGCACCACTCTACAATTTTTTTTTCCTCATTTCAGGACCATTTCAAGTGTATGTACGTCACAATAGCCCAAAAAAACAACAAACTTAACTTCAATTTTATGCCGACTATAAAATGTGTATGTGGCCAATAACTAAACTTGCATATCAAAAGAAGCTGTGAATGAAGTATTTAGTAGATCACTAACCGTGGTGCATTGACGATCACAAGGTCTCCCTGTTTCCCGACTTCAAGCGAGCCATGTGTTTGCGAGCGGTTGAGAGCGTAGGCTGCATTTATAGTGCTTGCGGCCAGAGCTTCTGGCATAGACATTTTCATCATCACACAGGCCAAGTGCATCACCATAGGCTAATAAACAAACACAGACAAAAGAGAGCAGTCAGGTCAAATGTATCAATCTAACTAGTATAGATGTGTTCAGTGTTGTGTCTTATAGTCACCATTGAGCAGCAGTAGGCATTCGGGTTGAAGTCGCTGCCCAGAGCCACTATGACCCCAGCGTCAAGCATATCTCTCGCACGTGGTGGAGTAAGTCTAAAACAGACACAACACAATGCATTTTACATTTTTAGCTTCCTTTAGAAGGTTGTTTTTTGTCATGGAAATTGGTAGAAATTACCAAATGTCCTGGAAATAATAGTTCTTGCCCTGGATTTTTGTAACACTTTAGTTTAGGTCACATTTCACAGTATTAACAAACCATTAACTAACACTGCTAGCTTAATAAACTACTAATTAGCTGTTTGTTAATAGTTAGTAAGGTAGAAGATAGGTTTAGGTTTTGGGTAGGATTAGGGATGCATACTTTAAAACTACTAATGAACAGTCTCAATGTCAGGCAAGTAATAAGCCAGTAGTTAATAGCATGAATTGTGACCTAAACTAAAGTGTTACCAGATTTATTTTTCTTTTCTGTGTTTTCGAGTTTTCATTTTTCAGTTTCAAACAACTTATTGTTCGTAATTGATACTAAAATTGTTTTATTTGTATACAAAGCCATCAATAATCTTGCTCCTCAGTACTTTACAGACTTGCTCTGTCCGTATACCCCCTCTCGATAATTGAGATTTCAATTTGCTTACGTGCCTAGAAAATGCCTTAAAAAACAAGGTGATTGAGCGTTTGCAGTTGCTGATCCTAAACTCTGGAACACTCTACCAATTCACATTAGAGTTTCCCCCTCCATTTCTCTGTTTAAGTGCGTTTTAAAGACCTATCTATTTTCTCTCGCTTTTAATACTTCTTTATCAGAGTTTTATTGCTTTTATTTACTAAATGTTTCTTTTATATTCTGCTTCTTTTTGTCTTTAGTACTCCTATGTACAGCACTTTCGTCAACTTTGGTTGTTTTTAAATGTGCTTTATAAATAAATGTTGAATTGTATTGTATTTGTAAGCCTAGATATAATGAGCTAGGCCATGGCCTCTGCTGTGCAATTGCAATTGGGTTGTTGATGTGACTTTGCATTTTCAATGTCACACATGACATAAATGAATGTAATTGGTATTGTCATCATTTAAAATGTAGTAGATGGTTAAACATTTCTTTGCCTTCCGTGACCCTCTTGTTATAAAACTGCTGTGTTATTACATTTGTTGTATTTTTTTAGCCAAACCCAAAAACTGTCCTATGGTGTGACTGTCTCAAGCACATAAATGAAAGAAAACCATTAATTTATTAATAAACAAAATACCAGATTTTACAAGTGTCTGTTTTAGTCAATGGCAATCATTTTTTTTCATCCATATATTTTTAAAAACATAGGAACTTGATACATTTTGCCACTGAAAAGCATGTGCTCTTGTGTGACACTAAAATGCAAAATTTTAACTCATCAATTACACTGAAAACTTTAATTAGTTGAAGGCCCCCATTCACATATTTAAAGAGCCCCTATTATGGGATTTTGAAAATGAGCTTCCATGTAGTGTGTAACACAGCTCTAAGTGAAGTGAAATATTCAGCTAAGGCTTAAATCTGAAAGTGCACCGTGTTTAAAACTATTGATTCATCTATAATAGAGTTGACTCATAGTGGTTCGAATGAATTGCCACTGTAACGAATCTTTAGCCGTGTTGGCGTGACGTTGATATGGAACTCAAGCCCCGCCCATTTGTTGCACGTGCAACGGTGAAAAGAAACGGTGAAAGACTTGATAAAGTTATTGATACATAACTTTATACATTGATACATTCTTTAAAAATTTAGTTTTACAACAACAACAACAACAAAAAGTTACTGTCTATTTGTCAACTACCCAATAACATTTGGGTTTTGACCCTCTGAGGTTCCTCTGTGACCAACTCCTGTCATGAATTATCGGAAAAGCTTCTGGAAATGTCCTAGAAAATGACTGAAAAGAGTGGGAACCCTGCCTTCAGTGATTAATGCTGCTGTTTGATCAGCTTTTACCGTAATATATATGCAGTGGTGGGAAGGAGGACCGCTGATGTTTTCGATTTCGCCATGGCAGCAATTCCATCATCTGTCACTTCCTCTAAATGGCTGATCGCTAAAGCGCCAAGCTCTGCACCAAGCTGTTATATTGAACAACAGAGAGATCATGTAAGAACAACACCAGCTGAATTGTCAAGTGTGTGTGTGTGCAGGTATATGTGGTTTACAGCAAGTTGTATAATGACATGGGTATGACCTAGTTGTACTCCATAAAGGTGGTTTACAGGGTCATGTCCCTGCAATCCGAAAAGCTTAAAAATCACACTCGGCAAAATTCTAAATTTGCCTGATTGTTGGGTTTAGAGGTAGGGGTGAGATTACGGCCATATAATAAGCGGTTTTCAGTCATTCATTTTCTTTTCGGCTTAGTCCCTTTATTAATCAGGGGTCACCACAGCGGAATGAACCGCCAACTTATCCAGAATATGTTTTATGCATTGGATGCCCTTTTAGCTGCAACCCAACACTGGGAAACACCCATACACTCCCATTCACACACATACACTACTGCCAATTTAGCTTACCCAATTCACCTGTACCGCATGCCTTTAGACTGTGGGGGAAACTGGAGCAGCCGGAGGAAACCCACACGAACACGGGGAGAACATGCAAACTCCACACAGAAACGCCAACTAGCTCAGCCAAGGCTCAAACCAGCAACCTTCTTGCTGTGAGGCGATGGTGCCATAAACGGTTTTTACAGTATAATATATATATTACGTCTATGCAGTGTCCCTGTAAACCACATACACAAGTATGTTTGTGTTTATGTGTGCAACAGACTGTGATTATACATGCATACATGTGCCGAGTTCATAGGATGGAGTTCATCGCCATGAAAGTTGATGTTGAGGCCCATGTCTTTGCCGGCCTGGAGTATGCAACGTGTAGAGGTGAGATCGAACACACCTTTCTCACAAAATACATCAATGTTGTCCACTTTCAAATCACCTGAAGCGCTTAGAGTTTTTATTTTGGGCAGCTGCACTGCGACTATGTCCTTAGTGGCTTCTTCCATAGTTTTACCTCTGAGTAGACAAAAAGACAAGGTTATGTAAATATAGAGCTGTTTACTCAACTGTACAAATGTTTCAGGTTAGATTTTTTTCATGTTTATGAATGATTATGAGTTATCTCATGCTCACTAATGATAGAAAATACAGTAAATGCTGTAATGTTGTGAAATATTATTGCAAATAGATATGTATTTTCCCCCTATTTCCATTTATTCATTTTCTTTCGGCTTAGTTCCTGATTTATCAGGGGTCGCCACAGCAGAATGAACCACTAACTACCCTGGCATATGTTTTACACAGTGGATGCCCTCCCAGCCACAACCCGGTACTGAGAAACACCCATACACTCATTTTCACACACTTATACACTACGGCCAATTTAGTTCATGCAGTTCACCTATAGCACATGTCTTTGTAGTGTATTTCCACCATTTTATTTAAATTTTTAAATGTTTTTATTCCTGTTGTGCAAAGCTCAATTTGTAGCTTCATTATTCCAGTCTACGGTGTTAGGATCCTTCAGGGGGGAAATATATAAATGCAGTACAAGTCAACGTTTAAAAGTGGATCAAAAGCTTTACTCAAAGTTGTCCTGAAACTACAGTATTAAGCAACACCCATTCTTGTCTTAGCACCATTTTGAAAATCTTTTCCACTTCAAATGTTGACTACCTTATATATACTGCATAATATGCTGATTTTGGAACCATGATACATTTTTTTTCAGATATACTTGAAGCATTATTTTTTTTGTTTCTGTCATTTTGTATTAGTTTATGCATAGTTTTTAACCAAATTTCCACATTTTTATCTCACACCCTGCTGGATGCAAACCAATCAGGCTTCAAATGTGGACATTCGACTGAGACTGCACTACTTTCAGTCACTGAAGCCCTGCAGATTGACAAAGCAGGTTCTAAATAATCCATTTTGCTTTTACAGGACCTGTCTGCTGCTTTTGATACAGTAAATCGCCAGACTCTACTGTCTACCCTCTCCTCAATGGAACCCCGCTCTCCTGGTTGGAGACTTACCTCACCGGCAGATCATTCAGAGTTGCCTGGAGAGGAGAGGTACCCTATTGGTACTTCAAAAGTATATATTAGTACCTAAAAATTTTAAAAGGAACACTTTTGTACTTTTAAGGTACTAATATGTACCCTTAAGGTATTAATATGGACCTTTTAGGTACAAATTTGTACTTTTTGAAAAGGTACCACCCCAGTGACAGCTCGCGTACCTTTATTTTTGAGAGTGCATGGAATTCGGGATACGTATTCTTTCAAAGAGCACATTGCTAACACAGCTTGATCATGCAGGTTTGCGCTTTTCAACATGAGAAAAATCAGACCCTTCTTAACAGATTATGCTGCACAATTTTTAGTCCAAACTCCTGTCATTTCAAGGCTGGACCACTGCAATGCTCTTCTATCTGGACTCCCGTCTCGCACCCTTAAACCTCTACAGATGATCGAGAATGCTGCAGCTCGTCTGGTCTTCAAGGAGCCCATATAACATCTTTCTTTATCTCTCTGCATTGGTTACAGGTTGAGGCTTGTGTCAAGTTTAAATCATTGATGCTTGCTTACAGGACAGCCACTGGCATTGCACCCTCTTTCCTCCAACTGCTCCTGAAGGTCTACATCCCCTCCATGAGCTTCCGGTTGGGGAGTACAGTGCATCCGGAAAGTATTCATAGCGCTTCACTTTTTCTTCATTTTTTATGTTGCAGCCTTATTCCAAAATGGATTAAATTCATTTTTTTCCCTCAAAATTCTACACACAATACCCCATAATGACAATGTGAAAAAAAGAGTTTTTGAAATTGTTGCAAATTTATTACAAATAAAAAACCCTGAAAAATCACATGTACATCAGTATTCACAGCCTTTGCCGTGAAGTTCTAAATTGAGCTCAGGTACATTCTGTTTCCACTGATCATTCTTGAGATGTTTCAGCAGCTTAATTGGAGTTCACCTGTGGTCAATTCAGTTGATTGGACATGATTTGAAAAGGCATACACCTGTCTATATAAGGTCCCAGGCTTAACAATCCATGTCAAAGCACAAACCAAGCATGAAGACAAAGGAACTGTCTGTAGACCTCTGAGACAGGATTGTCTCGAGGCACAAGGCTGAGGAAGGTTACAGAAACATTTCTGCTGCTTTGAAAGTTTCAATGAGCACAGTGGCCTCCATCATCCGTAAGTGGAAGATGTTTGGAACCACCAGGACTCTTCCTAGAGCTGGCCGGCCATCTAAGCGGAGTGATCAGGGGAAAAGGGCCTTAGTCATGGAGGTGAACAATAGCCCGATGGTCACTCTGTCTGAGCTCCAGCGTTCTTCTGTGGAGAGAGGAGAACCTTACAGAAGGACAACCATCTGTGCAGCAATCCACCAATCAGGCCTGTATGGTAGAGTGGCCAGACGGAAGTCACTCCCCACCTGGAATTTGTCAAAAGGCATCTGAAGGACTCTCAGACCATAAGAAACTAAACTCTCTGGTCTGATGAGACTAAAACTGAACTCTTTGGAGTGAATGTCAGGCGTTACGTTTGGAGAAAACCAGGCACAGCTCATCACCAGGCTAATACCATCCCTACAGTAAAGCATGGTGGTGGCAGCATCATGCTGTGGGGATGTTTTTCAGCAGCAGGAACTAGTCAGGATAGAGGGAAAGATGAATGCAGCAATGTACAGAGACATCCTGAATGAAAACCTGCTTCAGAGTGCTCTTGACCTCAGACTGGGGCGACGGTTCATCTTCCAGCAGGACAATGACCCAAAGCACACCGCCAAAATATCAATGGAGTGGCTTCACAACAACTCTGTGCATGTCCTTCAGTGGCCCAGCCAGAGTCCTGACCTAAATCCTATTGAACATCTCTAGAGAGATCTGAAAATGGCTGTGCACCATCGCTTCCCATCCAACCTGATAGAGCTTAAGAGGTACTGCAAAGAGGATTGGCCAAAGACAAAGCTTGTGGCATCATATTCAAAAAGACTTGAGGCCTTAATTGCTGCCAAAGGTTCTTCAACAAGGTATTGAGCAAAGGCTGTGAATACTTATGTACATGTGATTTTTTTCAGGTTTTTTTATTTGTAATAAATTGGCAACAATTTCAAAAACTCTTTTTTCACATTGTCATTATGGGGTATTGTGTGTAGAATTTTGAGGAATTAAATGAATTTAATTCATTTTGGAATAAGGCTGTAACATAAAATAATGTGGAAAAAGTGAAGCGCTATTAATACTTTCCGGATGCACTGTAAGTGCCACCATCGTAGAAAGGCTTAAGTCTCTCTCCAAAACTTTTTCAGGTAATGTTTCTCACTGGTGGAATGATATTCCTATTTCCACATGGACCGCAGTCTCACTGGTAACATTTAAACAGCAAATAAAAACCCATCTTTTCCCTGATCACTTGAACCCTGGCGAATAAAACCAAGACCCCTCTTCTCTCCCCCACCTCACCACACACCAACCCCTTAATATTATCTCTAGTGTGCTTCACACGGGTGAGTGGGCTTAACAAACCACCTGTAGAAAATAAATTCTCTCTCTAAAAAAACCTTCCCCCTCCTTTCTCTATCACTAAATTCTCTGAGCACAAATAGTTACCTTGTATAACTAGTACTTCTTTTGTGTATTGCCTCTTCTTGTTGAATCACTGAATTCCTCCTCAATTGTACATCGCTTTGCACAAAAGCATGTGCTAAATGACAATGTAATTTCTTTTTAGTTTAGTTTTTGTAGTTTGTTTATATATTATATATTACTCAAACTAATTCAGTATTGAGAATTCAGTATTGGCAAGAATTAATTTTAAGACTATAATAAACTGTATTTCCTAAAATAGCTTTGCATATGGAACAATCTATCTGTAAAGAGTGTGTACTTGGGCACTGCGTGAGCTCCACAGTATGTTGCTGATATCCCGATGGGCAGCGACTTTCTTGCCAAATTGATCACTCTCAGCATCTTGACTTCAGTTTCCAGCTCGAGTCCATATCCGCTCTTACACTCCACCAGTGTGGTTCCAGCTCTCATCATGCGCTCCAGCCGGCTCTTCAAAGCAGCCAACAGATGCTGTTCACTGGCTGAGCGAGTGTGCGCCACAGTGAAATGGATTCCTCCTCCCGCTTCATGCACATCCATATATGTGGCACCGGCCAGCTGTATACACAACACAATCATAACGCTCCATTACTTTAGACACTTCATACATCTTCTCCGGCATCAAGACTTAAAGATGTATCCATGCAATATAGATTAGATTCAACCTTATTGTCATTACACATGTAGAAGTACAAGGCAATGAAATGCAGTTTAGGTCTAACCAGGAGTGCAATAGCAGCAAGTGCATATTCATTCATTCATTTTCTGTTCCGCTTAGTCCCTTTATTAATCCGGGGTCGCGACAGCGGAATGAACTGCCAACTTATCCAGCACATGTTTTACGCAGCGGATGCCCTTCCAGCTGCAAACCATCTCTGGGAAACATCCATACACACTCAAACACTATGGACAATTTAGCTTACCCAATTCACCTGTACTGCATGTCTTTGGACTGTGGGGGAAACCGGAGCACCCGGAGGAAACCCACGCGAACGCAGGGAGAACATGCAAACTCCACACAGAAACGGCAACTGATATATATATATGCACTTGCGGCGACGCAGTGGCGCAGAAGGTAGTGCGTCTCACAGCAAGAAGGTCGCTGGTTCGAGCCTCGGCTCAAATGGAATTATTCAATTAGATGGATTTAAAGGAGAATTAAACCTTCATGGCAAACTCGTGCACTCTGTCTCCAGCCCACACTGGATGCGTGTGTGCATCAACTAGACCTGAAAAAAAAAAAAAAACTGACAGATTTAGAACAGAAATGGTCAAACCTCCTGTTTTTTCAGAGTCGTAGATGTAACATACCTGGGAGAACACACATGCCGGAAGCGTCCAGAACATTGTCAAACTGTGCTCCTTCAAACTGAGTTTCAATGACGTCTGCTGGTCCAACAGCTTTGATTAGTCCATCACTATACAGTATATATACACACACATATAGTTTTATATGACATACTTTGATACTGGTAGTCACTTACATAATTAAAGGATGCTAACCACTTAAACCATTAACCCACAATAATAACTGTTTAGAATTTCTTAATATGTGACCCTAGACCACAAAACAGAATTGTACAATTTTTGAAAGCGAGACTTTACATAATCTAAAAGCTGTATAAATATGTATACTTTATGTATACTTAGTTTGGATTGGACAATAATTGACTGAGATACAACTATTTCAGATTCTGGAATCTGAGGGTGCAAATTTAAAAAAAAATCAAAACATTGAGAAAATTGCTATGCCCCTTTTTACAATATGCAAATTAAGTCTATGATGTCCCTAGAGTGTGTATGTAAAGTTTTAGCACAAAATACCCCACAAATAATGTTTTATAACTCTTTGAAACTACCCCTTTTAAGCCGTGGTCACACTGGACTTTACTCCCCATAGACTTCCATTCATACGCACCGCGTCGAGTTTGCATTTTGCTGCGGTGCAAAGTTCAAGCTTGGTGAACTCTGACCTGCGAAATCGCATCACTTAACTGCGTGAGACCAATCCAGGATCAAAACATGACCTCTCTGAACAGAAATTTAAAACATGAAGCAATCGCTCGCTTTTTAAATGTCTAATCATCTTGTTTAATCCCGCCCCTTTCCGCAGCGCCGTACGACAGAATTTCGCAAGCTCAAACTCTGCGGCGGTCAAAAACTGACTGCGGCTTTAGGCTTTGAGCCTGACGCCCCATTCACACGGGGCTTCAGCATCAACGCTTGCCAGAGGGCGTGTCTGGAGTTGGGGCTGACGCGATCGTCATAGCAGCGTCAGCCAATGAAATTAGTCACCAATAGGCCACTCTCTGAGCTGGTGCATTTGCATACATCGATCAGATTGGCTGACGATTCCACTGAAGCGGCGCAGACGGATCCACAATGCAGTTCAGCAATGCCTGACATCACCCATTCAAAGGGAATGGGAAGCGTTGAAGCTGACGCCCCATGTGAATGGGGTGTAATTGTGCCGTTTTGGTGACTGTCGCTTTAAATTCAAATGAGATTGTGCTCTTTTCAAAAGAGGGCGGATGTGCACAAATGTGTCAGCATAGTGGCAGATTCAAAAACAAGACTAATGTCCTATGCTACTTAGAGATCTTCACTAATGGGCGGGGCTTTCTCCATCTGATGACATGTAAGGGACAATGTCAAAGTGTTTCTGCAGATAGTTTTTATGAGGTGTGATTAAAGAAAATTAAATCAATTAATTTTTACCTTTAGAAGCTGTTTATATTCACAGACTCTTGCCACACAACTGTGTTTAAACCCCTTACAAAAGTGATATCGCATAATAGGTCCCCTTTAAGCTGTCCACATGAACTTAGCAAATAGCAATATTAATCAGAAAAGTAGGTTTTGATCTATTTACAGTAGGAAATGTATGTAAATCTTCATGGAACATCATCTTTATTTAATATTCTATTTTTTTTTTTGGCATAAACATTTAAATCTGTAATTTTGACCCATTCAATGTATTGCCAAAATATACCATTGCAACTACGGTGCGAATCATACATTGACGATCGGGGGTGGGGGGGGGTCAACATTTTCTGTAATGTAAGTTTGTGTAATACATGCTTCAATGAATTAAATATCTTGAATATAAAGTGTTTTGATGTCCTTCAGGGGGATCAAGTGTTAATTTAGGGGGGACTTTTAACCTATAACACAAGTAGCCTAAATGTTGATATTGTGTTTTAGGACTTATTCCTTTTTAGTACATAGGGGTTTTAAATATCACCAGAAGACAACAAAATAGACACCCACAAAGAGATCCCTAGTTTTATTAAAACCAAAATAATTCACATGATAACTATCACAAATTAAATAGTCCCAAAAGCATAGTTAATACAAAAACTGTGGAGTTTCATATTCTATTACTGAATAACACTAGTATGAAATACGTTATCCTTCTTTGAGGGACCCTACATTAAAATCAATCCTCGATGCATTTCAAATCTGCTAACAAATCCCGAACATTTATTTTTACATGCCGAGTTCACCATACAAGAAGTGAAGTCGGAGTATTATCAAGTGAACGCGACTTACTGTCCAATCAGCACACTGGCGTTCTCCAGCACAGCAAGAGTCTGCATCTCATCTCTGGTAAGATACTTTTCCCCATTTCTACAAACTAACACTAGCTGTGTTGCATTCTTGACTAAAAGTTTGAAACTGTTTGCAGACATTGTTAGTCTAACTTCGTCGCGGTATTGCAGAGCAGAGTTTGAAGACTGAAAGAGCGGGTAAATATTTAGCAAAGTCAAAATTGGCTAACCTGACCAAAGGTCGTACGGTAGCCGAATTACCAATGCCCGATGGAGGAGGAGCTCATGATTATGCTAAACTATTTGAAGACATTAATCTAGTTTTTAGTTGATTAAGTCAAATATTTGACTTTTTTTAGTGCTCACTGAATTTAGGAATGCTAACCACTGACGAATTTACAATTACCTTTCATCACCAGTAGCCTAGTTAGTAGTAATTAAACTCGTAATAAAGTAGCATTTCACCACACAAATAAGGGACATTTCTTTCAAATATCAAGCTCCTCTGGTCCGCAAAAGTTCTTTTCTCCTTAAAAAAAAACGTTAAAAATAAAAGCAAAAAAATACACTGAAGTATAAGAATGTCCCCTTTAAAAGCTTTCCCGAGTAATTTTGCATAACAAACTTGACTAACCTGAATATACAAATTGACAGGAATGTGAAGTCAAATTAACCAAATAATACAATGGATTTAAAATCCTCAATAAAACAGAACTGCATCGGCTATACAGCACACCATTAATACTGTATAATTCAAAACAACTTAGAAGTATCATCACAATATAAAAATGGAAAGGCATAGGTGCACTTTAATTCAAAGTTCATATACTTTTTCTTACCTAAATGAAAACATTGAGGTTTTGTAAGGTAACCACATGGGCCTAGGTAAATTCAGGAGTAGGTTAGGAATAGTACCTAGTTATTACTGGTTATGTGAAATAATCATGGCAGTGGATACATTGTACAAAAATACAAAACAGGGCTGTAAAATTGAGAGCTAGCAAGATGTTTTACAATGAACTGCAGCATTTGTTAAACACCTTAATTTGACATTCATAAAAATCTGCCATTCAGTGACATTGAAATATGTCAGATTCTGTCCATCTGCAATTAAATAATGTGCATTAACTACTGTACATGGCATTAAATATGAGAAAGTCCGACTGAGTTAGCTACAATGCAAAATCTAGTTTACCTAGAATATAGTCTGTATTTTTCTTTTGAGTTCATATCAAAAGTACATAGGATTTTTTTTTTTTTTTTTGCATTATGTAAATATGATCAATTATGTTTTCATGGTTGGGGTTATATGACCTTTTATATACAGTAGTCAACATTTGAAGTGAATCAAAACTTTATCAAAATTGTCCTTAAGCTATTAAAAAACACCCATTATTTTCTTAGGACAATTTTAACTTTATCCTCTTTAAATGTTGATTACTGTATATATTATCAAAATTCAGACAAAGAAATGACAACACGTTTACAAACTGCACAATTTATTTGTCATTGTGCTACCAATAACTTTTACAGTGTAAAAAGCGAACAATTTCACAAATAAAGGAGACACAGCTTCACATAAAACTGAGACAAACTGTAAATTAACCAACAAATCTTCCAATCTTGTTAGAAAAAGAAATCAACACACTCTTCATTCTCTCATCTCTCCATCTTCTTCCTCTTCTTCTACTCCTCTAATGTACAAAACATTATTACACCTGCAAAAAAAAAAGGAAAGAAAACATTGCAGATGTAATATAAAATGTACATTTTCAGTTATTGCCATGTCAAGAGTTTCCACGGTCAAAAGCGTACCTGATGAGCACCTCACCAAGATGACCAGCTAACGCTCCATCCACATACTCTTCTGTGTTGGCCAACTACAAATATCAGAGAGAGACAGTTTAGGGTTTTTTGCCATATCAGCTTCCCGAGTCTTAATGCAAAAGTAGATCAAATTTACAATATATTATGAAACATTTTTCTATAATAATAAAAACATAACAATAAAAAGACAAACAACAACAATAAATAAATAAAAAGATAAAATTCTACCATTTCGAAGGATTCACAATTAAAAAAATAGTTCCTTTAAGGCACAAGTGTCAAACTCAGTTCCTGGAGGACCAAAGCTCTGCACAGTTTAGTTCCAACCCTAATTAAACACACCTGATCAAACTAATTGAGTCCTTCAGTGTTGTTTGAAACCTACAGGTAAAGCCGTGGTCACACTGCACTTTTCGCCTCATAGACTTCCATTCATACACATGCGAATATGACAGACCGGAAACGCAAGCTTGTGCCACAAGTTTTGCAGTTCGCTGCGTTGGAAACTTCAAGCTTGGTGAACTCTGACCTGCAAAATTGCATCACGTGACTGTGTGAGACCAATGGAAGATCCAAACATGACCTCACTGTATAGAAATTTTAAATATGGACCAATTGTAATCATCTTGTTTAATACAATCCCTTTTTGCAGCGCCATGACAGAATTTCACATGCTCAAAATCTAGCGTGACTGGCATAAGTGTGGTGAAGCAAAGTTGCAACTAAACGATGCAGACTGCAGCCCTTTAGGAACTAAGTTTGTAGAGGTGTAAACCTACACTGGTCTCATGGTTCGGTTACGATTATCATGCCATCAATTTGGTATCTCGGTGCATTGATGATGCTTTCCATACACGGTTTAATATTTTCTTCACAGCACAACAATCCTTGTATTAAAATGTATAAATATATTTATAAACTATTTGTAATACAATTTAGTCATTTAATACAAACAGTAAGATATATAAACTGTACCTTTAAAAAACACAAGCATTTATAGCAAATAAACAAATATAAATATCAGCCGAGAGGAGAGGAAAAGTCATGCCCAGCAGGTCAAATGGGCCACAGTAAGAGAGAGAAATGGAGTTTACTTTCATTCTCTCAATCGCAGTGAAATAGGGGCTTCTGCTGTAAGTGTCAGTGAAAGACTGTCCAGCAAACACACGCAGTGAAATTGTGCAGTTTTTGTGTTTTAAAGTAGTTGGAGCGTTTTACTTACTCACGCTCGCCTCCCTCGCCATAGTAAGCTACCGCAACATAGCGCATATGAGATAAATGACGTCAGTACATAATAACCGGTTATGATTATTACTGAACCGATACCGAATTGTCCGCATCTGCATCGAAAAAACAATTAATTTTGACACCCCTATAAGTTTGACACCCCTGCTTTAAGGACTCTTCTGATAAAAACAGTTGTCTGTTAACATTTTAAACAGGGCATTGCAAAAGTATCAATTCAAGTTGAGCTTTATTGTCATTCCACTACATTTGTGGACATAAAGTGGAATGAATGTTGTCTCGCAGGACCACAGTGCTACATAAACAATCATAAATATAAACAACACTTATCAATGTAAGAGCAATTTTAAACCTATACATAATTAACATAGCAGAGCAGTAGTTAACTATACATGTACTAAAGACCTTTTTGAGGGATGTAAACAATAACAATGGTCCTAACATATTTTCTGTTTTACATTTTAAATTTTCATAGCTTCTCAGAGTCCAAAAAGGTCCACATACTGATAATGATAGGATAGCTGTCTTAACAAGTTATGATTGAACTGCCTCTTGTTACAGATATGAAATAGTTTGATAACAAGCAGGAAATATTCATAGGCCAATGACATGACCACATTGAAATGGTCTATAAATAGTTAAACTATACACATAACCTTAGACTATACAAGTACTTTTATATAAGACAGAATAATGTTGTGCAAAAGAGATAATTTAAGATTGAAGGAAACAAGTAGTTCAACATGATTTGTGGTACATTCACAGGTAAACGTTTTTTTGTTTGTTTTGTTTTGTTTTATTTAGTCCTTGTAAAAGAAAAAGAGAAAAACGTCAGGTGCATATATGAGTGTTTCTGCAGGTGATTTGTCAAGCCCACTCACCTGTGTGAGCCACACTCAGAAATGCACAATGTTTTATAGAGCTATTCACCTTATTCTCCGCGTACGAGCGGACGCAGCCATTTGAATCATTTTGGCTCAAGACTTCCGGTCTCATTCACTTCCCTTCATTTTTAGACATTAAAAACAGCTCTTTTTGCTGCTTGAGGTTGCAAACTGACATTTTCTTATGATATTATTCTGCTTTGTCTGTATAATCATGCGTACACTTGAAGAGTTTGGTTGCAAATCGCGATAAACGCCATTTTTTGAGATTTAGATTTTATTATTGGAAATCACTGTTCAGATGTACCTTAATCTATGTGAGAATTGCTGCCATTAATAACATTGAAGAATGTACATTTTAGGCCTACAAAACGCGATATCCACCAGACCAGTTTTTTTACAAAGTGCGATATAATAGAACGTTCAGGATGCTGCGCGAGCTCAGAATCCCCTGGGAAGAGAGTCACCGCCGGTGAAGTGCTCTGAGTTTGCTCATTGATTTAACGATAATATCAAAACAAAAAACATATATTTTTAAAAAGAGGATTCAATAGGCTAACTAAAAAACGTTTACCATTTAATTGTTTATACTGTAGGCGAGCTGTCAGTCACGTAGGCTGTCACTGATCAGCTGCTCTCTGTCAGTCAGGGAATCAAAGCTTCAGAGTCAAGCTTTTTACTTTAAAGCAGGGTTCGACAATAAGGATGGCAAATGCGATCTTAGAATCGAGAAGCAGCACGACTGACAGAGATAACTGTTCGCGTGGGCAGGTGAATACCGAATGAGAGGATGATCGCTCGCGCCAACAGCTGATGTGATGCGCGCGACTGTTTAAAATGCGTGCGCGCTCCCGTTTCCTTGCATGAAGCTGTGCCTGGAAACGCAACTGGTGTGATCGGTTAATCTTACTTATCAAACAAAACATTGATTCACTAGCTTTTCTGAATAGTATTACAGTAGTAGATATAGCCTAAGGTGGATATATAGCATTTTGCAAAAAAAAAAAGTTATGTTATGTTGTGTACATTCTGGCCAAAACTAACTCAGAATCTTATTATTATTATTATTAATCAATCTTTGTATATATTATTCCATATATTTATGATATATTGTTTTTTTAACCAATTTAAGATGTTTGACAATGTTAAGATAAACATGTTGCATTTCTGCATGGTTTTTGACTTATTTATGAACTATTTATAGACATAAAAATGAATAAAAAAATATCCTGGATTTGAAGAACATGCGTTTCTGGCCTTCACTGAGCTCAAGTAATAGTTTAATGAACAAAAATTGTGAAGGAACTTGACTATTGATGTCTTACATAATAATGTCAAATAACCAACATTTCTCAAAATGGATATATCTTGTTTTGCAACTAAACTCTTCACTTGTTTGTAGAGTGAGTAGTTTGACCCTTTTCTGCCGTTTATTATTCCAAGTAATTTCTCTCATAGGCAACTGAATCGGAAGTTCTAAAACAATCGCAAAAACGAGCGCACTTCCGTATTGAAGAATAAGGTCAATAGAGTGGTTGTAAGAGAGTGTCTGGTGCAAATGCGCAAAAAGTGCAAGTGTCAAAGAGAGTGTTTTCTAAAGGTGGTTTGTCAAGACCACTCACTTGTGTGAGGCACACTCAGAATTGCAGAATGTTGAGGTTTTCATATGGTATGTGTTTATGTTAGTCAGCTAGGTTGCCATTACAGTATTGACATTTTTGGCCACCTTTTGCTTTAAGCAGATGTCTGTGAGTGAGTCTAGCATGTCCATTATGGCATATACAACTTTATGTCTTGAGTTAAAAAAATAGTTTCAATTTTCTTCCTACTAAGGGCTGGATTTTCATAGAATCGTTAACTCGGTTTAAACATACCTGCATGTTCATGTACCCATCCACTGACACCAGGTAACCCTTGTACTCCATGCCCCACTTCAGCTTCACCATCACGGGCTTTCCTGTCAGACCATTTAGAAAGGGCTTTGGGTTCAGCGGCAAACTCTGAGGGAAAAGATCGATGTTACACAATTAACCTCATTTGAAATCAATCCTTAGGTGTCATTTTCAAACAGTTCCAACATAATGTTATCATAATAATATTGTTCTGGATGAAGTAAAATGCATCTAATGTTGATCATTTTATTCTCAAGTGAGTGAACAGCTTAGAAGAAACTTCAGGTTAACCCTCTGGTGATGTTCAGTCATGTTTGACCAAAAAAACTACATTTTGGGGTTTTAGAATTTATTTAACTTCATCGGAATGGACTTTTAGTTAAAGTTTTGACACTTGCCACGTGAACTTACACAAGCAAAATAAACAATAAAAACAAAACAAGCAGAAACAATTGATATGACTTAATTTTAAATGGTAATGACAAATTGTCATTTCTGTAGTTTGTAGTATAAAATGAACACACATGTATACACACAAAAAAGGTATACACGCTTGATATTGCTTCAAACTAAATCTTAATAAAAAGCTTTTTTTTTTATTAACCTGAAATTTGAAAATTTAGAATTATCTTCTTCTAGTTTTGGTGTAAACCATGTTTTAGAAAGTGCTTATTTCATACTAAATTTGAAAGCAGTTCAAGCTCAAATTTAGTTATTTATCATCAGCAATAATTTGACACATCATCTTTAAAAACAAACCAATTTTTGAGGAATAGTTTACAAAAAAAAACAAAAACATTTCTATGACATGACTCTTTGGCTCCAGATATTTTAACAGAAGAAATACTGGTTAACTGTAGCCATTGGCTTATATAGTAGTAGGAAAATATATATCTATAGAAGTAAAAGGCTAGCGATTACCAACATTCTTCAAAATATCTTTTGTGTCCAACAGAAGAAATAAATTCAAATAGATTTGGAATAAGTTAAGAGTGAGTAAATAATGACGCTTTTCATTTTTAGATGAAATATTTTAGGTCTTCGCTGCAAACGTGGTTATAAAATCGATTTAAAAGACATATTTCATAAATACATGTAACTTTAATAAAAAATAATATTCATTTAAAATACAGCATATTCATTGTTTTTGGTTTCCACCAGAATTAGCTGCAAATCAGCATCAGGAATAGCAGAAAAACTCATTTAAAGTTAGTTTTAATCTCTAGTTTTCCTACACAGATGTCCTTTAATCGCATTTTGAGAGGCAGCTGAATATGTTGTGAGTGAACAAGGAGGAACATTTATCAGAAAGGCTCAACATTTCTAACACATCATTGAAAATGACTGAAAACAACGTCCACTCTCCGTTCCTGATGCTAACACGTAGCCGCATTATCAGCTTATTTATGAATGAAAACGTCTACGCTCTTTCGCCAAACTGAAGGTTTTGATCAGAATAATAAAGATAACGTTGAACTTACCATGGCTGGATTACTAAAGTAGTATTTTCAGACACAAAAATTGTTTATTTGAATAGTATAAGCTGCTGCAGCACACTCGCACGCCTTGCCGCCGAAAGAGGGAAGGACTACGAGCGCACTTTGACCGCACGGCGGGAGAGAAGAGCGGCTCTGCCCGCAGCGCCACTCGCTGGACCGGCAGGGAATAGAGCCGTGAATCCTCAGTTGAGCTGGAGTGATAGTTGGGTGATAGTTCACCCAAAAATAAAAATGCACTTACCATAGACCTTTTCAGTGTGGTCATGTCATTGACCCATGAAAATTTCCTGCTTGTTATCAAACTATTTCATAACTGTAACAAGAGGCAATTCAATCATAACTTAATGTTAAAACAGTTATCATAACAAATGTGGCTCTTTTTGGATTCTCTGAAGCTATAGAAATTAAAAATGCAAATGTCACGATCACCAGTGATCCACTCCTGACAGATCACTGCTGAACTACAATTGTCATGTTTAGAAACTACAAATCCTATCAGGCTATGTCACACAGTTGCTCATCACGGCTGATGAGACACACAGCTGAGACGTGTGATCACTGATCATTCAGACTATTTATACACCACACATACACCTGTTTAGAATGGAGTTTTTGATGTACGTTTGTATTTCTTTGTTTTGCCAGGCTTTTGACCATAGCCTTGTTTATTGTTTGATCCAGTTTGCCACCTATTTTGACTACATTTTTGGATTGCCCTTTTTGTACCAGCCACTTCTGTTTGTCCTCGTTTTGCTTAAATAAAATCTTATTTTACCTGCACTAGGCATGGGACGATAACCGTTTTCAAGGTATACCGCAGTTTGGAAAAGTCAGGGTTATCATACTGCCAAAATTTTCTCTAATACCGTTCCCAAGGTATGTGTAAGATTTTTTTTTTTTTTTTTTTTTTTTTTTTTTTTTTAACAACAGCATCTCCAGCAGAAAAGATATCCAAAGATGCCATTTTAAATTTGTGTTTTTGAAACTAATGAAGACAGCAGAGGTCAATGATTCATTTTCATTATTTAGCTTGGCACGTTTACTGCTCCAAAATATTATAAATGTTTCTCAAAATAAAATATATTGTGTTCAAAGGGGAAAAACATTTAGTTTTTTACCCAGACATTTAAAAAGAATATATTTTAGAGCAGTAATCACAATACCGTGATACCGTAATATTTTTATCCAAGGTTATCATACCATCAGAATCTTATACCGGCCCATGCCTAATCTGCACTTGGATCCTGGTCTCTGTTGTTCCTTGCTTTGCAACACGTGACCGTAACAAAGGAAATACATTTGGACCATTGTTTTGTTTACATCCCCCAAAATGGTCTATATAGTCCCCCACAGGGGGTTCCAAACCTTTAAGATTCTTTTTTTTTTTCCCCTATTGAACACAAAAAGAAAATATTTTGTATTTTGTTAAAACTGGTG
This sequence comes from Danio kyathit, assembly GCA_903798195.1. Classification (NCBI taxonomy): domain Eukaryota; kingdom Metazoa; phylum Chordata; class Actinopteri; order Cypriniformes; family Danionidae; genus Danio; species Danio kyathit. The sequence continues at coordinate 23,593,348 of LR812525.1, read as the reverse complement.
TTGTTGTTTAGAAAATGTAGGAAACTGGTAACCATTGGCTTCTATAGTATTTGTTTTTCATCATACTATAGAGGTCAATGGTTACCAGTTTCCGAACATCATATTTTGTGTTCAGCAGAAGAAATAAACAAGTAAATGGTAAGTAAATGATGACAAAATTTTCATTTTATCACTATCCCTTTAAAAAATAAAATATGTATATTTTATTGTATATATTTTTTTACTATCTTTAGCATCTCGCAAAACAGCAGCAGTGGATCATTTTATTATTTAATTCACAGTGCATTCAATGTGAACGGAAACTTGAAACATTTACAGTCTTTTAGATTTATGCTTGAAAGCACAACACATCTAAATTCTCTTTTATTTGTACAGTAATTTAGCATTGCAAAACTATTGACCCTCAATTATGTAAATGTATAAAAATGCAAATATCCCACATTTATCAATCATTTATCCAAAGACTTGCCCAGTAGGTTTTTGCATTTCATTACCATCTATTCAAAAGAGGTCATATCTAAAATGTCATGTAAAGTGGCGGACAGGGATGGATTAGACAAGATATTATTCACCAGAGAGGGTGTATATAGATTATATAGTTAGTTAGCTAGTTAACTTTATTTGTGCCCGTAGGAAAATTTCATTTGCAGCATACACTCACAGAGACAACTGACATTTCACATTTGGCATTTATATAAATAAATCATTTAAAAACATGGTACCCCTACTCTAAATAAATATCCAGTTTACTAGCCATCAACTGCTACTGAGGGGGTGCTCAACCTGCAGTTGCTTAGGGTATAAATGACAATTTTGTCCTATTTCTTACATATCTGGCAACACAATATCGATGACCTGATGATAGCAATTGGAAGGTGTATGAAAAAGGATGTCTTTCATCACTGCCAATCATGATAGCCTTATTTAGTACTCTTCCTTTGTATATACTATCAATGCTCTTTAGTATTGTTCCCAACAACTTACTGGCTGTTGTTACCACCTTCCCCAGGGAGCTCTTCAGGGCCTCAGAAGCATTTCCATACCAACAGATTACACAAAATGTTGCAATACTTTCAATAAAAGCACTATAAAACTTGATCAGCAATGTGTTGTCAATATAAAAAGACAATCGTTTCTTAAGGAAATACATTCTCTGTTGAAGCTTTTTCCTTATACAGGCAGTCATACATCCCTTAAGTTTATTGTCTAACACACCCAAATATGTATAATTTGTTACTACCTGAATTTGCTCCCCATTAATTAATATGGGATGAGTTTTGCTTTGTGCTCTCTCTGTAAAATCAATAACCATCTCTTTAGTTTTAGGAATATTTAGGGGAAGCTTTGAATTTTCACACCAGTTTAAAACGAAGTCAAGAACAGACCCGTGTTCTTCCTCCTATATAGAAGATAGATATTAATTTGTAGGTCCTATAAAAATATGTTTTTCAGATTGTAGATTAATGCTATACTTCAGGGATGTGTTTGTGAATGAATCAAAGCTTTAGAAAAGCTGCCTGAAAGCCCACAGTAGCGGATTAGAGCGGAAATCTTTCGCAGATCCGCATTCCAGACATTTATTTTTTCAATATTTCAGAAAGTGACCGGCCTTTCATCCTTTACAACCTTCCTGTTGACCAGTCCTTAAAACGCGGCCTTTCCGCTTTCATCAAATAAATGTACAATCTTTTCTTTTCCTGTCAGCTGATTTCACATGATTCAGATTTCAAAATATCCCCTAATGCTTTGATTTCATAGACAGAAGGACAATGATCATATTTGGAACCAGTTATAATGAGTTCAAACAGGAATGATCAAAGAATGGTCAGAAAAGACGAACAATTCTTTGATAAACTATATTATATATAGTTAATTATATATAAATTATGCATACATGCATATAATTTAGTTAATTAAATATTTTATTTTGTGAACATTCTTTTATATAAAGGGGTGTACATTGATGATCGGTGGGGTCAACTTTTTTCGGTATAGTAGTTTGGTAATACATGCTTCAGTGAATCAAATTCACAAATGTATTTAAATTACATATAATTTATTAATAAAATGTATACATTTTCAGTGTTTTGAGGTATATTTAGTGACTATTTTAGAGGTTACTGTAGGTCAAACTATACAAATTATGTGTCTAATGTTTCTTTTTTTAGGCTGCATGCAGATATAAACACCTATTTTAAAAGAAACGAGTTTTATAGATGGTGCTCTAGAACTGCCAGTTTCAGACTGTTAAATGATATTTTTCCACATTGATTGGGGCGATTATCAAATCAAATCACTTTTATTGTCACATCATCAGCAGCACGTGTGCTATGATGAGTGAAAAGCTTAGGTGCTGGCTCCAGACAGTGCAAAATACAGATAGTGTAAATACAACAACAGTGCAAAATACAGACAGTGCAAAATACAGACAGTGCAAAATACAGACAGTACAAAATACAGACAGTGCAAAATACAGACAGTGCAAAATACAGACAGTGCAATATACAGACAGTGCAATATACAGACAGTGCAATATACAGACAGTGCAAAATACAGACAGTGCAAAATACAGACAGTGCAATATACAGACAGTGCAAAATACAGACAGTGCAATATACAGACAGTGCAAAATACAGACAGTGCAAAATACAGACAGTGCAAAATACAGACAGTGCAAAATACAGACAGTGCAATATACAGACAGCGGAAAATACAGACAGTGCAAAATACAGACAGTGCAAGATACAGACAGTGCAATATACAACAACATACTCACAAAAAAACAAGACAATGTAAAATTGGCAATGTTGACAGCGATACGTACGATCGATAGGTGTACACATAGTTGTAGGCAGTATTATTTTAAGTATGGATTTGTTAAAGTGCAGTGCATGCTACATCTTGACGGTGTGCAGTGCGGGGTATGGAAGAGTTTGTGTGGGGGTGTGTTAAGTGTTCATCAGCCTGATAGTCTGAGGGAAGAAACTTTCCTTCAGTCGGCTGGTGCGTGACCGGATGCTGCGGAACCGTCTGCCTGAGGGTAGCAGAGAGAAAAGTCTGTGGCTTGGGTGGCTGGAGTCGCTGATGATTCTCTTGGCTTTCCTCATGCACCTCCTGGTATAGATGTCCTGGAGGGAGGGAAGCTCACCTCCTACTACGCGTTTATAACATTTATACCTTTATACTATTATGCATTCACAATGGTATAAAGCGTTATATATAATGTATATTTATATTATACATTTTTAATTATTAATATTTAGGATATAGATCAGAGAAAGCTATTTCTTACTAGTAAAGGGCTGAACCCACATCTTGTTTTGATGTCCTTCAAGGATCAAGCATTATGAGGATCAAACCCCCCTGTAAATCGCACCCTGGGTGTATGTGTGTGTGTGTGCTGGTTTTATGTGGTTTACAAGGACACACATTTGTATAATGACATGGGTCATGGGTCAATGACATGGTTTATGAGAACATGGTCCTATTTAACCACCAAACGCAACGTGTGTGTGTTAAATTACAGATTTTTTACTTACATAAATAAGAAAATATAGTCTAATTACTAAATAATATGATTACAGATATTCATGGTCATTTATGATAAATACATGAACTGTTATAGAGCATCTGAGACAAAATTCTATTTTATACAGAATACTTAATAAAATTATAGCAAAATAAATGACAAAATTGCTTTAAATGTACTTTTTTAACACTAACACTTTAAAATAAGATTGCATTTGTTATTAGTTAAGTCTATTATTATTAACAGATAAAACATTTAACATTAGGATGAATCAATTCTTAAGAATATTTTTCCACTGTTTATTTATTAACTAATGTCAACAAATGGACCATTAAAGTGCTAGTGTAGGTGGACTAATAAATTATAACTGTAATTGATAATACAACTCTGTAAATAAATGACTCAGTACAATGTCCATCTGATTTCAAAAGACCACCTACATGCCTTAAAGGGACAGTTCATCCAAAAATGAAAATGTACTCACTATTTACTCACTATTTACTCTTACTCATGTGGTTCCAAACCTTTATGAGATTCTTTATTCTGTAGTACATAAAATGTAGGCCTGTTTTGAAAAAAAAACTGAAAATCTATAACACTGTAAAAAAAATTATATGACAAAAAGTCACGACAAGAATTGTTATTATGTTACTTTAACTTATTACAGGGGGGTTTGGGGGGGGGGGGTGGTCTGACCCCCCTAATTAACGCTTGATCCCCCCTTAAAGACACCAAAACAAGATGTATGGGGGGGGGGTCTGCCCTTTAATAGTTAGTATATAGTTTGTTCTGATCTGTAAATAATATTAATAATTTAAATAATTGATAACTTCAATATACATTTGACAACCCCTATAATGGTTCATACCATTGTGAATGCATGTTTGCGCCAAAAATATTAATTCATTGGTTTGAAACCAGCAAATCTAGAGCACCAACAAACAGTGTAAGTGTTCACAAAACAAGTTTCTTTAAAAAAGGCGTTTGTAGGTGTTTGTAAAACTCAACGCATAGTTTGTATTTTATTATACACTGGCTCGCACATGGAAGTTCTACAGTAAAATAAAAAAATATGTGCAGTCATATATGATCATCCATTAATAGGTGCAGTAAAGCAAACCTGTCACCGTTTATTTAATATCACAAATGTCATTGAGAACCGCTCAATATCCCTCAAAACACTGAAAACAATACTGTGATGTAATGTAATGTGCAAGCTAGCATATTTTTTTTAGCATCAGACATTTAGACTGATGACAGAGCCAGCTTCAATATCACATTGCCCCAAACAATTACTGTCGTTTTTATAAAGGGGCAAAGTGTACATTGTTGAAAAAAGGTTGGCTTTCTATCTGGTTCAGTAAGAGTTAGGCCATAAACAAATCTATTTACTTGATAGAAGTAATGTAATGTGTATTTATATAGCGCATTAATTGTGTATGGCCATACACCCGAAGTGCTTCACAGTCATGAGGAGGTCTCTCCACACTACCACCAGTGTGCAGCATCCACTTGGATGATGCGATGGCAGCCACAGGACAACGGCGCCTGTGCGATCACCACACACCAGCTATTGGTGGAGTGGCGTGACAGTGATAGAGCCAAATCAGTAGATGGGGATAATTGGGAGGCCATGATGGTTAAGGGCCGCAAGGGAATTTGGCCATGACACCGGGGTTACACCCCTACTCTTTATGAATTTATGAGCTTTTTAATGACCACAGAGAGTCAGGACCAAGGTTTATCGTCTCATCCAAAAGATGGCATCCACTGACAGTATGGTGTCCCTTTCACTTTTACTGGGTCATTAGGACTCGCACAGACTGCAGGTTTAGCACCCCCTGTTGGCCTCACTAACACCACTTCCAACAGCAACCTAGCTTTCCCATGTGGTCTCCCATACAGGTACTTACCAGGCCCAGCCCTGCTTAGCTTCAGTGAGTAACCAGTCTTGGGCTGTAGGGTGATATGGCTGTGGCTGTAACAAGTTTGATTAATAAATTAGATGCAATTGAATTAAATATATAAATTTGGTTCACTGAGGCATATTACTGAACATAACCGAAAAACTTGACCCCCCTGATCACAAATGTATAATTCGCATCCTGCTTATTTTAATAAGTTAATCAGGTTTTAAGTGCATTTTTTTAAGTTATGCAAAGTTTAACTTAATATGTTTAGTCAGTTTGACGGATGTAAGTTGAGTTGACAAGAAAAGTTCATTTGGTTCAACAAAAAAATTGAAGGCAGCAACTATTTATTACAGTGAACTATTGAGTTTCAGCCTTAGGTGAACTATACAGCATGAATAAACTCAGTTTGAAAACAATGCCTTTTATTTCTCAAAATAGATTACTTTTCGAAAAATTTTAAACGTTTTGGAGCTTAAAATCCAAAACCAACAACATTTGAAGGAATATTTTTGAAGAAATAGGTTCAAATACTTATAATTTCTATCTAATCCGTCAATGTCAGGTTGGGAGAGAGAGAAAACTGTCCTTTTAGACAGCTGCGAAAGTGAGAGTGCTGAAAAATGAGAGCACATCCTACAAGATGTGACGTTGAATGACTCAGGCCAGGAATGCTCCATTAACCGGAGGAGGGGAAAAAATGCAGGAAAGGGGGCGCGGCCTGCGCTCTTCAACGCTCCTGTCACTCACAGGCGCTCCATATTCCAGCTCAGGTGTTCAGAGCCGCGCGCGCACTCACAGCAAAAACACACGCGCACTGCTCACTTCTACACGAGCGGACAGCTGTCAACGGGAACACGCAGACGATTATTTGAGATTACACACACAAACACCAATGGTATGGCGCTGTCGTGCGAGATTTCTGAGCTTCTTCAGGTGAATAGTTTCTGTTTGTCATGGGGGCAGATCGCCTCAGCTCAGCGTTTGCGCACCTGGCCAACCCACGCCAATGAAGTCGTGCTCCTACATGCAGTCTGAAGGGCTCTGGAGAGGAGTCGGTTTCCCGTGTTTATTGTGGATTAAACCACTTTTGCTGTTTGATACCCGTAATTTGTGGATTTGTGTGTGTTTTTGTTCTCCTGGATTGATGAGCACTATGGAGCTGACGGGGAGATGTGTGTTATTGGCGGCGCTGGTGATGAGCGTTCCTCACCACGCGCGTTCAGGTCAGTGTTTTTACTGTTTAATCTATTAAGGTAAAGCTGTTTGTTTTTTTGTTCACACATTCAGAATTTAACCTTCTTAATATAATTTTATAAGTATTATTTGCAAGTTCCAAATACGGAAATCATTTTAGGAGCCAATGACTATCAAAGTAGGCTACAACATTGTTCAAAGTTAATTAAATAGTGCTAATGTTTGATTTGAAGTCATACTTTTTTAAGGCATACATTTTTAAGTGAGACCGAATATTCAAACTAGCGTGGTAAACAATATAAAGACCTTCCATAGATATATTTATAATCTTTTTAGTTACATAGGCTATACAAATATAATGCGTTGTACACATAACGTCATTATATTTAATATATATTAGCCTATTAAAATTCTGCTTTGCTATTATATTGAACGCGAAAGTCCGAATGCAAGAAAATAAAACCGACTTTACCTCAATGTTTACTCTGTTCACCCGCACGTGCGATCAAAACACGCTGGCTGGTTTTCAGCTAAACAGAGACGCGTGCTATACTCAACTGATTGACACTGATTGAAAGAGATGTGGTTGATTTTGAATATGCAAAACAAAAGCAAACTTTGCATGATGGATCCAGCCAATTTGCGTACATTGTGCATTTGTTGATTATTATTGCACGCTGAAAGTGTGTGTGTTATTTTATTTTAAAAACATTAAATGCGATGACAATTTGAAAATGATCAGGATTTAATAATTATATGATTAAATGTTGATATTCCGCGTGTCCTTCTCAAAATATAAAAATATTGTAATTTAGAATTATTATTTTTTTTCAGAAAATGACTTTTTGTCAAAATAACAAATGTTTTAGTTATGTACAGTACTGGTCAAAGGTTTGTGATCTGTAGGATTTTTAAATGTTTTAAAATAAGCTTGTCCTGCTAACCAAGGCTGCATTTGTTTAATCAAAAAACAGTACAAATTGTAAAATTGTGAAATGTTACTGCACTATAAAATAACTGTTCAAAAGTAGTTTATCATTTAATTTAATCATTTATTCCAGTGAATTGAAAAGATGATTTTTCAGCTTCAATACTCCGGTCTTCAGAGTCACATGATCCTTCAGAAATCACTCTAATATTAATTATTATTATTATTATTATTAATAATATAATTATAATTAATGGTAATAGTAATAAAAGTAATAATGACTGGAGTAATCATTTCATTTGAAACTGCATTCAAAATTTGTGCATCTTTGAAATTGCAATAAATTTTGTTTTCCTCCACCTATTCATCCAAAATTCTGCTTCATGACATTCATATAAGATGTCTAACACTGTATATGGCATTGAAATTTGCTCAAGCAAACTTTGTTTGATGTGTGAGAACTATTCTTGCGTCTCATGTGGCACGTTTCAGCTTCCACAAGAACCATGAGATTTCTTCTTGCACAAGGATTGTTGAGCGAGTGTTTATTGGTGATTGTGAATTAAATCCAAATTGAAATGTATTAAGCTTTTAAGCTTTTATATTATGAAATGATGCTCCAAACCTATAAATGTATGATTTTTAACTCTGTCATTTGATTAAACTATAAAACGAGTAATCAGCTTTTTGGTGCAGCTGTATCTTTATTAGTTTGTTAGTCTGTTAAAATACTCGTTCTTTAAAGGGGACCTATTTTCTCCTCTTTTTACAATATAAAAAATAAGTCTCTGGGGTCCCTAGAGTGTGTATGGGAAGTTTTAGCTCAAAATGCTGCACAAATATTTTTTGATAACTCTTTGAAACTGCCCCTTTTAATCTGTGATCCAAATTGCGCTGTTTAGGTGACTGTCACTTTAAATTCAAATGAGATTGTGCGCTTTTTAAAGGAGGGTGGAGATATAAACGCCTATTCATCAGCATAGTGACAGATTCAAAAGGCAAGGCAAGTTTATTTATATAGCACATTTCATACACAGTGGCAATTCAAAGTGCTTTACATAAACGGGACAGGATAAATAAAATATAAACAAATAATATGAAAACAGATGAAAAAAGCATAAAATTTCATATTTTCTCATTTTACTCTGATACTTCCCCATTCTGGTAAACATTCCCCCCTCTGTTGAACTTTTTCGGTACCTATTAATCTATTGGACGTCTCCAACAGATTCAATTTTTCACCTAAAATCAAAAAGTTAAGCTTTACAGCTCTAATTACATGCCCCCCAATTTCAAAACTAATGGTGGATGGCTGCTTCTCACTTAGGGCTGTCTATGCTAATGAGGGAGAGATTGTCACTGATGGCCGGGGCTTTCCCCCTCTGATAACATGTACAAAGGGAGAATGTCAATCAAAGTTTTTCAACAGACTCTCACTTTATCAAGTGTGATTATAAAAAATAGAATTAATAAATATTTGCTATTAGAAGCTGGCTATATTCACACATATTGGCCACACAACTGTATTCAAACCCCTTCTAAAAGTGATTTTTGCATAATAGGTCCCCTTTAAGTTCAGTTTGTGTAATACACTGTGTATTTGTATCTATTGTAGGATGTGTGAACCGAGTGTGTAATCCACGCATGGGAAATCTGGCAGTCGGGCGTCCCGTACAGACAGTCTCTCAGTGCGGCTCCACCTCTCCAGAACAATTCTGCATGTACAGATCGGACAGTTGTGTGCTGGATTGCGAGATATGTGATGCTTCAGTAGCTCACCATGCACATTCCCCTTCCTCCATGACTGACTCACCCTTCAAACAGCCCCTGACCTGGTGGCAGTCGGCGCAGGGCACTACCATAGAGACTCTACAGCTGGATTTGGAGGTGGAGTTTTACTTCACCCACCTCATTATCATATTTCTGTCACCACGCCCTGCTGCCATGGCAATCGATCGCTCGCTGGACTTTGGCCAGACGTGGAGCTCGCTGATGCTGTTTTCCCACAACTGCAGTGAAGTGTCCAGCTTGGAGGACGGACAGCGATGCACAGAGAAATACTCCTCTGCCGAGCCATGCACAAATGGAGAGGTGAGGCTGTCATGATGGAATGTGCATGTCAGATGCAAAGTTTTGTCGTTTTTTTTCCATGAGCAGTAATCAAGTGAAAATGGCCATCATAATATCGTGGTGTCAGTTTCTATAGATCACCGTCCTTGCTCTTAATATAATGTCTGCTAGTTAAAGGTGCAGTATCTACGTTTGACACCCAGTGGTTGAACTAGGTATTGCACAGCTGGTTCAAAACAAATGCAGGCGCAGGTTGCCAGATTGACGACACCAACAGCAGTGTGCCTGACTGTCAAGCCTCAAGGCTGATTTAAGGCTGGTTTAAACCATCTTCTAAATAAAAGCAACGGCACACGATAGAAGGAATATTTTCCATATTAAAACACCGCTTGTCCTAACCAACACCTGAAATTTATATATTAGAAACGGCTTCTATTTCTTGCAGCTGAACAACAGAAAACTGACAATGATCACCTCAGGTACACCTCATGTGCTTTATTCAGTGTTCATATTTCTGTCGTGTTTCGTCTGCTGCAAGCAGCCAAATTGCTTATCACTGCAAATCTCGTCACGTAGCATGTTGTTAGGACACAGGGTTACAATGTAACCTGCTCACCTGATGTTTAAGTTCGTAATATTTATATTATTTGTTAATTAATAACCTCATGTGGACCTCTGAATCTTCGTCTCATTTCGGAGTCTGCTACTGTCTACCCTAGGTCGCATTTCAGTTGCAGACGCATACTTTGACAGCCTTTCTGACTGAATGAATCAAATACACGGCTTTCCATCTAGTCAACTCTGGGTGCTGAAATATAATTGGCCAAACTGGCAGTGGGTGGGTTAAAGAAATCAAAACAAAGACAGCAGATCCGGCACGTAATGCACATTTTCAAAGCAGAATATCTGACTTTATTATATCATATCATTGTATATATCATTGCTTTTCAGATAAACAAGAAAGTTTACTTAGCATTTTTCTTAAATATCTGCAAACATATTATGGTATTTTTATGCTTTAGATGAGTCAAAAACTTACATACAGCACCTTTAGGTAAAATGGTAATAAAAACACCTGAATTAAAAGTAGTTAAAGGTTAAATAAAACTATCTAGACATCAGGGTAGCACGAAACTGGAAAAATATGCAATATTGTTGTTGTGTGTTGCAATAACGGTACTTATGATACAATTTGCAAAACACTATTTTATCAGCAATTAAAAATCAACATTTATGTAATGATCATACTGAAATAAACAGGTAATTTCTGAGCAAATTAAATAAAACAAAAAGCTAACAATTTACTTGAAGGGGTGTTCATTAGACTGTCATGAACCCTATATGATCATGACATGACAAAACGTAAATTGTGAATGAGATTTTGTGCATGCTTGCGCAACTTTTATTAAGTGTCATCAAGTTATGACATTTTAAATGCATATATTACATTGTTTGTTATTACTTGACCTAAATACATCACAACCTGTCTTCATCTTTGTCATGACAATCAGAAAAATATTCATGACACAATTATAATGCCTCATGACAATCATGTTTATGACAGATTTATGACAAATTTTATTGTCAGTGTCACTATGACAACAAAACTTGTCATAAATCTGTCATAAACATGATTGACATGGGGCATTATAATTGTCATGAATATTGTTCTGATCACGTTTTCAGTGGAACAAACTGTATTTGTTATTAAAATGTCTCATTCAAATTATCATTACTCTGTCAAAACATTTTTTTAATAGCGTCATTAATATTTACTGACATTTTAATGAAAAATTCAGCTTGTACTACTGTAGATGAGGTCAAAAAATATGAATTACACTTTTATGAATATGTCATGTTTATGACAGATTTATGACAAGTGTTTTGTCTTGGTAGTGTCAAGTTGTCATGACAGATAAAAACAGAATGTGATGTATTTATGTTCACAACCAATACCATCTTTGCATTTAAGATGTCATAACTGTGCGAATGTTAACGACAGTGTTTATAAGCATGCATAAAACTCATTCACATTCATGATGTGTCATATCACGATTATAAAGGTTTAATAGTTTAATATAAAGTAATATCAGTAATGGTTTAATATGAAGTCTTATGAGCACCCCTTCAAGTAAAGTGTTACCCAAAAAAACTGTCAAGGTGCAAACATTTGAAACACTGCAAATGACGGCAAACTAAGCTGGAAATTCTGATTATCATTGGCTGTTGTCATTGTCCTCTCTTGTCTCCTAGTAATAGTGTTTATTTTCAGCTTTAGGTTCACCTAACAGCACCTACTGGAGAGACCGGTATAAAGATTGTAATGGCCCCATCTGATTGGTCAGATTTAAATAAACAGCCTATGCATGCAGCACACAAATGGTCGGCAGATAAAATTAAATTTATGGATATGGACATTGCATATATACTATTATCACGATAACAATAACTTTTCGGTATATTGTCCAGCCCTAATAGTCATATAAATGATATACATAATATAACAAAAACCCACAAGAAAATGACTAAAACTTGACATAAAACCAAACTTTAAATGGATTCGTAAAATAAATGAAGTAATATGAATCTGATTAAAATCAAATAGAAAACAATTCATGTGCAATTCATATTCTGTGTGTGAGCAGGTGATTTACCGTGCACTGTCACCTTATGAAAGGCTGGATCCATACAGCACTGATGCCCGCTCAATACTGGGCGTCACTAACATCAGGATTCGTCTGCTTCAGCCACACTCCTGCCCCTGTCCGTTTGCTGATGCCAATGCAGCAATTCCCCGATATGCCATCTCTGACCTCATTTTAAAGGGAGGGTGCCTGTGCCATGGACATGCAGACCAGTGTGTGCCCGCTGGTGGCAAACACAACTCAAAAACATCTGGAAAACACATGGTAAGTGCGTTGTGTTTTGAGGTTGTACATACTGGCATACTGTAAGCTGACATAGATGTGTGTTTTTTGTGTGTTTGCTTATTTAAAACATCTAGAAGTTATTTTTACAAATATATCATATTATCGTAATATCTTAAGGTTGCTTAAAGAATTTTTGTTTGTTTTTTTAACCCTTTGACTACCCGCTCTACCAAATGTTGACCATATTTTGACTGTTTTAAATGATGATTGTTAAAGTCATTTAAAGAATAATGGTGTTAAATAATGGTTTACACACACAGCATTGTTGGTTTACAAAAAAATCAAACAAACATTATCCTGTTGCACTACTACACTTGATTTTGCTTTGGTTTGATTTTGTAAAATGAGAATCTGAAATATTTTATGGCATACTTCTAAAAATAAAGATGATTTAGTATTCAAAAAATGTTTTATTTTGTTTGTTTTAAATAACTTGATCTTACACTTCGTATTTTCAGATTTTTCTTAGTGTATGTAATAATTCTGGTACTTTTACCATAAACCGACATATCAACCATTTGGTAGAGGTTAATATTTTAGAAATTATGAGATGTAATACATAAATGTAATAAGAAATGCAATACAAAAATCCAAAACAGTTAATGGGTTAAAAACGTTTTTTCATGTTAAAGTGAACTTGTTTGTTTATAGTATGTATTCATATTATTTAAATGACCATTTATTTTTACTATGTAATATACATATATTGTTTTTTAATTTAATGTAATTGAATGTTAAAAACGGCCTGAGATTTATTCCTATTTCAGTTTTTTTACTTCAGTTTTTAAAATTAGTTGCTTAGAAAACATTTCCAATTTTCATTTGAGCTATATATTTTATTTTAGCAACGTTATTTGAATTAATTAATTATTGTTTATGTTTAGCAATATTTAATTAAAAACAATTTGGACCCTACTGTTAAAAAAAGAAGCTATTTTTTAAAAACAATATTTGACTTAATGTTCCACAAAAGAAAGAAAATCAGCGGGTCTTAAACATTCATTCATTCATTTTCTTTTCGGCTTAGTCCCTTTATTAATCAGGGGTCGCCACAGCGGAATGAATTGCCAACTTATCCAGCATATGTTTTACACAGCGGATGCCCTTCCAGCTGCAACCCAACACTGGAAAACACCCATACACTCTTGCATTAACACACATACACTACGGCCAATTTATCTTATTCAGTTCACCTATATCACATGTCTTTGGACTGTGGGGGAAACCAGAGCACCCGGAGGAAACCCATGTGAACACGGTGAGAACATGCAAACTCCGCACAGAAATGCCAACTGACCCAGCTGAGGCTTGAACCAGCGACCTTCTTGCTGTAAGGTGACAGTGCTACCCACTGAGCCACCCTGCCGTCCCAATGAGGGGTCTTGCAGGCCAATAAAAATAACAACAGCAATGTTACAAAACAAAACTGCCCAACAACTTTGCATTATGTACCGTTAACCACATTCCCAGAAAGCATGTTTCCCGTAGGATTACATAAACAGCCTCCAGTTTCTCTCATTCTCTTTGGCCCTCTCACTCTCGCCGTCTTTGTTTCAGATTATATAAGCCGTGTTTTTGCTGTTCATTTGGCTCCATCTCTGCGGAGAGATAAAACTGAGATATCAACTGAAGGATAAAAAGACAAAGTCAGACAGGAAAACAGCGGAGGGAGGAATGGTGATAAGCGCCAGATGAAAACGAGGGCCTGCGTTACTTGCCCTTTTTCCTAATTGAGTTGTTGTTTGCATGCTGTGATCAGACAATAACAGTAATTAGTCTCACTCACTCAAACACACACACACACACACACACACACACGCATATACACACATCAGCACGCCACTCTCTTATCAAAGGTCAGACCGTTTGATCTGGCAGGCCAGACAAAACACACACCCCGTGCCAATCGACATACACGCCACTCACTTCCCATCCAGAAATGCTGACAGAAACATTCTAGGTTAAAAAAAAATATGTTTATATTAATTTTAATCACAGGATCTTACAGGCCAAAACAGCATCTTAATGCATCTTATTGTAAATAGTCAACTCACCCTCATTCTGAAAACGTACCCCTATACACATTTCTGGAGAGCCCCAAATACGTCCCAGGAGGTACTTTTTTTTTTTTTTTTTTTTTTTGCAAATGCACCAGAGGCCGCTGTGTACGCTTTTTGAGATCTCCAATTTCTGCCATTCGCACCTGTTCCTCTTGCGTAAATCCACCAGAGGCCGCTGTCGGCTGACTGACTGAATGACCGACCGATCCCCCAACCACTACCTTATCTAATCCCAACCAATAGTGTTTTAAAAAGCACAGACTGACCAGCGCCCACCCACTTCGCTAAACCCAACCACAGTGTTTTCAAAAGCAATCCAGAAAAAGAAAAGCTTTCGTGGCCGCTTGATTTTTACCACTTTTTCAGATTTTACCACATTCTCACCCTGTTATTTACTTATTATATATGTTATTTACTGTTATTTTTTGGGTTCTGTTTTTGTCTTACTTGCTTTCCGGAACCATTCTTCGCCGGACTCGAACTCCGACGTTGCGGTCAACTCCGTTCTGCATTTCAAATCCTCCTGCTTGCATGGGAAGCCACCAGACAAACTGGTTACATCAGAAAAGCTGTCCATATGGAGGCAAGTGGTCAGCTGTTAAGCGCGAAATGGAACTGCGTCATACCGCTCCATATCATTCGTTTTAAAGACGAAATGCAGCCATGCGTTCCACTGGCTACATAATTTGCGATCTCCAGAAAAGTATATAGGGCTATGTTTTCAGAATGAGCCGATTTTGAAAGCGTTAGTGTTAAACCATATTATCTAAAACAATATCCTTCCATAATCATTATTTTACTACCTTTCTTCAATAGTTGTTTTTTTTTTTTGTTATTTTAATAATATTTTAATCACAACATCTTACAGGCCACAACAATACTGTATTTTATTTGCAAAAATGTGTTATATAGCTGAAAAATCATGATTGGTTTTCTTGTTGTCTGAATTAGCCAATTAAGCAAAATGATCTTATTGTAAAAGCCTAGTGGTTAGTGCGCTGACATATGGTGCAGAAGCACTTCAGGTTGTCACGAGTTCGAATCCCGGCTCAAGGACATTTCCCGTCCCTACCCCCCCCTCTCTCTCTAGCACTTCGGTTCCTGCCTGAAATGCTGTCCTATCCACTTAATAAAGGCAAAAAGGCCAAAAATAAATCTTTAAAAAAAAAAAAAAGATCTTATTGTAACGTGTTACTGTGAAAAGCATTTCTGACATTTGTTTTACTAATTATATATTTAATTCATCTATCTAAAATTTTAATATGTCTAAATTGCTCTGTAATTTTTATTTGTCAAAAATTACCATCTGTAATCATACATTAAATGTTCCATTCTTCTAAATTAAATGGCCTGCTTAATCAAGCTGTAATTAAACACACACATTCATATACAGGGGTTGTGCAACGAAACTGAAACGCCTGGTTTTAGACCCCAATAATTCGTTAGTATGGTGTAGGGACTCCTTTTGCGGCCAATACAGCATCAATTTGTGTTGGAAACGAAAGATATAAGTCCTGCACAGTGGCCAGAGGGATTTTGAGCCATTCTTCTTGCAGAATAGTAGCCAGGTCACTACATAATGATGGCAGAGAAAAACGTTCCTTCAAAAAACCCCAAAGTGGCTCAATAATGTTTAGATCAGGTGACCGTGCAGGCCATGGGAGATGTTCAACTTCACCTTCATGTTCAATCAACCACTCTGTCACCAGTCTTGCTGTGTGTATTGCTGCATTATTATTCTGATACTTGACACTGCCTTCAGGATACAATGTTTGAACCATGTATGTGTATATACTGTACTGTTACCGTCAAACTCTCTGACCAAGACAGAGTAAAGCTACTGATTGAGCAAATTTGACTGAATTATTAAAATTGAATATATTTTCAATAAGGCCCTGAAAAGAATTAGAATTTGGTGAACATTACTATTTTCACATAATTTTTTTTAATGTATCTCCAATTATAGAATGACCCACATGCTCAGTCCATCCCTCCACACTCATAATGGGAACACACGCAGCCCTAGTGTGCCCCTGCAGGAATGTTTTGGTTTGCAGGGAGAGAGTGTGTGCGTGTGTGTGTGTGTGTGTGTGTGTGTGTGTGTGTGTGTGTGTGTGTCTGGGTGCGTTTCCTCCTATATTATGATGATAAACATGCGAAAGTGTTTCAGATGCCAACCGGATGGAGCGCTGCCAGTTTCACCCCCCCCCCCCCCTCCTCCTCTGAAGCGCTCATTTGTCCTCTTTCTCTCCTGAAGTATTTTCTAAACTCTAATCTCTCTTGTTTGTGTTCGCTGCTCTGCATGAATGTGACCAATAATATTTTTGTGAAACTCACGGAGGAGATGGTCTCGATGGATGAATGGCTGAGTCATTAGGCCTAAGACATTAAGTAATCAGGGACTCTGTGGACGAGGAGGATGTTTTTATATTGAGGCAGAGATCTTGAGCTCATAACCACTTGAAAAGGAATGTAGGAGAGAATGGGGGTGTGCAGCAAGTTGCACATTATATTGTTATTTTACATTAGATTACATTATATTTAGTGCTGTCAAACTGTTAATCACATCCAAGATAAAAGTTTGCATTTATATAATGCATACGTGTGTATAGTGGGATATGAATGATATCGGGCTTGACTGTATATTTAATGTATGTGAATATTTAATATAGGCTAACACTGTAACACTGCTAACACAGTGGTTAACACTGTCGCCTCACAGCAAGAAGGTCTCTGGTTCGAGTCCTGGCTAAGCCAGCTGGCATTTCTGTGTGGAGCTTGCATGTTCTTGAGTTTTGCATGTTCTTGTGGGTCTGGGTGCTACATGTGGTATAGGTACATTGGATTAACTAAATTGGCCTTAGTGTGTGAGTGAATGTGAGAGTGTATGGGTGTTTTCCATTACTGGGTTGTGACTGGAAGGGCATCCCCTGTGTAAAAACTTTTTCATTCACTTTCGTCAATTGGTAAATTTTGTTCCTCGGCACTGACTTGCTTGTTTTGGGACTTGTGGAGCTGCGCATTGATGGATTTGCTCTTCAAGTGTTTGTAATTGCAGAAGTGAAATTTAACTTGCAATGAACTGAACTACACTGAACTCCAACTCTGAAAACTGGACTGACACAGTTTCAGTTCACTAGAACGTCCATGTTAAGCTGCTTTGATAAAATCTACATTGTAAAAGCACTATAGAAATAAACATGAATTGAATAAAACATATGCTAAAATAGTTGGCGGTTCATTCCGCTGTGGCGACCTCTGATAAATCAGAGACTAAGCCGAAGGAAAATGAATATTTAATTAATGAAATATATGCATTTATTTATTTTATACAATATAGTCATGCATATATTTATATAAACATTATGCACAAATATATTTTGTAAATATTGACTTTTATTTTGGATGTGATTAATTGTAATTAATCGGCACTTATTATACTATATGGATAAACAGCAATTATTATATTAAATGGTTTATATGTTGTTATTCTTCTGTTTTATTGTCTATTTGAAGTCCAGGCTTCAAAATGTAACAGTGGACCTTCCCACAAAAATGGAAATGAGAGAAAATAAGGTTCTTATAAATAATAACAAATGCATTTAATGAGAAGAATTAAAGATAAATATTCCACTGGATAAATGGGAGGAAATATGTACAAAAGCTCAATCATTAGCATTTAATGGTAATCTTAAATTAATACAGTACAAGTGGGCTATGAGAACATGCATCAGTCCAGTCAGGTTAAATAAAATTAACCAAAGTATCCCAGACACGTGCATTAAATGCTCAGTTGAAAAAGGTACAGTTTTGCGCTGTATGTGGGATTGCCTGAAGGTACAGGAATTTTGGAAAGAGGTGGCAATGTTCATTTTTGAAATGATATCTATAAAACTGCCTATGAAACGGGAAATGTTAATTTTGGGAATTACTTGTGAAAATATTGACTGCCACAGCAGCACTCGTAAACTTATCGATATAAGTATACTCCAAGCAAAGCTTCTAATACTGGAGGAAAATGGAAAGGCCATCTATTGTACAGTGGACCAATATGTCCTTCTGTTTAACTATGGAAAAGATTTCATACATGTTAAAAGGCAAACTTACTGTTTTTGAGAAAATGTGGACACCCTTTATATATCTTATTTCAAATTCAAATTTCAGCAATTTAAATGAAACAGGAAAAGATGAAATAAACTGACATTGACTTAGCCTATCTACATATTCCCCTATTTCCAAAGATTTATTTAAACAAGCCATTGTCATATTGATGATCTGGTGCATGCCTTCTACAGATGATTTGTATTTTCAACAATTTCTTCCTAATGTTTTTTTCTAAAATAATCTGTTACTAATTGAAACAACATGTGCCCCCCCCCCCCCTTTTTTTTTCCTTTTTTTTTTTGCTTTAGTTTTTTCCCCATTATTTTAACTTTTTCTCTAAATTGAAAACAAAGATGTAAATATGATTGTGATGTTATATTGTCATATTTTTATTACATCTCAATAAAAATATTGTTCAAAAAAACCTTAAATGCATTTAAAATATTTCTCTGGATTTAATGGATTTATTAGGTATGGGTTTGAATAAAATGTTAATATTTGTTTTATTCTATTAAGGTCTGATAACATTTTTCCAAATTTCAAATAAAAATATTGTCATTTAGAGCATCTTTTTAATTTTTTTGTATAAAAGGTGGACTCTTTGTCTTGATACCAAATGTTTCGTTAGTTGTGGTTTATAATTAGTGTTATTTCTCCAAATATTAATTTCTTAACTATTTTAAAATTGACACATTTACAGGTTACATTGTCTAAAATGTTTAATTAACAAGTCTGTTAATTAAAATAAGCCCGTTTCAATTAACAAGTTTACTTTTTTATTTGGAAGAAACATCATCAATATTTTACAGAATTAAACAAAAATACACACGCAGCTATAAATCATAAATCCAGAGAAATCAACAGTTTTCAAGTGGTGTCTATCATTTTTGGTATTTTTTTTGATCAAATTTCCTTTCTGAATAAAAATATCAAAAAAGGCCACACACTTTTGCATACCTAGTAAATTTAACAATACCGTTGCTGAGGTCAATTGTTATAAAATAAAAATAAAAAAAATCTACCAAGCTAACTGTAGGTTCCTGGTAAGAAATAAAGTTGTGTGGTGTTGGTTTCTTTTTTGGCAATGTGTGCAGTATGATACAATATTTGGCACCTAAATGAACGCTGGAGCGTGTTGATGATCGCTTTAGTAAGTTGATGCTCGTAAGGTTTGGCATTAAGTTGCCCTGAGGTGAACTGCAACAGTGTGTCATTGTATTGGGAATTGTGTTTTTTGGCCTCTGCAGGTGCACGGTAAATGCTTATGCCGGCATCACACGGCTGGAGATCACTGTGAACGCTGCCATCGCCTTTACAATGACAGACCATGGAGAGCAGCTGACGGCTTAACAGGAGAAGCTCATCAGTGTGTTGGTAAGTTTCAGTTCATATGTGAAACTAAGGGTTGATTTGTAGTGAATGACAATGAAGGTTGAATGCGTTTTTGATTGGTTACATGGTTGGAAAGAGTTTACCAAGTGTTATTTTTTGATATTGTAGTTCTGACATTACCATTCACTTTAGAATTGGTACATTTTTATTAATGCTTTTGAAAGAAGTCTCTTCTGCTCCCTACAATTTAAACTATACATTTTTATATAATGATGATGATGATAATGATAATAATCATAATAATAATAATTTTAAAATGTAGTTTCGGTGTTATTTATTGATATTGCGGTTCTGATATTACCATTCAATTTGGAATTAATCCATTTTTTTATTAATGTTTTTGAAAGAAGTTTATTCATGCTCACTATATTTAAACTATCAATTTTCTTAATGATGATGATGATAATATTTATAATATCAATAATAATAATAATAATTAAAAAATGTATTTATTCCTGTAATGCTAAAGTGAATTGTCAATTATTACTACTTACTTAAAAAAAGGGGAAAAAATCCTTCTGACCTCCCAAAATGTATTGTTTTGTAAATGAGAAATATTTTTTCCCAGATTCTTTGATGCATGAGTTTACAGTAACAGAATTTAATTAAAGTAATTTGTTGTGTGATTATAAATGTACAGCGTTTAGTATAATTTTGGAACTACACGTATAATGGATCATTGCTTTCAAAAAAACTAATTAATTAATTTTTTCTTCAGTGTAAATCTATGGCAGGGTTGCCAGGTCTGTTAAAGATCATAAACCTTTAAATTAAAACAAACTAGTGCTGTCAAAGGATTAACCACATCCAAAATAAAAGTTATTAAATAAATGTGTGCGTACTGTGAATATTTTTGTGTAAATAAATATATAAGCATGACTATATTTTCTGAAATATGTTAATATAAATATTTATATATAATACAAATGATTTATAATATAAATATGTATCTTTTGTATATTTTTGTATTTTATGTACATCAAATGTGTGTATTTATACATGTACAGTGCATCTGGAAAGTATTCATATTGATTCACATTTTCAACATTTGTTTATGTTACAGCCTTATTCCAAAATGGATTAAATTAATTTATTTCCTCAAAATTCTACACACAATCCCCCATAATGACAATGAGAAAAAAGAGTTTTTGAAATTGGTGCAAATTTATTACAATTAAAAAACCTGAAAAATCACATGTACATAAGTATTCACAGCCTTTGCTCAATACACAAGCTTGGCACACCTGTCTTTGGGAATTTTTGCCCATTCCTCTTTGCAGTACCTCTCAAGCTCTATCAGCTTGGATGGAAAGTGACGGTATACAGCCATTTTCAGATCTCTTCAGAGATGTTTAATAGGATTTAAGTCTGGGCTCTGGCTGGGCCACTCAAGAACATTTACCGAGTTGTTGTGAAGCCACTCCATTGATATTTTGGCGGTGTGCTTTGGATAATTGTCCTGCTGGAAGATGATCCGTCGGCTTGCTGTATTCATCTATCCCTCTATCCTGAATAGTGTTCCAGTTCCTGCTGCTGAAAAACAACCCCACAGCATGATGCTGCCACCACCATGCTTCACTGTAGGGATGGTATTAGCCTGTTGATGAGCGGTGCCTGGTTTTCTCCAAACGTAACGCCTGGCATTCACTCCAAAGAGTTCAGTTTTAGTCTCATCAGACCAGAGAATTTAGTTTCTTATGGTTTGAGAGTCCTTCAGATGCCTTTTGGCAAATTCCAGGCGGGGAGTGGCTTCCGTCTGTCCACTCTACCATACAGGCCTGATTGGTGGATTGCTGCACAGATGGTTGTCCTTCTGTAAGGTTCTCCTATTTCCACAAAAGAACGCTGGAGCTCAGACCATCGGGTTATTGATCACCTCCCTGACTAAGGTCCTTCTCCCCCGATCACTCAGCTTAGATTGCTGGTCAGCTCTAGGAAGAATCCTGGTGGTTCCAAACATCTTCCACTTACAGATGATGGAGGCCACTGTGCTCATTGGAACTTTCAGAGCAGCAGAAATGTTTCTGTAACCTTCCCCAGCCTTGTGCCTCAAGACAACTCTGTCTCTGAGGTCTACAGACAATTCCTTTGTCTTCATGCTTGGTTTGTGCTTTGACATGCACTGTCAACCCTGGGATCTTCTATAGACAGGTGTATACCTTTTCAAATCATGTCCAATCAACTGAATTGACCACAGGTGCACTCCAATTAAGCTGCTGAAACATCTCAAGAATGATCAGTGGAAACAGAATGTACCTGAGCTCAATTTAGAGCTTCACGCCAAAGGCTGTGAATGCTTATGTACAGTGCATGTGATTTTTCAGGTTTTTTATTTGTAATAAATTTGCAACAATTTCAAAAACTCTTTTTTTCACATTGTCATCATGGGCTATTGTGTGTAGAATTTTGAGGAAATAAATGAATTTAATCCTTTTTGGGATAAGGCTGAAACATAAAAAATATCTGGAAAAAGTGAAGCGCTATCAATACTTTCCGGATGCACTGTATACACAGATGTACACATTATGCAAATACAAAGTTTTATCTTGGATGAGATTAGTCATGATTAATCGTTTGACAGCACTAAAATTAACATTATTAGTCCAATCTTTCTAAACCACAACAGATTCCACCTCAATTCCACAGGACAACCACAGACTTGGTAACCCTTTACTATAAAACGTTTTATGAAGAGAAACCAGTGCATGTTCTGTGATTTGTGAGTTAATTTTGTCTTTATTAAACACAAATTTGTGTCTGTGTGTAGAGTGTAAATGTAATGGCCATGCGGAGAGCTGTCACTTTGATGAAAGCATATGGCTGTGGTCGGGTCAACGGCACGGTGGTGTTTGTGACTGTCTTCACAACACCAGCGGCCAACACTGCCAACACTGCCAAAACGGCTTCTACAGAGACCCGGAGAAACCCTCCACCGCCCCGGATTCCTGCACACGTAAGACACTATCAGCCGTTTACAGATGTTGTGGAAACATGTTTAATTCTATATTCAACATGGGGACATTTAAAGGTCTTCTCAAGTGCCTTAAAACATGCAGCGTGGTTTATTGTGTTGACACAATTTTAGTTGAATCTGGAAAATGAGGCAGGGCGTATTGAGTAGCTCCTCCCCTTTAAAAAATAGCCAATAGCGTTTTGTTTACATCAGAGCTCAGCCAGAGCCTTACTAATGCCATGTTTGGCAGCTTATCAAAGCCAAAGTGAGTGTTTAACCATTTCTCCTCATAATCTAAAACGTAGCATTCTGTTTAGAATTGAAATTCAAGTTGTGTGCATACTTTTAATACATTTTTACATTTTTTTTTTCAGCAAAAACACATTAAATACATCAAACATGAGTGTACAGTGGTCACTCGCTATAATGTGGTTCACTTTTAGCGGCCTCGCAGTTTTGCTGATTTGACATGCCTTTTTTCTGCAGCGCATTATACAGAATGCGTTCAGCTTGCCAAATTTACATAAGTCTTCGACTTCTGGCAGTGTGACTCTGAAGTGCTGTACTCTGTTTTCAAGTTTTCTCCCCAACAAACCCCACAATGTCGACAAAACGTTCTGCACCATCAAAGGCACCTGCGGTAGCACCCAAAAGGCAGAGGAAGATGCTAGCCATCGCAGAATAAGTTGGACTTCTGGACATACTAAAGGAAGGTAGAAATAACGCGACTGTAGGGCGCCATTACAGAATAAATAAATGAAGATCAAATGGTTTTAATTTTTGGTTTCATTCTATAATACTGGACTTTTTTTTCTACGAAGGTTTGAACTTTGAGAGTGTTTAAAGAAGAGAGAAGAGTGTGAAAATGGTAATGCCTGTCTGAGAAAAGTGTATAAAGTGTGTAGTGAGGGGTTTTACAGCCTTAAAACATCTATAATAATTGTAAAAAGTTATTGGGACCACTGTACATATGTTTTGTTTATAATCCTACAACAGTTTCATTTCAAGTAAATTCTGTACATCAAAAATAAATGTATACATTTTCAAAAAAATACTTTTTCCTCAAAATTCTACACACAATACCCCATAATGACAATGTGAAAAAAGATTTTTTGAAATTGTTACAAATTTATTAAAAATAAAAAAACCTGAAATATTACATGTACATCAGTATTCACAGCCTTTGCTCAATACTTTGTTGATGCACTTTTGGCAGCAATTACAGCCTTAAGTCTTTTTGAATATGATGCCACAAGCTTGGGACACCTGTCTTTGGGAATTTTTGCCCATTCCTCTTAGCAGTACTTCTCAAGCTCTATTAGGTTGGATGGGAAGCGACGGTATACAGCCATTTTCAGATCTCTCCAGAGATGTTCACTAGGATTTAAGTCTGGGCTCTGGCTGGGCCACTCAAGGACATTCACCGAGTTGTTGTGAAGCCACTCCATTGATATTTTGGCAGTGTGCTTTGGACCATTGTCCTGCTGGAAGATGATCCGTCACCCCAGTCTGAGGTCAAGAGCACTCTGAAGCAGGTTTTCATTCAGGATGTCTCTGTACGTTGCTGCATTCATATTTCATTAGACCAGAGAATATTGTTTCTTATGGTTTGAGAGTCCTTCAGATGCCTTTTGGCAAATTCCAGGCGGGGAGTGGCTTCCGTCTGGCCACTCTACCATACAGGCCTGATTGGTGGACTGCTGCACAGATGGTTGTCCTTCTGTAAGGTTCTCCTCTTTCCACAGAAGAATGCTGGAGCTCAGACAGGGTGACCATCGGGACCTCCCTGACTAAGCCCCTTTTCCCCCGATCACTGAGCTTAGATGGCCAGCCAGCTCTAGGAAGAGTCCTGGTGGTTTCAAACATCTTCCACTTACAGATGATGGAGGCCACTGTGCTCATTGGAACTTTCAGAGCAGCAGAAATTTTTCTGTAACCTTCCCCAGCCTTGTGCCTCGAGACAATCCTGTCTCAGAGGTCTACAGACAATTCCTTTGTCTTCATGCTTGGTTTGTGCTTTGACATGCACTGTCAACCCTGGGACCTTCTATAAACAGGTGTATGCCTTTTTTTAAAATCATGTTCAATCAACTGAATTTACCACAGGGTGAACTCCAATTAAGCCGCGGAAACATCTGAAGAATGATCAGTGGAAACAGAATGTACCTGAGCTCAATTTAGAGCTTTACGGCAAAGGCTGTGAATACTTATGTGCATAAGATTTTTCAGGGTTTTTATTTTTAATAAATTTGCAATTGTTGTTTGCAATTCACATTGTCATTATGGGGTATTGTGTGTAGAATTTTGAGGAAATAAATTAATTTAATCCATTTTGGAATAAGGTTGTAACATAAAAAAATGTGGAAAAGTGAAGCGGTATGAATACTTTCCGGATGCACTGCATATTTAAAAAGTAATGCATTACAGTATTAGTTACTGTCAAAAGTAATGCCGTTACAGTAACGCATTTCTAGTAACGCAATATTGCCCAACACTGGTTGTGACAAAACTAATAAAAGACAACATGGAAAAAAACATAATAGTAAATAATGTTAATAATAATATAATAATTGAGGACCAAATCCGCAGATCAGATCGATTTCTGGAGAATTGTGTGACCGGAATAAAATACATTTTAAAATACCTTATGATAGAAAAAGACATGTATGCATCTTGATCAAATAAAGAAAGCCTTGTTGAGCTTAATGTTTCAAAAACATTAAAAAAAGGAAATTAATTCAAACATTTGACCGGCAGTATGTATTTGTGCCTTGGACTGAGATGAAAGGCATTAATCTCAGATTTGAAAAAGCTGCTTAAAATGGTGTGTGTGTGTGAGTATTTGTGATTTGCATGTCTGTCTTTTCTTCAGTGTGGTCATGAAGGAGTGTTTGAGTGTCTGTTTACGTGTACAGCTTGGCCTAGATGATGTCAAAATTCAGGAACTCACCAGATCAGCGAACATGTCCGATATTGTAGCGTGTACACATTGAGGGGATCTTTGGCATTGAATGTTGTTGCTGCTCGGAATGCTAATGGCTCTTAAGGCGAGTCAGGACATGTGGAAAAACAAGAACATTGATGGGATCTCAGCCATGTGTGTGTGTGCGTGCACATGTTGAGTGTAAATGCTCATTTTGTGTACGTGGAGGCAGACAGATTAATCATCAGATGACACCAGTCTCATAATAATTGACTGCGTCAGTCTGGTCTGGAGTGATCCAAGTTTTCATTCTTATGTTGTGAGTCATTTAGAAATTCATTACATCGAGGCAAAACAGTTTAAAGTCCCCCTGAAAGGAAAATGAACTTTTTTTTTTGAGAGAGAGAGAGAGAGAGAGTTAAATTAACTAAGACCTGTCATTCACTTAAAAAAAGATATGTCTTGAGGTCATCTGTAAGCTAGTGTGCTCCAAAACAAAGACAACATTTACATTTAGAAGAGATGCAGAGTAGGGCTGGGCGACTAATCGAAAAACATCGAAATCGACATTCAGAACCTATAATCGACCTAATTTTTCCAGGATTATTTTTTTCAATTACTTTCCCTACCGCATGTGGAGTCACGAGACCCTGCTCTGTTAAAGGCTGAGGCGGATTTATTTTTCTGCAGCCACTTTGCACACACATTTGATCTCTGGTGGTGTAGGGAGTTGGACCTATTCTTGAGCCTTACTTTGCACTACATTGACTATGATTGGAAGCTGCGCCAGAGATGTTTTGAGATGGCATATTTTCCATTACATTAAAATTATTTACGTTAAAATATTTGTTTACAGAAGATGCAAGAAATGCACTGTTTAAAATATTACTTACAGGATATACAAGAGGTAATTTATTTAGAAGAGATGATGTCAGACAATGAAATTAGACCACAACTGACTACTTGGCTACACAACTGGGTATTTGCATGAAGCGATCTGATTGGCTGATGCTTCCGTTGGTGCTTGAAAAGTTGAGAAATTCCCAACTTCTGCAATGAGCAACGCCACTAAAGTGGCACAGATGGATTTACAATTCAGTTTGGCAATGCTTGACATCACCCATTCAAAGTGAATGGGAGGCGTTAACGCTCATGCCACTTGTGAATTGGGCGTAAGCATTCAAAACGTGCAGTTGTTTCACCAATATGAAATGTATATTTTTTTTACATCACATGCTTTAACTTCTCTTCATATCTTTCGACCAATCAAATGCTGTCTAGTATCTGAGATGTCTCGCTTTCCTATAAGATGAGTCTAAAAATCAATGACGTTTTTACATAAAGCCTGATTTATACTTTTGCCTGGCGCCGCATCGCGCACCTCTGGTGAGTGCGCATGCACCTCGCAAAACAGACAAGGCTTTTATACTTGATACGTTCGCCGTTGAGATATTCTTTATAACGACAGGGGGCGATCAAAAGGAACCCACCGTAAAGTCAGATGGATAAACCGAGAAGTAGAACATTTCCGGAACCACGTCATGTCATATTAATATTATTGAAGATTTTTAAACTATTTATTTGTATTATTTTTACAATTTATTAAGGGGCAGTTGTGGCATAATGATTAGGGAATTGGACTTGTAATCGAAAGGTTGCAGGTTCCATTCCCAGTCCTGGGAGGAATCGATGATGGGGGTTGAATGAATCGCACTCTCTCCACCTTCAACAACCAGGTGATGTGCCCTTGAACAAGGCACTTAACCTCGAAGCCAGGTCAAGCTGCTGAAACGCTACACTGTAAAAAATGCTGGGTTACACATAATTCCCTCATGTTGTCCCAACACAAATTAAGTTAACCTAATTGTTTTTTTCTCGCTTTATCTTCTTGTTTCTTAATTGTGTTTATTTATATGATTTATTTATTTATTTGATGATTTGTTTCTATTTTAGGTGTGACTTTTTAAACATTCTGCCAAGGGTCTACAGATGAAAAATAACCATTCTTGGCTAATTTTGGCACATCTTACAATAATGTTGATTAATGTGCATTGCCCCTGTAAACAAATAAACTAAAAACAAATTTAAGTGGATTGAACATGAAACAATTTGGTTGTCACAAAAAAACTCAAGAATTGTGCTGCTTCAGCTCATTTCAAATAAGTATTTTGAACTGCCAGCAAAAATATATATTTTTTTGCAGGGTGTCCGCAGAGTCTTAAGTTTTTAAAATGTCTTAAATTTCAAAAACAAAGTTGTAGGCCTTAAAAGTCTTAAATTTGATGAAATATTAACTTGTCGGTCTTAAATCATTTAAAACGGGTCTTAATTTTCATCTATTCATGTAAAGCTGCCCTATCGGGCCAACATCCATCCAATCACCAACAATCTATATGAATAATACCTTTTTTTTAATATTTAAGTTTTTTTATTGCAAAGAGATACAATTTACAATAGCTGTTCGACTTTTTATTACAGCAATTTCTCAAAATTAAATTCCCTAATTAGGGAAGGAAAACTAAAAACAATTAGACAATTCCTCATGATAATAACTGAGCAACAGATCACTTTACATGATGCATTATACTCAATTAACTCAATTAATTTGGGCCAACAAATGTAAATTTTTGATTATTTATGCCATTGTCTCCATAATAAATATATTTTTTTATAATTTTAACAATGTTAAACTTATCATTAAAAAATATATATATATTATATAAAAAATATGTTGGAAAAAAGTGTATACAACTAAAGTTTGAATTATTTTGACGCATTCAAATATGTCGCTAATAAATAATTAAATTAGATTTTTATTTATTTATTTATTTTTATTTTTGTGGCAACCGACCGGGCCAATAGAAATAATCATTAGTGTTTCTGTGTAAGTCTAAAATTTAATTCATAAGTCTTAAAAGTCTTAAATTTGACTTGATTAACCATGCAGAAACCCAGTTTTAAGTGTAGATTTATGGTTAAAAACAAACCTAGACCGCCATCTTCTGTTAAATCAGAGCTGAATTTAAGGTGCATTTTGAAAATCTCACAATTAATGCAGGATCGATTTCTCATCCAATTTTTTTTTTTTTTTGCTGTGTTTGCCTATAAAACACATTTTGTGCATGTACACTCACATGCCTATGTCAACCCCCATGCTGGAAAAACCATGACGATCAATTACAATTTTTTTTTTTTCTACATGATGAATGCCACATAGTGCACTATATAAGGGATAACATATGTTTGTAAACATGCTTTCCATTGCAGTGAATGAAGCCTTGTTTTATGGTCATGTCACAAATTGCTGCCGCAGTAGACACAAACAGCCTGCTCTGGTGAAGAGACACAACGGCACAGACCACAAAACATATTTTACATTAAAATATTCATAAAGCACTAGAACAACGATTTATATTTTGCTGTCTTATGCGCTTTAAAATCCAGATAAAAGAAATTTTATCTAGTAACTCAGACTGTGTCCTGAGTGGCAATGCTAATGATGTCATGCACCCTTGATTTCCAGTTTGCTTATAGAAAACAGGGAAACACCAAAGGCGCTTTAATACGTTGTGTGTTTTATCAAGATTCCACTGATCAGCATTATAATAGAAGCCTTAAATATACTTAGTATGATAAAACAGTGCTGCTGCTTCTCCACATGATTACGAGCTGAAGACCCAGAAGTGGTGGACTGTGGCATAATAAAAGCTCAGTTGCTTTTGTACCACGTTGCACTCCTCTCTCAACAGCAATTGCTCATTTTTTAAATTTCTTTTTACTCTGCTTCATACTACCATGATAATAATCCGGGTCCCATTGGATGTCTTGAAGACCACAACTTCCATGATTCCACACTCAGTCACGGCGTCATCAAACTACACTTTTGTTTGTTGTGATTACGTGCCCACTAGTGGCAAACATTACATGCTGTGCCTTTTAAAGCAGAAAAACAGTTAGCAAGTATTAGCTTTGCGAATATGAGCCTGATGTGCTTTAGCTCAGTGACTCTGGCAGAACTTTTTTATACAGTAAATAAAGCGATATTGGTTATTTTTTAATGCTGAATCTACCAGAATTCTATCACTACAAGAATTACCATAGTGGGCATTCTGACCGTTCTCATATCCTCTTGTTAAGTCGTGACGTATGGAATACTGTTTCCGGGTACAAGCCGCTGCTCATTTGAATTGAGAAAATATTCGTTTATGGCCACTTTTTACTCATATCACACATTAAAATTAATTTTATATAAAATGTACACATATACATATAAAGTGAACACATCAGTCTCTGGATTTGCTGCATCACAATTATTAAAATTTTAAGAATTTCTAAAACATTTATCACTTTCTGCCCATCGGATATTAGGCATGGATGTATATATTGCAATCGTGATTTTCAAAAGTATTACATCGCTTTGTAAACGTTTTATTACCATTTGATAAGTCTCCCCATACAGTTTGATATAGCGATTGGACCTGGAAGCCGCTTTGCGTGACATCTCACTTAACAAGCGGATTCGGTAAGACGACATATTGTCTAGTCCAGGGGTGTCCAAACTCGGTCCTGGAGGGCCGGTGTCCTGCATATTTTAGTTCCAACCCCAATCAAACACACCTGAACCGGCTAATCAAGCTCTTTCTATGTATACTTGAAACTTCCAGGGAGGTGTGTTGAAGGAAGTTGGAGCTAAACTATGCAGGACACTGGCCCTCCAGGACCGAGTTTGGACACCCCTGGTCTAATCATATTTACATTCAACGCTTCTATTAAGATATTACAAGTAAGCTTTGAATGTCTGTCATCATATTTAATCAAGTAATCACCCTAAATATGCAATCTTTTTGGTAATACAACCTTTAAATGTATAGTTTGTTTACATTAGACCACACGCGAATGTCCGTGACTTTCATTTTCACTTTCACAAGCAGAGGCTTTTTCACTGGCACTGAATATGTTATTTTGAAAGACATATCTGAAGTAAAGTTATGTTTTTGGCAACAAAATATTATGTTTTTGATAGCAGGAAGTTGCTAGGCAACAGAGGCACGCATATTTAAAGTCACAGGGAAAAGTAGCAGACACTGAAATGCGGTCCTATATGGTAGTTCTAGGTAGAAATAATCATAACTCTATTGTGTTTTGCAATTTTAAGGAAATATACACATATTTAGTAAAAGTCAGGAAATTAAAGATATGTGGGTTTTATTTTAACAGTTATCAAATTGCAAAAATGAATCAATATGTCTTACCCTGTCTTCATGTTTCAGTTGAAATTACTTCACACATTAAACAATGCTGCTTATTTCAAGGTACTTGAGGGGATCTTTATATTTACATTTTTTCAGTGCCTCAGGAAACTGTAGTTACCGCTGATAATTTGTGTGTAAGGATAATTTTTCTGCAGTCTGAGGTATGTAACTTTTTCTTTTCTTCTGAATTGCAGCTTGTATGTGTAACCACGTTGGTTCCTCATATTGTAAACCTGATAACGGAGAGTGTGTCTGTAAGCCAGGGGTGGCTGGGCCAAACTGTGAGCAGTGCATGCTGGGATACTGGGGTTTGGATGAGTACGGTTGCAAGCCGTGTCAGTGTGCTGGGGATTGTGACCCTTACACCGGAGACTGTATGATTAGGTGAATATTAACCTCTTTGCTGATTGTTTCATCATTTTTAAGTGCAGTGCAGTCACTTCTATTGTATGCACGAGTGTATGAGGAGTTTCAGATTGAATCCGTTCCACAATTTGCGTTTTAGCTGTTGAACTTAACTATGAAAAGTAATGCTTAATAATAATTTAAACAAAACTGAAAATATACTTATTGTTTTCTGTATATGTAAAAAAATGTTTGTCATTTGTATTAAAAATACAATGCAAATTCCAGAAAATTCCAGTGTTTTCACGGAGCAAATTAATTGTAAATTAGTTATGATGAAGCTGATGAGCATCTGAAGTTTTCCATTAAAGCAGATTGGACAAAAATAGCTTTGAACAGTTTGTATTATCAATATCCAGATGATGAAGCATTGTATTAAAAGGAAAGTTGATGTGATACAGTGTTAAAGATGCCTTTGTGCCAACTTATTTGGAGTGTGTAGCAGGCATCAAAGTCATCAAAATTGTTTATAATACAATTAATTTGCTCACTGACAGCACTGGAAATCTTTTCTTTGTACTATTTTACTAAGAAAATCAGCAAATAGCATATTCTTGATTTTATGACGTTAAGGCCCAGTTTCACAAACAGTGCTTAGATTAAGCCAGGACTAGGCCTTAGATAAATTAGGCTATTTAAGCCACATTTATAAAATAGCCTTGGAAAAATATATTACTGGTGTGCACCTGGAGACAAAAAAATGACACTGATGTATTTTAAGACATCTATCTCACTGCAAGTTATTTTGAATTGAGATCCCTCAAACATGCAATTTAATCTTGACTAGCCTTAAACCTTGTTTGTGAAACCGGGGGTAAAAGTCTCCCAGCTTTTCTGGAATTCAGGTTGTACATTTATTAGACACAAGTTCAGTGTACATTTTATTTAAATAATTAAAAGAAATTTATTCAATACTATTAAATACATTTAATCTTGTCCCAAGTTGGATTTGTTTTGGTGATTTTGTTAATTAATGATTGATCCCCCACTGAAGGACGTCAAAATAAGATGTATGGGGGTCAGCCCTTTAATTGTGAGAAATAGTTTTGTCTGATCGATATCTTGTATCTGAATAATAATAATATTAATAATTAAATTAATAGATAAATGCACATTTGTCCACCCCATAATGGTTCATACCATTGTTAATGCATAAAAAAAAATCATTTAACAGTCTAAATGCCAGAAGACTTTGTAAATGTTCACAAGACAGTTTTCTTGTGAAATACGTGTTTGTGTCTACATATAGCCTAAAGTGAACTCAAATTAGATGCATAAATTTGATAGTTTTACCTACAGTAACCTCTGAAATAGCTAATCAAAGGTTACTGTAGGTCAAAATACACTACATATCCCTTAAAACACTGAAAATTTAATTACATTTTATTAATAACTTGTATAAATATATGCAACAAATGAATACATAAACTTGATTCGCTGAATCATGTATTAAACAAACTAACATTACTGAAAACATTGACCACCCCTCCCCCTCGAAAAGGGCAACGTATAATTCACACTTTTTACTTTACAATAAATAAAAGTTAATTAGATAATATGTTGAGTATTCCAATACGATTCAAGTTAATAAATGCATACATGCATTTAACCATGCGGTGTGTTTGTGTGTGATTGTTGTCTAGGTCTGAGTCAGATGATAACAGCACAGCAGAAAATCATCTGTTTCGGGCAGAAGAGCTGTTCTCCGCCCTCAGTCATCCAGGTATTCAGCAGAAATCTCAGAGCTGATAGCACACCACAGTCTTGTTCCCATGAAAAGTTTATTGTCTCGTCTGGGTTAAAGTCATGTGCTCTTGTAAAGTCATGCCTGTTTTTAAGTTTGTCGTAGCAACAGAATGAAACCGGCAGCCAGTACTTTAATTGCTGCGTTTTTCCTTTTCTTGACAGACAAATGCATTTGCAAACAGCAAGCTCTCGAAAACAGCAAAGTCTTCTGCAATGCCAAATATGCTTATGGTAAGTTCAGTGCTGGAGAGCACAAATCAAGCACTTGAATAAAAGTCCTAATAAAATATTATATAAAAGTCCTCTTTTTCAATTTTACTGGGTCAAACTATTATTATTATTTTTTTTTATGTACGTAAGTATTAAAAAAAAATTTTTTTATTTAAATAGTCAAAGTTAAATAGTCGTACATTCACTAATCAACATAACTAACAACACAACATACATATAAACATAGTGCTTTAACATTGTGTACATATAAACAGACAAAAAAATACAAATAAAAACAACATCAGTAGTACACAAGAAAAACCTGACAGCATCAGCATCATTTTGTCCACTTGCAATTACATTTGGTTTGGAAGTGATTTATGAAAGGACGCCACATGGCGGAACCATTTAAATTAATTCTCATTGTTTCTAAACTAAAGGGCGTACTCACACTATGCTATCCGAACCGTGCCCAGGCCCGTTTCCCAGATCGTTTGAGTAGTGTGAGTGCCCTGAATCGGGCTCAGGCACGGTTCACTTGGCCGGCCCTGGTCCGGTCGGAAGAGGTGGACCTGAGCGCGGTTCACTTGGGCTCAGGCGCGGTACGCTTGCAGTGTGAGTGCAAGCATGCCTAAACCCGAAACTGAAAGCGACTGTCGTAGTTTATTAAAGACGCAAACCCCTCACTGCACATCTACTGCACCTTCAGCAAACCTCCTAATTCCTGCAGCACGAGGACTTTATGATTGTTTATGAGCGTCAAAAGTGGCTGATCTGTTCAGTGAAATATTTGACTGCGTGTCACCGCATATCAATCGACTTAAACAATATAACTAAAGAAATCTCCACTGTGCTGAGTGAAAGCGCT
The DNA here is from genome assembly GCA_903798195.1 of Danio kyathit. Taxonomy (NCBI): domain Eukaryota; kingdom Metazoa; phylum Chordata; class Actinopteri; order Cypriniformes; family Danionidae; genus Danio; species Danio kyathit. The sequence goes on along the minus strand of LR812525.1, from coordinate 23,558,871 downwards.
TACTGAACAGCCGGGGGAGACCGGAGGGGGGACAAGCGTGCTCGGTATGCCTGGTTCAAGGCAACTGTACATAGTGTGAGTACGTCCTAAGGAAATGCAACACATCATTGGCCCACTGTTTAAAAGAAGGGTGAAATGATTGTTTCCGCTTGATGCAACCCTGTTCACTTTTTGACAAATTGTTATTTTCATATACAATACCAAAGAAAGCAGTTAAGGGATTTGCTCAAACATCTTTACAAAATATTTTGGAGTAAGATTTGACCAAAAAAACATGTAATCTGGGAAATAACCAAAACATATGGGCCAATGTAGCACGGGGACTGTTTGCATCTTGTACAGATGGGGTCAACCGAGGAATATATCCTTGCCAGCTTGGCCTTAATTGGATGGATGAAGTCTATGGACCACTTTAAATTGAAAAGGCTATGTCTAGCACAAATAGAGGATCTATAAATTCTATACAGTTAAAGTCAGAATTATTAGCCCCCCTGTTTATTTTTTTCCCCTAATTTCTGTTTAATGGAGAGCAGATTTTTTCAACACATTTCTAAACATAATAGTTTTAATAACTCATTTCTAATAACTGATTTATTTTATCTTTGCCATGATGACAGTAAATAATATTTTACTAGATATTTTTCAAGACACTTCTATACAGCTTTAAGTGACATTTAAAGGCTTAACTAGGTTAATTAGGTTAACTAGGCTGGTTAGGGTAATTAGGCAAGTTATTGTATAACGAGGGTTTGTTCTGTAGACTATCGGAAAAAAATTTGCTTAAAGGGGCTAATAATTTTGACCTTAAAATGGTCTTTAAAAAATTAAAAACTGCTTTTATTCTAGCCAAAATAAAACAAATAAGACTTGCGCCAGAAGAAAAAATATTATCAGACATACTGTGAAAATTTCTTTGCTCTGTTAAACATAATTTGGGAAAAATTTAAAGAAGAAAAAAAATTCAAAGGGGGGGCTAATAATTCTGACTTCAACTGTACATAGCCTTATTCCAAATGTATGCAAGTATTAAAAATAAATGGTACTGATTAATAAATGTTTGTTTATTTTAAAAGAAAATATTACATTTTATTTCCAAAACTTGTTTTACATTGACAATTATACTTATAATTAATCATTCCTTGAGAGGTAAAATTATAAACATACCATATTGCCTAGTTTACACCAAAAATTATTAAACAAAATGTGACCCTGGACAACAAAATCAGTCACACATATACAGTACACACAAACACACACACACACAGGCCAATTTAGTTAATTCAGTTCACCTAGAGCGCATGTCTTTGGACTGTGGGGGAAACCGGAGCACCCAGAGTACCCAGAGCACCCCACCGTATCGCCTCCTTTTTATTTTTATAATTTTTTTAAACAATTTGATCGGTTTAAAAAAGTACTACCCCCTGACAGTCTTTGTATATATTTTTTCATGAGTGTAGATTACAATAATACAATAGCCGGCAGCTAGCTCTCTGCAACTCTCACATGGTCGCCCACTGAAGCTAAGCAGGGCTGCGCCTGGTCAGTACCTGGATGGAAGACCACATGGGAAAGCTAGGTTGCTGCCGGAAGTGGTGTTAGTAAGGCCAGCAGGGGGCGCTTAACCTGCGGTCTGTGTGGGTCCTAATGCCCCAGTATAGTAAAGGGGACTCTATACTGCTCAGTGAGCGCCGTCTTTCGGATGAGACGTAAACCGAGGTAGTATAGGTTTAACCCCGGCATCCTGGCCAAATTTGCCCACTGGCCTCTGTCCATCCTCCTAACTATCCCCATATCATAATTGGCTTCATCACTCTGTCTCCTCTCCACCAATCAGCTTGTGTGTGGTCTGGTGCAATATGGCTGCTGTCGCATCATCCAGGTGGATGCTGCATACTGGTGGTGGATGAGGAGATCCCCCTCCCAATGTGCAAAGTGCTTTAAGTGTCCAGAAAAGCGCTATATAAATGTAAGGAATTATTATTATTATTATTATTATTATAAGTTTTAACTTATTAATAATAAAAATATGATTAATTAAAATATCTATTTTATTTTCCCCAGTTCATTAAAATACACTTAAAAAATATCACAAGAACAAAAGCAGTCTGATCTTTCGAATTCAAATATTATTTGTTCAGTTCAATTTATGAACTGATTTATTTGAGTTTCAAAAATTAATTTATAATAATCACGATCTCAACATATTTACACTTTATCTCATTTAAAAAAAGTACAATATTTTCTTTAGTAATGTAATGAAGTAAATGTTTTCCAAAACAAACACACACTTTTTTTAATCACTCCATGTCTCTTGGAAACATTGTGCATTTCAAATTGTGCTTCATACAGGTGAGTGGGCTTGACAAACCACCTGTAGAAACACTCTTCTCTCTTATGTACCTGACACTTTATCTAAACTTCATCTTACAATAACTCAATAAGGAAAACGATGTTTACTATAAATGTACCACAATCATGTTGCACGGCTTGCTTGTACCTTAAATAACTCTTGCACAATATTAAACCTTAAATACCTCTCTTGCAACATTGTTCAGTCTCATGTAAAAGTACTTGTCGCCTGTATTGTGTCTAGTTAAGTATCTTGTAGTATATGTTAGTTATGCATAGGTTTTTTTTAAATAGCTCTTATGTCCAGTGTTGTGTTTGTATTTATGATTAATTTATGTAGCACTGTTGTCCTTCGAGACACAACATTTCGTTCCTCTGTATGTCCACACATGTAATGGAATGACAATAAAGCTTGACTTGACTTGTCATAAAATACAGTACACAATGAAGTAAAAATACTTGTTTATTGTTCAGTAGGTAAGTTGCATGTAAAACATTTGCTGTGCACCAACTTCTCCTCAGTGTTGAGTTCATATACTGAAAGCGTGTGCACGTGTGTGTGTTTGTAGCAGTGAAGGTGCGAGTGTTGGGCGCTCATGATAAAGGCTCTCATGCAGAGGTGGATGTGAAGATCCTAAAGGTATTGTGGGATAACACTCGCCTCAGACTCTCTCGAGGAAACCGGACCCTTTATCCCGAGTCCTGGATGTCTCGAGGCTGCACCTGCCCTGTGCTTTTCCCAGGTTAACACACACACACACACACATACACACACATTCATGGTTTTGATATTGATTGTTTAAGCCCATGCGGAATCTGCATGTATTTGTGTGTGAGATTCTGTGGAATGGATTTAACTCCAGTCAGATGTGTTAAATGGACCACAGAGATTAAGATCATCAAATGAAGTGTAAATTCTGTGGTAATCTGACGTTTTATTTCTCAGAATTCTGCAAAAATCACAGATTCCACGGAAGTAGATAGTTAATATGAATGAATGTAAGGATGCAATCTGATAACAGTTGTTTTTGCTGAATTACTTTGTTATTCTAACCGAGTGTGGACATGATTAAAATGATTAAACCTCTTGGGCCAAAAGCTAAACATCCTATATTTTGGTTTCTGCATCAAGTTAAATGTAGAGTTTTTACAAATTGCAATAAACAACATCAAGCCAAGACACTGCAGGCAAAAATACAGTTTTTTGTTTTTTGTTTGCACCTGTTATGTTTGGGTTTTGGGAATTTAATTTAATTTTAATTTAATATTATTATGATTATTATTATACTTACTGTTATAATTATTATATAGTATTTTTTCAGTATAAATTAATGAATTATAGATTATTAATCCCCCTCCCCAGCCCAGTCAATAAATAAATAAATAACTTCATCCAGTGAACGTAACTTCATCCAATGTTAAGATGTTTCTGCTGGAAATGTATGCGCATTAATGCATAATTGTTAAAATAATGTCTCATTTACATATACCACTACTGGGACACATAGGTTTACATCATCTTTTTCAATTAAATCTAATCATGACAAACTAATATATATATAAGCCGTCTGAGTAGATATTTTACTACAGATTTTTTGTTATGTATGAAAAGCAATAGAATAAAACGCATTTAATGCCACTTTACAACCTGTGTGACCATTTACGATCACATTTGTAAACTGTAACATAAATCAATATATAAACATAATCCAATCATGACAAACTATACATCATCTGAAAACTTAAAATGTTTAGTTTGTAATTGTTGTTGTTGTTGTTGTTGTTGTTGTTGTTGTTGACTTTATTAGTACCCGTAGGTAGATTCTTTTTGCTGCAAAGTTTGGCATTTGATACAAACAATTAAATCACACATATACATACCCACATATACACATACAAAGTACCTTATAAAAAGAAAAAAAAAAAAATTTACAATTTATTCAGAGCGACAACTGATGATGGGACAAAGCTATTCCTGAACCGTTTTGTCCTACTAAAAAGCATCTGAAACCTTCGACCTGAAGGGAGCAGGATAAACTCATCGGACAGAGGATGAGAGCTACAGCTACTAATGTTCTGGGCAATCCGTAAAAGCTGCCTACTATACAGGGATTCAATACTCAGCTGTGATTCACCAATCAACCTGCTAGACCACCTAACAACCTGGCTCAGTCTATTCCTATTTTTGAGAGACAGACCTCCAAACCATGCCACCAGAGCGGAGGACAAAACAGACTCAATAAAAGCACGATAAAAAAAGAGTAAGCATATTAGGGCCAATGTGAAAACGTGATAGCTTCCTGAGACAATATAGGCGCTGATGCCCCTTCTTGCACACAGCATCACAGTTTGCCTCAAAGTTTAAAGATCGGTCTATAATGGTACCCAAATATTTGTAGTTCTCCACACATTCTACTTTTTGACCCATAATATTAGTCACCTCAGCTGCTGTATGATTCCTTCTGAAATCAATAATCATATCCTTAGTTTTTGTTGCATTAAGTTTTAGATTTGACCCCTCACACCACTGGACAAAATGATCTACTATGGGACCATGACTATTTTCATCTCCTTGGAGGAGGCTTACGATCACAGTGTCGTCTGCATATTTTAAAATGAACTGATTTACAAATGTGCTCTGACACATGTTTGTGTACAGAATAAATAAAAGTGGGGATAACACACACCCCTGAGGTGAACCGGTGGAGGAGCACAGGCTTTCTGACAGGGAACTGTTAATTCGCACTCTTTGTGTTCTATTGGTTAAATCTGGTAACTGGTTTTTGATAGATGTTATTGAGCAACAGTTATTTATTAATGTGCAACAAGAATACTTATCAGAGTCCTAAAGCATTACTTTGCTACAGCAATCCACATATGAAATATTATTTAGAATTTTTTTAGAAGCTAAATTCTAGTCAAATACCACCAAACTGCCCATACTACTTCAGAGTTTTATGTCTATTTTACAATCATTGTCAAAAGTATGAAAAAATACAGTTCATCTTCCTCAAAACATAGAGGGGCGCCCTTCTATGGTCATCAATGGAAACAGAATGTCATCTGGTGGTCATGTTTGGTACTGCGGCCAATCAAAATCTCACCGAAAGCTTTTTTTTTTGAGATATCAATTTCAAATTTGGAATATAATTTGTTCAGATATTTAGCTTTTTTTTGTCCATTTTGAGGTGTACAAAACGTGTTTTGTAAAATTATATATTTGATGAATCCTAATTACATTTATTGTTTTATAATTTTAATAAACATAAAGGCATTAACTTCGGTTTTATTTAACTTTTTGCAACAATCTGACATTCGTTCGTTATCCTTCGGCTTAGTCCCTTATTTATCAGGGGTCACCACAGCAGAATGAACCGCCAACTTATCCGGCATATGTTTCACGCAGCGGATGCCCTTCCAGCTACAACCCAGTACTGGGAAATCAATCTCATGTCATGCCAGTATTGTCACAATCTGACATCTGTCTATTTTAAAATGAGACCAGGCTTAAATCTGTGCACCAAAGCATTAAACCTTGGCAATTGTTTAAATTGCCTATGTTCACACTATGTTCAAAAAGTGGGGGTGACAGATAATAAGGGGTTAATTAATAAAATGAAAATGTTTTATATATTTGCATATTTACATATTTAAATACAAAAGTGGGTGCCATTTTGTTATTTAAAAATTTGTCATTTATAAAAATTCAAACATAAATAGTCTGTTTTGCTGCTTGGCATCTCAAATTTTTATTTCTTATAATATAACTTAATGGGCTGCCATAAACTGGTTTGTAGCGTTATAAACACAAATAATTTGACCCTTTACTGCACTGTTATTATTCAGTAACTCAGTGATTCAATAAAATATCTCAATAACATTCAATAATTAAAAAAATATTTGTCATCATTCAAGCAAAAACTTCAGCCATGCTAAATAAAGTGAATAAGTAAACATAGAGTAAACTTGGACCATTGTGATTTATTTTTCTTGACTCGTTTTGTTTTTCCTCTTGCTGTAGGATTGGAGTATCTTGTGGTGGGACACGAGGATGTGAGAAAAGGTCGTCCTGTTGTTAACATGAAGAGCGTAGTAAAGCCATGGAGAGCCAGCTTGAGTCGGAAAGTCCATCAGCTACTGAAAACCAAATGTAGCTGAAAGACACAGTGAGATGTTCAAAACAAACGCACACGCCAACTTACACTTTAACTGTGATCTTTCTTCACCATCTGAATCAAACTAATGCTTTAGGTTTAAACCCAGCTGTTCTGGTGTATTTGCTAGCTGTCAGGTCCATTCTAGCACTGTACAGAATGTATAATATATATGTATGTATGTGTGTATATATGAATATAAGATGTGTAGTTTTTTTATTTCTTTAACTAACCTTGTATATAGCATGCTTTTTGTACAGAAAAAAAAATATAATGCATACACGCTATCGGATTGTGCTTTGGCTGCTTTTTTTATGATATTATAATATATATTTTTGTCTTAAAATTGATTTAATTAAAGAGATAGATCACCCCAAAAATTAAAATTGTCATCATTTACTCATCTTTTACTTGCTCAAAAAAGTGAAATTGCCATAAAAAGATTGAAGGTTTCTTCAAAATATCTTCTTTTGTGTTTAATAGAAGAAAAATAAATAAATTGGGAACCACTTGTGGTGAGTAAATGAGATGTTCATTTTGGGGTAAACCATCTCTTTAATATTTAATTTTATACCGATTATGGCCACAAGGTGTCAGCATATGATCATATTGATGGTTATGATAATTAATATTCACAAATAGATCATTCTGTATGATTTGCTGCTGAAAAATGTCGTAGGGCACACCCCCTTTATTGAGATTAGTGTATGAGTGTAAATCACAACAAATTAGTGTAAATCAAACAATTCATATACATTGGATTAATAATTACAATCATCAAATAATACAAAAAAGATAAATGAATTTGACTGAAACGAAGAGAAAGGTTTATTGAAAAATATATTGAAGTAAATTAATTAAAATAAATGTGCAAATAAACTGTTATTATGAGTAAAAAAATAATGTAACATTCATTCATTCATTTTCTTTTCGGCTTAGTCCCTTTATTAAACAGAGGTCGCCACAGCGGAATGAGCTGCCAACTTATCCAGCATATGTGTTTTGCAGTGGATGCCTTTCCAGCTGCAACCCATCACTGGGAAACACCCATACACATTCATTCACACTCATATACTACGAACAATTTAGCTTACCCAATTCACCCATACCGCATGTCTTTGGACTTGTTGGGGAAACAGGAGGACCTGGGTAGAACATGCAAACTCCACACAGAAATGCCAACTGACCCAGCCAAGGCTGGAACCAGCAACCTTCTTGCTGTAAGGCTATCCACTGCACCACTGCGCCACATAATGTAACGTGATACTAACTAAATTTCAAAATCTATAAACACATATGAAAAAATGTCAATTATTATGGGGTGGCTGTCATTAGAGAATTGGACTTGTAATCCAAAGGTTCAGGTTCGAGTCTCAGCACCAGAAGGGATTGTAGGTGTTGTTGAGAGTGAATATCCAGCGCTCGCCTATATATCACCAGCATCTATACCACGGCTGAGGTGATTCCCTTAAGCAAGACACTGAATTCACATCAACTGCTCCGAGTGTGTGTTGCTTTGATGAAAGCATGCTTAATTCTTAAATGTAAATGTTTATATATATTTCTCCCATCACCAAAAAAGATTAGAGAAAAAAACTAATTAATAATAATAAATTAAATAGTAATTATATATATATATATATATATATATATATATATATATATATATATATATATATATATATATATATATATATATATATATTTATTTATTTATTTATTTTTTTATTATTATTATTATTATTTTTTTTTTTAAAGGTACTTTGATTTCTTCTATTGTTCTCATTTGGAGTAGCTTTGGATAAAAGTGCCTGCAAATGATTAAGTGCAAATGAGACCGCAACACACTCATCACTATAAACTTTTCACATAATTTAAGATAATAATATACATATATATTAAAAATGTATATGTTAAATTAAAATGCACAAACCTAAAACATTTTCAGTGATTAATCCCAAAGCAGGGATTTTTGGATATCAGGCAACCACGAGTGGGCGGGGCTAGAGCTTGGTCCATGAGGCCCCGCCCCACACGCCTGCATCCGCACCTCTGTCAGCCGCGCAGATTGGCGTGCCGCGATGTTGCTTTCTGTAATGAGGACGCTGATGGAATTACGGTCAAACTAACGAGGGAAAAAAAACATGTCCGAAGTACGAAAATTCACGAAAAGGTTGAGCAAACCTGGGACGGCAGCGGAGCTCAGACAAAGTGTGTCCGAGGCGGTGAGGACGTCCATTGCTGTGGTTAGTAACACTCTCTCTCTCTCTCTCTCTCTCTCTCTCTCTCTCTCTCTCTCTCTCTCTCTCTCTCTCTCTCTCTCTCTCTCTCTCTCTCTCTCTCTCTCTCTCTCTCTCTCTCTCTCTCTCTCTCTCTCTCTCTCTCTCTCTCTCTCTCTCTCTCTCTCTCTCTCTCTCTCTCTCTCTCTCTCTCTCTCTCTCTCTCTCTCTCTCTCTCTCTCTCTCTCTCTCTCTCTCTCTCTCTCTCTCTCTCTCTCTCTCTCTCTCTCTCTCTCTCTCTCTCTCTCTCTCTCTCTCTCTAAGGCTGTGTCTCAACATGTAGTGAGATGGCTATCTAGGGGTCATTTTTGACATCACATTCGGATGTATGTTGTCTACCAAGGCAGCTCACTAGATTTGAAAGCACTGCTCGTTTATGATTTGACCTAGTATATGAATAAAAGTCTGTCAGGTATTGCTTAATAGTCCCCCCCCCCCTCTTTCTTTATCTAAACGGCGTTTGTAATTCTTATTAAAACACGTGCCAGACTGCTGAGGCATAACGTCTAGTGCCTTCAGGCAATTACACCTACAGCTTCAACATCTGTCTTACACATCATATAGTCAGCTGTAGAAACCTCGTGCATTTAAATACTGAAATATGCATTGGTTATGATAGAAAATAAGGGTTTAAATGAAAGAAAAGCTGCCAATTAGTTGATCCTGGCTTTCCTAATAGGGAAAGACATTGTATTGTAGCCCCTTCTGGAACCACATGGAGCATCCTTATGCCTTTGTGTAAAAAAAAGCATGTGCTCATGCACCAGTCCATGATTGAGCAAAGCACATGCTTTTTGTCCCTGCTGAACCACTGAAAATGAATGATCCGGAGAGCAGAAATGTGACATTGATGTTTTTGGGAAGGATTTAGATTGAATTTAACTGGGAAATGAGGCAATTTTCACATTTCTGAGATTTTCTATAAGTGTTATGAGTAAAAGCCTACAGTATAATGCTGAGATTGCCAGTTTGATTGTGGTTTCCAGGGTGACAGACAACAAATGGCACTCTATGGTGATTGCAGAGCCTCTGTGTTTCCCTTGAGAATAGCCCCAGGCTGCTCAGCTACGCTTCCTGTGTCCTCTGCATGTGCTAAATGAAGTATTTGTCTCATATTTCCCTTTTCTGTGCCCGTTTGGCATGCTGCGTTTGCACAGATATGAACAAAATCATGACACAAGTGTGCAGCTTTATTACTGGCTCTCGGTGTTTCACTTGAAGACCCAACGAAGTTGATTAACGAGCAAGGTTTTGTTTCCTGTATTGACTTTTTCTCACAGGAAGCTTTGCTCGGATATATCAAAGACCTTGCCACTTATTTATATTTTAAGAAGCCAGCAGGTTTTAAGTCATACAATTGCTGCTTGCTGGTTATTGGGTGGCATTGGGGGAGGGGTGTTATAATTAAAGATGAAATATGATTGGGTGACAATTTGTGTAGTGCAGGATGAGTCATCAGAATATTTTGCTCTGACTTCCGTAGTATTTAGGTGCGTTCGACTTGAACCACGGCTGCAGCCGGTGATTAGCCGAGTGCAGGTGCGGGTGGAGCTGAAAACGGAGCTGTCAAGCTGGACACTTCGGTGCTCAAAGTTGCGGCAGTCATGATGACAGATCACATCATTTATTTTTCATTTATTTATTATTTTTAGCAACAACAGATTTAAAAGACAAAGAAAACAGAATACAGTCTCTACAAACTATAATTCGTTTTTAAACAATGACGGAAACATTAATAAAATGTAAGTAGCCTATATAACAAATGCATGAGAGAAATAAGGGGAAACAAGAGGGTAATATAAACATAAAAAGAAAATAAATGACAACGAATAGGCCTATTAAATACAAAGCAATAAGCACAATTTCTAGGAGTTTAAACATCATTCTTTAGGCTAATACTTCTTTAAATATGCTAAAAAGCGGGTTACATTTATTTACATTTATAAATGTAAAACTTTCCAATATATATTAGTGTAAACCCCAAAACAAGGTGTTTTGAATAAGTCTTAAACACTGAGTACGTTTAAATGGACACCAATAATTTGATTTTAATGCGATTAAGACAATACTCTGATTAAGAGTCTACCATGTAAACAGCGATTTTTGATTGATTTAATCCGATTAAGGTCATAATCGAACTAAAGAGAAATCTAATTAAGACATGTGGAGTATGCCGATTGTAGTCGCATTATTGAAGTGCAGTACAGACATGTAAACACCTTAATCGAACTATTACTGTCATGTAGGACTTTTCGCTGCGTTTTGCGACAGGATAGTACACACACACACACACACACACACACACACACACACACACACACACACACACACACACACACACACGGCTGTTTGACACTTTTTGCACCTACCGAGTCAGTGAAGACCACAGACACAAATTAAAAATGAAACACCCGAAATTACATGAAACTCCGGAGGAAATGCGGATAGAGTGGTGATGTAATGATATTAATCGAATTATGTGCTATAACATGTAAAACGCGATCATGAAAGGAACATTCAAAAAGCAACTCATGTAAACACCTTAATCTTATTATTGTCTTAATTAGATTAAGGGAAATAATTCGATTACTGATGTCCATGTAAACGTAGTCACTGATTAAGTTTATTTTGGATACTGATTTCAAAAGAAAAGAAAAAAGCATTTCTTAAAAAAAAACCACTTTAATCCAAAAAGATTGAACAAAAGGACATTCCCCAAAATAAGTGAGCTAGCATATATACAAGATATTTACAAAATAAAGATGGCATAAAAAGTTAATTGTTTGTTTTAAAATTTGTGAGACAGAATTTGTCCAATATTAAACCCGAAACGCACGTGGTTGTTGTCATGTGGTAAACTTATCCAATCGTCTATCAGTGTCGTCATCGCAGCTCTAGCTGTCGCTCTTCAGATGCTGCAATGGCTGAATTAATCGTCTGATCTCGGAGCGTTGTTGCGATACTTTGATTCCACATGTGACAGTCACGGGGCGTCGGTGCAGCGTCAAGCCAGGCAAAATTTCTAACCGGCATGCACCGCTTTAAGACAGATTTCGATTGATCTGCACATCGCTGCAAGTCGAACGCACCTTTTGCTTTTCTAACTATGATTGTCAATGGTTACTGGTTTCTTCAAAACATCATCTTTTGTGTTTAAAAAAAAAAGATTTGTAACCACTTGAGGGTGAGTAAATAATGAGTACATGACCATTTTTGGGTGAACCATCTCTTATAATTAAATCTCATTGTAATTAAAGATTAATTCGATAGGACGACAATTTGTGTAGTGCAGGATGAGTCATCAAAATAATTTGCTTTGCTTGTCTACATACATTTTAAAATGTGTATATTATCTAAGCGGCTGTTTACGCAGCATCGTTTTAAGCTAAACTTTTTATACAAGGTTATCATACTGTCAAAATCTTATACCGGCCCTTGCCACCACAGATTGTGACTTTTTTTGGCACCAAGTCCTCCTGTGCTGAACTCATCATCCCTGTTTATGCAGGCTATTTGTCATTAGGCTATCTCCTGTTCTCGTGATCTGTTAAGGCGTGCTGCATTATGATTGGTTCAAATAGCATACTGCAGGAAAATCGTGCTTTAAGGCAATTTAGAAATCATGATTTTGATATGATTTTAATTAATGGCACAGCCCTATTCTATAGTGGTTCTGCACAAAATATCGTTTGAGCATCAAAATCTCAATGTGCACATCATTATGATTATAGTTGACCAGGAGAAACAGTTTAGAACAGTTATTGCAGAGTTTAAACCATATGGAGTGAAAGTTTTTCATTCAGGCACAAGACATTTTCCCATTTTTAACTTTTAATAAAGAATAATTTTATTGAATGGGTCAGTTGGTATTTCTGTGTGGAGTTTGTATGTTCTCCCCGTGTTCGCTTGGGTTTCCTCCAGGTGCTACGGTTTACCCCGGTTTAACGTCTCATCTGAAAGACGACACTCACTGAGCAGTATAGAGTCCCCATCAATATACTGGGGCGTTAGGACCCACACAGACCACAGGTTGAGCGCTCCCTGTTGGCCTTACTAACACCACTTCCAGCAGCAACCTAGCTTTCCCATGTGGTCTCCCATCCAGGTACTGACCAGGCGCAGCCCTGCTTCGCTTCAGTGGGCGACCATGTGAGAGTTGTAGAGAGCTAGAGCCGGCCAAAAAAAAATAGTGACATTATGCACAGTTTTGTTACATTCTAGGGCTGGGCGATGCAGCGCCAGGCGAAAGTATAAATCCAGCTTTACACTCAGGGCCGGCGCGACCTAGGCGGCTGCCTTGGGCGGCAGAATAGGGAGCGAGAACCCCCCGGTCCTCACTTTTATCCGCGACACCCACCCCTTCCCTGTCCTTACTTTCACCCGCAAACCGGTAAATTTCTATTTCACTTTCGGGTTGAGGGCGTTCGCCTAGAGCGCCAGTTCAGCTTGCTCCGGCCCTGATTACACTATATACATTACACAAAATAATAAAATAGGCTAAAAGTTTTATTCGTGGCTAGAGCTTAATTAATTTGATTGACATATAGGCAATGAGATCTTTACTTCGCCTGACTGAGCGTGAGTTTATTGCATGCTCCACTGTATTCGGTAGCACAGATCGCTCTGATCAAGGTAAGAACTTTACCAGCGACTACATGCACTGCTGAAAGCCATTTTTTCCTGCTGCGCATCGAATCAACAACAACATATATCCATGGAACACGAACTTGCAGACTCTTTGAACAACGAGGAAATAATTGCATCTAATTCAAAGCCCAGACGTCTGGTTTTGTATTTTATACCTGCGCACCACCTGAAGGACGGTTACGGCGTGTTGCGAATGTCGGCTGTCACTGCAGAAAGTCAAATCTTTCTTTAATTTGGACTTTTGCTTGAAAGCTTTACGGAGTGGCACAGTAGCTGTCCAAGGTACTGTAGCTATGAATTAAATCATAACCCATATATGCACCAATAAAAAAGTAAAATGAATGAATAAATAAAATAAATATGGATTCTTAAATGTCGGTATTGTTTTTACTCCAAAAAAATATCAATACGTTTTGACAAATGTTTTATAAAAATAAATTGAGCAATTTTCAACATTTCAGCTATAGGCTGTTATACGATTCAGTTAAATATAAGATAGACATTTAAATATAGATAGATATGTAACAGGTTTCTGTGTGGTTTTGTTGTTGTTCACGGTGATCTTTAATATATACTGGGTGGTGTAGCTACGCACAAATATTTTCTAAAACGTCAAGCAGGAATTTGTCTAAAGGAATGTAATAGGCTACACCTTGTTGACCAATTTATGTATGTATGGCCATTAAAAATACATGTTCCTTAACCAGATGGTTTTTCAAGTTACTTATAAAGAGATTGTTACTTCATGTTGTTAATGTTTTAAGTTGACTATAGTTACACAGTAAAAAAAAAAAAAAAAATCGAAATCTTTATGAAAAAATCTATAGATTTTTTTTTTTGCCATATCGCCCAGCCCTATTACAGTCTACTGTATAGGCAAACGCAAAATACCTGAAAGCCAAAACAACAATGGTTAAACACAGGACCATATGTGTGCAGATGAAGAGTTTCTTTGCAAAGCAACACTGCCAACTACTGGCCTGGCATGCATAACTCAGTATATTTAAGCTCAGCATTTTACATATTTGTGTGAAGGGGATCATTTTAAAGGCATTGACGCCTGTATGCAAAGCTTTCCAGAAGCACAAAGTCATAACTTGTAATGTAAACCCACACTCGAGTGAATTTTATGATTGTTTTGGAGTACACTGGAGTGCTGTTGGGATGTCTGTTTTTTTAGGTCATCCATTAAGTTTTCATCGCACTGGTAGCCTCGACAAAAGTTCTTTTGTGGGTAATTGCAGACAATCAGCTCTTTGGCCAAAAAAAGTTTATGATTCTTACACTTATTTTTTTCCTGTGCACCTTTACATACAGTCCTGTAATCTGCCATTGTTGTTTGTTATTAAGTACTCGCACATGCTTATAGACCAAACAAACACTATACATGTGCAATTACCCTTTACACAAAATCAATGATAGTGAAAATATTGGTGTGGCTTTCAAAAACCTAAACTTTGAAACCCAATTTTTTAGAATTACAATAGTTTTCAAGAGTAAGAATAAACACAACCAGGCTGTAAGTGTGTTTTCTCACACAGTGGTATGATGTTTAATGTCTCTGACAACCTCTTAACACTTCACTAGCAGCTTTTTCAAGACAAATTTGAAAGGTTGTGAGTCGAGTGTTACGGATGGCAAAAATGAAATCTTGATAGTTATTTTCTATACTGAACGATATTGATGTATGTTTCTGTATAAGTTGTAAATGCTTCTACTTTTTAAAGATATATCACAACCATGACTGAAGGTGGATACTGCTGGCAGGAAAGTGAACTGCTGGCGGGAAAGTGAAACGAGTGTACTAAACAATACTGGGTGACGCAGCATGACCTAATTTCAGCCGATAATTTTCGACCGACCAAAAATTCGGTGAATCTCTATTGTCAACAAAATAATAGATTGCTGTTGTTGCATATTTCTGCTGTGTGATTGACTCTTAGGATCGTATTGAGTAAAAATGTCCAGAGCTTATCATCGTTATTGACATAAATTTGATTGCGATTCGAAATGATATTGTTTATTGGTCCCAGCCCTACCCTACACAGTCCATATTTTGCAAGATTCCTCTCTCTGTTAAACATATAGCATGTGGCTTTCCTGCTTTTAATGTTTGATGAAAACTTTTTATGAAGTGAATCCATTTAAATATTTATTCAGTGAAGTTCTGCCAGAAAAAGTTGTCCAATTGGTATTAGAGCTTGGCCTAAAATCAAAATCTCGATCAATTAAACATTTTAACTCGATTACAATTAATGAACGATTATTTTATTGATTTATTTTATGTTTTTGCCCTCACAGTTCACTGACAGGTTTTGTAGTAAATGAGAGATTTCTGAATGAAGGGTGCATTACTTGATTTTAAAATAATTGAAGGAAACGCACACTATCTACTGTTGAACATCAACAATGAACACCTGAAGTTAAAAACACACATTTGCTAAAGCTAACAGTCTCTCGTTTTCTTATAGAAAGTGAAAATAAATAACTTGCACTTTAGGAAACAAAATGTATTATTTTTAATGTTTTCAAAAGTAGAAAATAAGCAGTAAATAAAATAACTCTTGTATATCATGTATTATTATGTATTATATTACAGGATATACAAGAGTTATTTTATTTACTGCTTATTTTCTACTTTATTTTAAACAGTGCATTTCTTAAATCTTCTGTAAACAAATATTTTAATGTAAATAATAATTTTATTGTAATAGAATACAGGGAGTGCAGAATTATTAGGCAAATGAGTATTTTGACCACATCATCCTCTTTATGCATGTTGTCCTACTCCAAGCTGTATAGGCTCGAAAGCCTACTACCGATTAAGCATATTAGGTGATGCGCATCTCTGTAATGAGAAGGGGTGTGGTCTAATGACATCAACACCCTATATCAGGTGTGCATAATTATTAGGCAACTTCCTTTCCATTGGCAAAATGGGTCAAAAGAAGGACTTGACAGGCTCCGAAAAGTAAAAAAAATAGTGAGATATCTTGCAGAGGGATGCAGCACTCTTAAAATGGCCAAGCTTCTGAAGCGTGATCATCGAACAATCAAGCGTTTCATTCAAAATAGTCAACAGGGTCGCAAGAAGCGTGTGGAAAAACCAAACCAAAAACCAAGGCGCAAAATAACTGCCCATGAACTGAGAAAAGTCAAGCGTGCAGCTGCCAACATGCCACTTGCCACCAGTTTTGCCATATTTCAGAGCTGCAACATCACTGGAGTGCCCAAAAGCACAAGGTGTGCAATACTCAGAGACATGGCCAAGGTAAGAAAGGCTGAAAAACGACCACCACTGAACAAGACACACAAGCTGAAACGTCAAGACTGGGCCAAGAAATATCTCAAGACTGATTTTTCTAAGGTTTTATGGACTGATGAAATGAGAGTGAGTCTTGATGGGCCCGTGGCTGGATCGGTAAAGGGCAGAGAGCTCCAGTCCGACTCAGACGCCAGCAAGGTGGAGGTGGAGTACTGGTTTGGGCTGGTATCATCAAAGATGAGCTTGTGGGGCCTTTTCGGGTTGAGGATGGAGTCAAGCTCAACTCCCAGTCCTGCTGCCAGTTTCTGGAAGACACCTTCAAGCAGTGGTACAGGAAGAAGTCTGCATCCTTCAAGAAAAACAAGATTTTCATGCAGGACAATGCTCCATCACACGCGTCCAAGTACTCCACAGCGTGGCTGGCAAGAAAGGGTCTAAAAGAAGAAAAACAATTGACATGGCCTCCTTGTTCACCTGATCTGAACCCCATAGAGAACGTGTGGTCCATCATCAAATGTGAGATTTACAAGGAGGGAAAACAGTACACCTCTCTGAACAGTGTCTGGGAGGCTGTGGTTGCTGCTGCACGCAATGTTGATGGTGAACAGATCAAAACACTGATAGAATCCATGGATGGCAGGCTTTTGAGTGTCCTTGCAAAGAAAGGTGGCTATATTGGTCACTGATTTGTTTTTGTTTTGTTTTTGAATGTCAGAAATGTATATTTGTGAATGTTGAGATGTTATATTGGTTTCACTGGTGATAATAAATAATTGAAATGGGTATATATTAGTTTTTTGTTAAGTTGCCAAATAATTCTGCACAGTAATAGTCACCTGCACACACAGATATCCTCCTAAAATAGCTCAAACTAAAAACAAACTAAAAACTACTTCCAAAAATATTCAGCTTTGATATTAATGAGTTTTTTGGGTTCATTGAGAACATGGTTGTTGTTCAATAATAAAATTAATCCTCAAAAACACAACTTGCCTAATAATTCTGCACTCCCTGTATATGCTGCCTCAAGGCATCTCTGCCCCAGCTTTCAGTCATTGTCAGTGTAGTGCAAACGTGCATTGTGTAGTTACATTTTTTTAAGAGGTGTGCTGGTATGAGACCGCGCAAAGCTGCGCCGGACCATACCCGTGCGTTCGATAAATCACCTTTAACAGTGGACAATGTGACTCCACATGCGATAGGGAAAGTAATTGAAAAAATGGACCTGGAAAATTTTGGTCGATTATTGGGTGTGACTGTCGGTTTCGATTACTTTTCGATTAATCGCTCAGCCCTAATTTGTATCATATTAGTGTAAAATGTTTGATGTAAATAATAACTTGTGTTGTTTTTTGTTCTTAATTGTTTTTTGCCATGAAAACAGCCAATGAAGCTTAAGTAATATGATATGATGTTATGGTTTGTGGTTGTGAACACAGGATCAATATATTTCAGACATTTAACCAAAACCTATTCCAAAAACCAATGACTCTTCCTCTCTGTACTCATTCCTCCACCACTCTGTACACAAGCATGACCCAATTTACTTTAAAAAGCACAGTTTTTTTGCTTTTTAAATGCAGGTTTATTGTAAATAACTTAAAGGGATAGTTCACCCCCCAAAAAACAGAAAATTCTGTGATAATCTACTTACTTTTCACTTGTTCCAGACCTGTTTGACTTTCTTTTTTCTAATGAAAGCTGTAAACCTGTAACCGTAGACTTCCATAGTATTTGTTTTTCCAACTATGAATGTCAATGGTTACTGGTTTCTTCAAAATATCATATTTCAAGAGTTCCCGCTTAGCTGATGATTTAATACAAGCTTATTTGGCATGCTGTCCCGGGAGAGAGCCCTGAGCTTAAGGGATACTCGAGCCCAGGGCTTCCTCCCGTTCGTAGAGCGAGAGGGGAGCTTAAGCTTAGGTAGATCTCAAACTCCCCGTTGCGATAGCTTAGAGAAACTCTTGAGGAGGAATAGAGTTGGACTGTTATATTTAATGCTTATTCTATTATGCGTTAAGTATATTTTTGCGTGTGGGAGGAAACCGGAGGACCCGGGGAAAACCCACGCAGACACGGGGAGAACATACAAACTCCGCACAGAAACACCCGCCATCCTGGCGAGGACCGGGGCTGGCAGTGTTCTTGCTGTGGGGCAACAGTGCTAACCACTGGGCCGCCGTGTCGCCCGTTCTAAGAAAGGAGGAGAAAGGGGAGGAAGGGGGGTTTCTTCCATACGAAGATAGCAGTGGACTGAAACAGTGGTTATTTATAGTATATGTGGGATCATATGATTGGAAGATCATAATTAATTAATGCGAGACCAGCTGTGGTAAATAATAAGCACGTGGTCCTCTCGAAATTAGTTTATGTATAAACTTCACTTTGTGTTAAAAAAGGATTTGTAACCACTTGAGGCTGAGTAAAATTTTGAGTACGTTATCATTGTTGGCCGAACCATATCTTTAAATGGTGCATATTATATAGTCATACCTTTCTCTTCCTCTAAAATGACTTATTATTTCCATTTGTGACAATGTTGATAATGCTCGTTTAAAAATAGTAGCGGAAATTAATATCACCTCAAATATGGCACAGTTGTAGCCAGCTGCAAAAATGTGTGTTTTTACGATGTGCACTAGTGAGTCACTATATTTTTTACGCTGTGTTTTTCGGCCCAGGACTCACTGGGAATAAATATTTCAAGGCGTTTGGGCCTCAAATGCTCACAGATCCGCAGAGCATGTGGCCCTTCACCAGATTTACAAGACAAGATAAGCTCTTCAAAAGCCTTGTAATGATACAGAAAAACGATCAGATCTGTGTTAGCATAAAAACGCAGAGGTTCAGACTGAGGCCGCGCATGTGTTTACACACACAGTGGCCTAATACACGTCAGCTGGGCCACGATCTCTTTCTGTCTGCCTAAACGAAAGTCTCACATCTGGAAAGCGCATTAACCACCCTAGAGATGTGCTGCAGTGCTAGTTTCTGCTTTAAGTCACCCACTTTGTCGGCTTTTACGTATTCATGTTGCGCTCTTGCATACGGAAATAACATGGCTGAAACGCGCGTGGGCCAACGCCCATTGGGCAGAAAGCTGGCTCATGTTTCCTTTTACCTCAGCTTGTGGTTTGATGGCCTGTGATCTTTCTCCTTCTTTAGTTCCTCTTTGTCCTTAACATGGTTGACGTTCGTAGTGTGCTTTTTAAATGATTTGCGATTGTTTTCACAGGGTGTTTTTGGCTGGTTCTAACATGGTATATGAATTTAAGCTTGGCTCAGAGATCTTTACACCTTGCTAACAGCGATTAAGCATGAGATGTGGATTGGGAAAGATTGTATAGTTGGTTTAGAAAGGCAGATGTCATTGAGATGTTCATTCAATCACCCAAACAAAACGACAGTTCACGCAAAAATTGAAAGTTCTGTCATGATTAGCTCTTCCTTGTTTCAAACCCGTTGAGTTTTTTTCTTCTCAAAGGAAGATATACTGACGAATGTTGGAAATCAGCATTCATTGACTTCCATCATATTTGTTTCCTGTTTTGGTTGTCAGTGGCTGTTGGTTTCTAACATGTTCAGGATATCGTTTTGTGTTCAACAGAAGAAAGAAATTGATGAAAGTTAAGAACTGCTTGAGAAAATGACTTGACTTTCTTTCTTAATTTGTCTTTGAAATCACCACTTCATTACATTCATTACCACATATGTCACATAAAAACAAGAAGTAACACAAATACATTAAACAACACCACACAATTCACAAAAGACATGGAACACAATTAACATTACATGTTAAACACATACTCAAATCACAGTATTTAATTCTGATGGCAGTTGGTATGAATGACATTTGAGAGATATTTGTTTTTACTTGCCTAAATCGTCTTTTTGATAGCAAAAAAGCTAAAAATTTGAACAGTTCTCACTATTGATGTGCTTTCTGTTTAACTCTTATTTGATCAATTTCATTCGATTGTCTTTGTGTTTGATCTGTAATTCTAGTAGTTTTAACTACTCAACACATCTATTTGCTTCTCTGTAACTGGCAATAGTCCATAACACATAACACTCTCAACCAAGTTCTTATATATACCATCTCCAAAATATGTCGACTTACAAAATAGTGCTGTAATCTCCTAATAAAATGAAGTCTCTAATTGCTTTTTTTTTTATTACTATAATGAGGACATTTTTATTTTTGGCTGAACTATCCCTTTCAGTGAGTTGTGAATTTGTTTTCTTTGCTGTTTTTGAAAACCATGTTGTATTATATATGCCAGGGTAGTATTTTGTGACTTTGCAAAGAAATAACATGTGTCTTCACTCCACACATGCAGTCGTATAATCCGCCATTGTTGTTTAGGGATGCCAAGTACTCACATATACACTGTAAAAATTATATGACGACACGACAACAAATATTTTTTAAGTTACTTTAATCAAATTAAATGTTAATAGGTTTAACTTAGTATTTTAGTCAGTTTTAGTAAGTTGAGATGACTAGAAATTTTAATTTGATTCAACTAAAGAATTTAAAGCTGTAAGATTTTTTTAAAAGTGTATACAGATTCGAAAACTAAATGCACATGTACTGGTTTTACAAAATTGTTTTTTTTTTGTAGTTACGAATACAATAATTACCAATACATTATTGTTTTCTAAAACTTGCATTTTAAAACCTGTTTTCAAAAGTTAGCTTTTTTTTTTTTTTACAAAATGCATGGTTTTTGAAGTTATGAAAATATAATAATGCTGTAGTTTTCTAAAGCTTGCCCTTTAAAATGTGTTTCAGGCCACCACAGCCCTGTTGTCGTGACAATGAAATCTTATTTTAAATTGTCACATTAGTTTGCAAGAATAAACACAACCACGCTGTAGAAATGGTATAGGGAGTAATTGTTCCCCCAACTCTGCACTGTAAAAAATTCTAGGTTCCGCACAATTCCTTCATATTACCAATACAATTCGATTAAGTTAACTTAACAGATCGCTCATTA
This sequence comes from Danio kyathit, assembly GCA_903798195.1. Lineage (NCBI taxonomy): Eukaryota > Metazoa > Chordata > Actinopteri > Cypriniformes > Danionidae > Danio > Danio kyathit. The sequence continues at coordinate 23,537,171 of LR812525.1, read as the reverse complement.
GCATCAAGTAAATTAGAAATTCCAAGAGTTCATTCAAAGCAGGGTGAATCCACCTTCAGCTACTGTGCCCATGCTGCTGGAATTTGCTTCCAGAAATGATCAGACGTGCTCCAACAATAGGCACATAAAAAAATCAAGACTGAAAACACATCTGTTTAGCTGTGCCTTCACTGAATGAGTACTGTGCTATAGGGTTGGGCGATGTCGACCAATTTGGCATCGTACGATATCTAATGTGAAACATTGCGATGGACGATGGCATTGTCGTCATAACTAATTAATTATTTGTTGCCTACAGTTTCAACTACCTGAGCCGCATGGTCTTTGTTTTACCAAATCATAAATAAATAAAGATAAATTAAACACAAATTACCACCTGTCAATCACTTTTTCTGCGGGGCTCTGGCATGAATAGGCAGAGTGATCTGTGTCGTTATAATGGCATCGACAAACTTGGTTGGTAAGAAATGTGCACAACCAACAGGAACCAACCAACAGTATCTGAGGTTTTCGCTAAAATTACTAAGTACAAGCGTGACAGCGAAAGATTGAAGCAGTGTACTGACTCTGTGACACGTTACCTGATAGATTCAAAAGACTGAAGAGTCGCTAGATAGGGACAAGATTAATTAAATGTCATGTTTAACAACTATAGTGAGACGCGATACAGCGGTACATCCTTGATAAACTGTCCAACAGATCACACTATTATGTCTTTCTTTTCTTTTTCATTCCTTGAAACCTGTTTTAACACATTTTATTCTATTTTTATCAGTTTTTTTTGTTCATTGTCTTGTGTCTTTTTATTTCTGTTTATGTAAAGCACTTTGAATTACCACTGTGTATTAGGGCTGGGAGGTATATTGGGTTCTGGGAATATATTGATATGATTCCCCAACGCGATGCGGGATTATCCAATATAGTTCATATCGATATGGTTTGAGGCCACACGTGCGCATTCTGCGCGAAACAGATCACTCCAAGGTAGCATGCAAGCTCCACTTGCACAAATGTGCGCATGCGCAAATGAATGATTCCCTCCATGAGTCATACAAAAGATTTGTTTAAAATGAACGAATCGTTCAAGAACAACCTATCACTGACGCGACATGGAGGAACATGCAGTGCCGGTGTTGTATCGAAATCTGACTCCCTGATAAATCTGACTCCCCCTCGCGTGCACACACGCCTGCAGCTGTCACAGCGGTTTATCAGAAACCTTTTATCAATCATTTCTTCCGCAATTGACAGCAAGGCCGAACATAGAAGCCTTGTCAAATTGACAAGCAGCACCTGAATGTGTTCAAAAGAATGAAAAACGCCAAAATGGGACGAATTTATACCGCATTTTGAAAGTGAAACCACCTCATATTCACTGATTATAAGTTCAGTATTTATTACATGACGGTCTCTTCTTTACATTTACGTTATAACACATTTAGCTCTGCGTTCTGCTCTGTTATAATGACATTTACATTTATATGCTTAACCAGCATTTCATCACAATACTCTGAAACAATTTTGACAGTTTTGAGTTACTTCTCATGTCTATAGTCTATTCGTTTTCATCTCCTTATTTAATATTTAGAACAAGTTTAGTCAAAACAAGAAAAAGTGTAGGATTTTTACATGGAGTGAAAGACTTATTTTTAGATATCTTCGATATGTGCACTGTTTAATAATTGTGCACAATACATGTAAATGTGTAACTAAAAAACATATACTGCTAATTTAATTGTTGTATACAGGATTACTTATTAACACTATAATTGTGACAAACTACTGTGTGTTTCATATTTACATTTATTGTGGTTCTTTTCTATCCTACAATGCTTTTTGTTGTGTAAGTGTGTTCCTTTTTTGCTCTGACAATGTAGCTATGTTTTCTATGTTTCTGTTTACTTTGTTATTTGCACAACAGCACAGTAGTGCTGTGTAGTGTTAAGCAGGAAAAAAAAACTACTGTATTTGTTTATCAAAGATTTATTTAATAATTTGAAATGTTGTGTAACAGTTTTAAGCAGGAGAAAAACCTGTACTGTATTTTATTTATCAAAGATTTTGTGGAGCTGTTATTCATTGTGCAGCTGTTTATTTGTAAACAGGGAGGGGAACCCCTGTGTTTGAATTATATTTTGCTTAAAAATTGTTTAATAAAGTTTTAATAAAGGCTTTAAATCTCAAGTAACCATTTATGGGAATATACCAGATATATATCGTATATCGTCATTCCTCCTAAAAATACCGGGATATGATTTTTTGCCCATATCGCCCAGCCCTACTGTGTATGAAATGTGCTATATAAATAAACTTGCCTGGCCTAACCTAATCGTTTTTACAAATTTAAGTGGATTGAACATATAACAATTGTCATAAAAAAACCTTACAAACTGTGTTGCTTCAACTCATTTTAATTACTGTAAGTATCTTGAACAAGCAACAAAAGTCATTTTGTAGTGTATATGATCGTTTATTGTCCCTGAACACCTATTTCCATCCATGTACCTATTTGCAAACATTGTTTTAAAGATGATTAAAAGCCTTAAAAATAATGAATGGGTTAGTATTACTGATGTATTTTCTAACACATTGCTTTGGGAGCTGGACTGGCTGTGGTTTTCTGCCTCTGTGTGGTATGACACATGACAGGAAGTAGCTGCTGAAACTCTTGCATTGGTTGTCAGCTCATGCGTGTGCGCTTGAGAAACACAGGAAGCATTGATGTGTATTATAAGCATTGGTATTGATGTGTGACTTCATATATGCGGATATATTTGGACTGTTATTCTCCACGTTCAAGCAATAAAGCAGTACATATAATACAATTTGTATACATAATTTCATTCAAAAGTTTGGATCAGTAATGTTTTATGACAGATGTATACTGTCTTTTATTCAGCAAGGATGCAATCTTTTGCTCAATAAAATAAGCTGGTAACAATTTTTGTATTTAAAAAAAACTGTTGTTTTTAATTACTTTTTAGCCTCACAATTTAGAGGTTTTTCTTGCAATTTCGAGCTCATATCTTGACTTTTTATTCTCAGAATCGCATAATATGAACTTGCATTTGCTAGTTAACAAGGCAGAATTACAAGATACTCATAAATGTGTAAACAAATAGTCAGAATTGGCAGATATTAACCCAAGATTTTGACTTTCCTACTCTCAATTCTGACTTCTTTCCTCAATTACACTGTTATAAAATGGCAGCTGTGGTTGCCGGATTTATACTGCAAAATAAATTTAATAGGATTGTTTAAGAAATATCTAAATGACATGTTTCATTAATTTATATTCATACACCAATGTTTTGAAGTACTAACATTTACACAACACAGCTTAGCTTTGTTACAGAGACAAAAACACAACCATAAGCAGCTCACTTTTTCCCCAATCAAGGATTATTTTGAAATTGTTTTAATTTGCAGTCATTTTCGTTTAGTCCTTCAGTTTCAGCTGAATTATTTCTGTGATTATGGGTTCAAGCTCCACTGATCCTTTAAAAGCCGAATTGTTTTAAACATGAAACAATGAGCATCAGCTTTACTCCAGCTTCAAACTTTGGACAGAAGAAAACAGCTGCAGACTTTCTGTTTAAACTGTGTAGCTCATAACATCTGACCGCTAATAGTTGCCAGCAATCTGACACCTTCAGCTGGAGGATGTGCTCATAAATTGAAGGTTTCCCAATATTTGTAACTGACAAGTCAGCTGAAATACCATCGGTTTGGCAGTTCCCATTCACCGCTGTGTAATGTGGGTCAAAAGAATGTTAAAGAAGAGTTGATTTGAAGGATTATTTCGAGTATTTGAGTTTCTTTCGTCTGTTAAACACAAAAGAAGAAATGCTGGTATCTGGCACCCATTGACTTCCATAGTATTTTTTTCCTTCTATGAAAGTCAATGTTATGTTGATGGTCAGTGGTTTATTAATGGTTGTTGTACTTCCAACTGAAATGGAATATTGAGTTGGTGGTGGGGTTCCTTTTTGGGCATCATTCCCTCATAGCAAACTAACGCTAAGAGGGCCGTGGTTTTGTAAGCAACAGCTAGAGTCTAGTTCAATTATTCTGGCAATGCAATTATTGTAATTCGCTTTGGAAAGACTTTTTCCATTTTGTAATTGAGATAGGTGATAAAGATGTTTCCTTACTGTGGGAAAATGTTTTGTTTGCGTTTGCTGGTTGTAAAACAGAGACTGAGAAAGAAAATTTAATCTACCAATATTATTAACAAAATTTTGTATACATAAATGTAAATTTACAAACCAAAAAACTTTTTTTTTATATATATATATTGTGTACTGAACTGCAGTATTAAGGTTATTGCAGATAATTTTCAGAAGTTAAAAAATAAATTCAGCCTCACATTTTGACAATCATATAGACAATCTACAAAACTTCAAAACTTTCGTCTGTTTTATTCATTCATTCATTCATTTTCTTGTCGGCTTTGTCCCTTGCGGGGTCGCCACAGCGGAATGAACCGCCAACTTATCCAGCACGATTTTACGCAACGGATGCCCTTCCAGCCGCAACCCATCTCTGGGAACCCGTCTGTTTTAATTTTATTAAATTTTTTAATGAATTAATTTTATTTCTTTATTTCTTTATTTTTTCTTAAAAAGCGTTTTGAGAGGTGTTATGACGAAAAGATAAATACAGATTGCCACCACTTGCGCCACAGAAAACCTTGACAAACATAGTGCATAATATAAGACTGGATTCAGTTACTGCCGCACTTCTCCCTGCTGTTTGGGGAGGTTGGATGTGTGTGTGTTTGTTTGTGTGTGTGTCCATACATTTGATGTACTGCCCCTAGACATAATAGAAAGCATGGTCTGCTTTTGTTCTGTTGCATCAACACGCTAAAGCGGCCTCCATCTATTTTAATGTCTATAGGTACTAGAGATGGGTATCGTTAAGGTTTTAACGGTATTACAATTTTTATCGATACCACTTATCGGTTCAGTTCTTTAACGGTTCTTTTATCGGTACTTTTGTACTTTTTTTTTACGTAAAAACAAAAACCAAATTGAACAGAATTAACAACACTTTATTTTATTATTATGTTTTTAATGTAAAATAAAACTGAACCAATAATTGTAAAACAAATTAATTATTTTTTTCCTGTAAAAGAATGTAGAGAAAAATCAACATGTTTGCCCTTTCTGGCAGAAGTCGGGATCTTTCTTGGTTTA